>CM041779.1:71614974-71735875 GCA_023374045.1 Limonium bicolor | reverse complement strand
GCATAACCCTCACCGAGAAACCAACACGGATAGAATGGTCCATATAGAATTTCCTCACTTCTTCAATAGAGGCAAACTCCAACCTCTTCCATGACTCTTCATCATCAGGGTTTACAAAATCTGC
This sequence comes from Limonium bicolor, assembly GCA_023374045.1. Lineage (NCBI taxonomy): Eukaryota > Viridiplantae > Streptophyta > Magnoliopsida > Caryophyllales > Plumbaginaceae > Limonium > Limonium bicolor. The sequence goes on along the minus strand of CM041779.1, from coordinate 71,735,751 downwards.
AAAATTAAAAGTTGACTTATCAAACACAAACTAATTTAAACGTTAACCTGATAAGAACAAAACGTTAAACTGATAAAAACAAAACGTTAACCTGATAAGAGGAAAACTTAACCTGATAAGAGGAAAACGTTAACCTGATAAGAGGAAAACGTTAACCTGATAAGAGGAAAACGTTAACCTGATAAGAGGAAAACGTTAACCTGATAAGAACAAGAGGTTAACCTGATGCAGATGATGTGAGTTGCTCAGATTGTGCATTTTCAGCAGAGTTAACAGAGACATGATCATCACCTACTAAGGGTGGAGATATATTTCCATCAAGAACAACAACATTAGAAGAAGATGGAGCACATTGTTCATACACAATGACAGAATTAGAAGAAGAGGGGGCATTCTGTTCAATCGCCACTGTCGACCCCCCATCTTCAAGTAATTGATGAGCTACATTAAAAAAAATAAAAATAAGATTATACAGAGAGAAAAAAGTAGTGAAAAAATTAAACAAAACTTAAAACAATTAAACTTTATATAAATGATGAGTTTGATGAATACCATTATCATTTTCTTCATCTTCAACAAGAGCCTCATAGTTAAGATCAATTATAAACACCATTGATCCTGAAGAAAAAAAAAACAGTAAACATACAAAAATGGTGGAATTGTAGACCATGGACTTGTTTGAACAGCAAAAGAAAAACACACAGCACAAACTATGTGTGCAATTGTAATCAATGAAACATAAACTATGATCTAAGTAAAAAAATCAGATTGCTACAATTGAATATAGCGGATTGACCAGATTGCTACAATAAAAGAGCGTTGAGTGTAAATTTAATAATCTGATCACATAGATCTCACGCACATTGCCGAACAACAAGTGAAAACGGCTCAATCCAGAAGGGGGAAAAGTGCTAGTAATATCTATCCTCAGTTGGATATAATTGATCGATCAGATTTGGGGAAAGTTCTGTTGTGTTGAGAATCAATTTGCAAATCAGATTGGGGAAAATAATTAAAATAAGGTTGCCGAGGAGCCGAGTGTGTTACCTTTGTGTTGTGCATTGATGGAACAGCGTTAGAGAGGAGAACAATGAGTGAGCGTCTCTGCGGTAGTGAGCAGAACGAACGATCAGCGAAGGTAATTAGTATTCCTTTCATGTCGATTGTAAAACTTAACAAAAACTCACCGTTTTGATTAGTGCAGCAGTCCTGCAAATGGAAGCCTGCAGTATATCAGCCGCGGCCTTCCCAGTCATGAGGAAATAAAGCAGGCGGTCTGGGATATTAATGGAGATAAGGCGCCGGGTTATGATGGTCTGAATTTTAATTTCATTCGAGGAGTATGGAGCATCATAGGTCATTAGTTCACTGTTGCGGTTCTAAGTTTTTTCGCCACCGGCAGGCTTCCCAAAGGAAGCAATATGATGTGGCTCACTCTCATCCCAAAGACTCTAGGGGCGTCTAAAGTGGAAGACTTTAGACCAATCAGTATGATTGGCTCAATATACAAAGTTATTGCTAAGATACTTTCATCAAGATTGAGTCGGGTAATGGGCAAACTGATTCAAGGAACTCAAACTGGTTTTATCAAGGGTAGACACATTGCGAAGGGACCTTTAATCACCAATGAAGTTATCTCTTGGCTCAAACAAAAACATCAAAGTGGTGTAGTCCTAAAGATTGATTTTGCAAAAGCTTTTGATTGTATCTCATGGGGCTTTATCGATCGCATGTTACATTTCTATGGCTTCAATGAGACATGGAGAACATGGATTGAGGAGAGCATTTAGACATCCATTATCTCTATACTCATTAACGGTGTTCCATCTACTCCCATAAAACCTAACCGTGGGGTCCGGCAAGGCGATCCTCTCTCTCCTTATCTTCGTCTTTTGTGTTGAGGCTTTTGGTTGGTTTCTTGAGGAAGCTTTGAGGCAAGGGGTGAGACAAGGCCTCTCTATCGGGGTAAATGAAGTTATCATCTCGCATCTGCAATATGCGGATGGTACAATGATTTTTTGCAAAGCTACCCCTGTGGAATTAGAAGCGGTGAGGTTATGCATCACCATTTTTTCAGAAATGTGTGGGCTTGAAGTCAACTGGAACAAGCTTCAGCTACTCCCATCAACTCTACCCCACACATCAAATAGATGATTATTGACATTTTCGGCTGTCAGGTGACCCCACTTCCAATCTGGTATATTGGTTTCACTATCGGCTCCAGTCCAAAACGGTTTTCAACTTGGAAACCAATATTGGATAGGATTGCAAATAGGCTAGCCGGATGGAAGGCCTCATCCCTCTCAAGAGTAGGGCGCTTGGTATTGATAAAATATGTCTTGGAAAGTCTCCCGCTATACTACTTGAGTCTCTTTAAAATTCCCAAGTTGGTCATCAAAGAGATCATAAAACTGCAAAGGAAATTCCTTTGGGGAAGGGGCAGCACCAGGGGCATGTCGCTTGTCTCTTGGAGCGCACTCTCACGTATGAAAGAAAAAGGCGGCTGCTTGGTATCACGGATATTGAAACCAAGAACGTGACATTATTGTTCAAATGGTGGTGGAAATTTCAAAAAGATGATGGTAAACTCTGGAAAAACATCATTTGCTCTATTTATGATGTGGATATTTCTCTCCCAATCACGGATGACAAATGGAAGCATGTTAAGAAAAGAGGACTATGGAAGAGCATCCTTTCAATTGGGTCTTGGCGCCCGTTGCATGATGACATAATGCAACAATATATTCGGTGGACAGTTTATAATGGGAGAAAAGTTTGATTCTGGTGTGATGTTTGGGTAGCGTGCCAGCCCCTCAAACAACTCTTCCCTCGGCTCTACCTTGTGAGTGATCAAAAGCATGCCAGTGTGTTAGCATGGGCGGATGGAACGGGCTCGTCTGGTCCTAGAATTTGATATGGAGACGACCGCTTTTCTTATATGAACGAGCTCAGGTGGAGCAGTTGATGAATGTCATCAACACGACGCCCCCAAGTATAACGGAAGACGATGATATGCTAAAATGGGAGGCTACCACAGATGGTATGTATACCTCGAGATCTTTTTGTAAAAAGGCCATATTGTGGGACCCGTCACATTCGGTTACCTGGTGCCGGTTTTTCTGGCGCAAGTATGCTCCTCCTTGGATTGAACTTCTGGTATGGTTTCTATTACAAGACAAGCTACAGACTAAAGACATATTTTTCTCGAGAAACCTTATACCTTTGGGGCAATTAAGGTGTGTTTTTTGCAAGAGAGCCTCAGAAACTGCAGATCATCTTTTTATCCATTGCCTTGAATCGCGTCGTTTGTGGGCTTTTATCCTCGATTGGTGGGGCATCACTTTCGTGGCCCCGCAAACCCGGCTTTATGTTTTTCAGGCATGGCAAGGCCTAGTTGGATACGTTCCTTGCTCATCTCTGTGGTTTAGTACTTTTTTCCATATAGTTTGGGTTATTTGGAACAAACGTAACAAGCTTCTATTTGAAGATACCCTCCTTTCATGGTCAGATGCAGCTGAGATGGTCAAGCGAAGGTGTTTGGAATGGTGCCGCCGTGAGAGTCTTCCTCCGGACCATGTTATCTTATCTTCTAGAAATTTGTTCACTCTTTTATTTACAAAGTAGTTTAATTTTCTTGTTTTCTTCTTTGCTTTCTATTGTGGCGAGAAAGGCTATGTGCCGAATTATTGCCTTTGTAACTGGGTTTCCAACACTTATAAAAATAATCGCATGAATTTAGTATGAATAATATTTAAATAAAAAGTACACCATAATTATAGAGGGTAGTTTAAAATACATCTTCACGAAGTTACCACCTAATTAGTATGAGTATATTTAGAAAATTAATTTATTGGGAGTTACCACAAAATAAGGACCAATTATCATTATTTACTTATTTAAAAACTACAAATAAATAAGGAAATATTGTCCAAGATATTCAGGGACACCGTATACATCCAGCAGTGAATCCATGCCCGCTTGGAAGTCGTTCTTAATGGACATTAATTCAGTGGTGATAGACAGCACGCTATGATGAGTGCTACTGAATAACTGTCTTCTAGCATATTCAATTGACTCAAAAAAGTTCTTAGCCTGAAGAGTGGGAGTATCCTCTGCTTCCTCTTCAACCTCCGACATAAAGTTAAATGTATCCCCCAATTCTTCTGGAACCTCACCAACAACATATGCAATCATTTACTCCATCATTTCAACATGTTGAACGGATATTACAAATTCCGTCAATAATCTGTTAATAGGATATTGCAAATTCTGTCACCAATTTAGCGACGGAAACATTCCATCTTCAATCCGTGCTAATTAAAATATTAGTGATGGAATGACCTGTCGCTAATCCGTCGCTGATTGGCGACGGACGACATCATCTGACGCGTCGCTACACTGTTTTAGCGATGGATTAGTGACAAAATGGCCCGTCTCTAATCCGTCGTGTTCTAGTTGTGCGTAAGGGTTGAAAACAACAAAATGAGCTCTTTTTATGTTAACCTTCTTCAAAATCTGAGCTAGAGATGGTCCACAAAATTCTCGATTAAGCAATGGCAACAAATAATCTGGTAGGTGGAGCATAGTACTTTCAAAATAAACTTAACAATATCAAACAGAGACCTAAGAACAAACAAAAAGGAAGTCTCCCTACATGAAGTGCTAAACTCAGACATGCTTAAGGAATAATAATAAAAGATGACAAAGAAAAAATAAATCTTAAGCACAAAGGTAGGGCCTTCTAAAGGAGCCATGTGAGAAATTAAGAAGCCTTGAGAGAAAGGCAAGAAGCCCTCACAAAAGAGGGAAAGAAAGCTCCCGCCTAGGGGAGAAGAAGTTTCACTACAAGAAAACATCAATATAGTGACACACATATTTTGTGACACATATTTAAGTGTCATTATAAGTAGTTTATATTGACATATATATGTGTCAGTAAAAATCTATTAACTTTTACTAACTATTTTATAAAAGTGTCAATATATATCAACTTTTACTGACTAAAAACCACTAACATATGTAACTTTACTGACTTAAGTTCTATAAGTCACTATATTTATATCATTATTACTACTTTTTAAAAAGAAAAGTCAGTAAAACTTCTTTTTTTTCATTTCTTTCTCGCCTTTAACCCTAACTATCACACTCTTCTTTAAAAAAACGTTATCACGCTGCTTTTCTTCAAAAAACACTGCCTTCTTCTTCCTCACGCATGAGAATTCTCCTCCAGATCTGGCAGTAAGCAGGTTCCCTCTGTCTAGCGCTAGATTAGTACGTTTTCCCCTCTAGAGCAGCTGATGAACATTTGAGCTCCTTTCGTTTTCTTCATATCTTCTCTGGATATTGGCAACCAAATCTGTCGGACGCTTCTTTTCTTCATTCAGGACCGAGAATAATGTAGACGAATCAACTGAGCATTCGTCTATTACAGGTTAGTAAGCTCTCCTCATGTCTCCGTACTTTGTTGAAATTGTATCCGATTGCGAAAACCTAATGAATTCTGAGAGGACCAAAACACTGAATAGAACTAGAAATATAGCAGGGAGGATGGGATTTTACCAGTGAGGTCGTTTCCGCCGAGGAAAAGGTATTCGGGGTCGGTTAATTCGTCATAGATGGATGAGATTTTGCAATCGGATACAGCTTGAGGTCAGGTTTTTGTTTATTATTTTTCTTTTTTCCACCGACTACATCCCATGCTGCTGCTTCTTAATTTTGATTTTTGCAATTGGCTTTAGTTATGATTGATTCATTTCCACGTCCAATGACATTGATGAGGTCCAATGGAGGCCGATTCCTAAACTGTATACTACTTTCCATTTATGAAGTGGTAGTACTTAATTAGCTAGTCGGTTAAAAATATAGAGTACAAACAGTTCTTTTTTCTTTTTTAGTTCAATGATGATGCATGACCATGAAACAATGTCATCCCAATGCACCATGGTTAATAACTGGGTTTGAAAACCAGAACTGGTATGTCAGTCCATTATAGATTGATCTACAACAGCAAGACCAACAAATGGATAGGTAATCTCAGATAATGGAGTAATTCTCTTTGCCTGAATTACTTGATAAGATAATTTGATGCTCTGCTGTGCTACAACAATTTGCACCTTAGAAAGGGATGTAATGGAATGTTTCATTTCACAATTAGTTTGCTATTAGCCTGCTGAAGTTAATTGAAATTCAACTGTTCCATTGATTATGCAATAATTATTTTACAAATTGCAAGTCTTGGTTGGTAAACCATTTCTCCTGCCTGCTATGCTCTGCGCTTTCTCTATATCTATCTGATTCATCTAGCCTTCTCTTCGTATTTTTAGTCTACTGTTTGCAGGTTTATTATGCTTTAATTACGTGTGAATTGACTTCTAACAGGCTGGGTGTCAGGTCTTAATACAATTGTTGAAACTACAGCTACTATTCCGACTTTGTAAGTTAATAGTTTAAGGAATGGATATTATCTAGAGATCAAAGGTTCATTCTTCCATATTTGAAAGTTGATTTTGTGTGTGGTTGAGTTTGAGAGAGAGACAACATTTCATACCTATGTTATTGTAATTGCGTGGTGAGCGTCACCTTTGTTCGATGTCAACCAAAGCAAATCAGCCGTAACAAATTGGAAGAGCCTTATTGTTCTGGGACCAAATCTTTTGCAAGACTTAGGGATGAGGAGGTATGTAAGGTTAATTATATAACATTTATTTACTATGTTTTCTGTTGGTATTATACTTTTGTTATTAGCTTGCTTCTAATACAAAACTCCTGTACGCGGTGTATAGATGTTATGTAATTAGATGTCATTTTGAATGTCTGCTTAACAAAACGTGTAATTAGATGTCATTTTAGAATAATTATAACTCAGAAGAACATTACCAAAGTATGCCACTTAGTAAAGAAAGAAGGTAAATTACTAGAATGGGTTAATTACCTTGCTTTTGTTTGAGTATACGGATGGACTATGCAGAGACCATGAGGAACAGAAATATGGTTAATCAATCTTACAGAGACAATTTAAAGTTTGAATAACTTATTTTTTGACAATAATTAATAAATCAATCTTGGTCATGACTCCTACATTGATAGATATGTATTGATTAAGTTTTTGAATTTAGGTTCCGCTTGATCTTTTCAGTGGCTCAAATCAATCATACAGTGTGAAAATGAAGTTGCACATGGACAAGGACATTGTGGACAAGGTTCGAAATTCATTTCAGTATTTTTATGGTACTTATTAAGTTTCTTTTTTGTTTGGTTTGAGTTATTGTATGTTAGTTCTGAGTATACACAATAATGCATGTGGTTGGTAGGTATGTTACTTTGAGTTTGCATGTACAAAATATGTGTGCTTTGTATGTTGCGATCTTCACCTTCTGTGTGTGGTTCTGTTGAGTAATTCTGAAGGTTCTTAAGATGCCGAAAATGAATAGTTTATGAGTAATTCTGTTAATGTACATTATTGATATCTAGAAACTCAAGCTTTCTGTTGGAGGAACTTGAATTGATGTCTGGGAAATTGGAGATTAAGATGGAGCTTCGACTTGTACTGGAACCACACAGGAGGAAGAACAGATGTAACAGATCAAGAGATCTCAATTACTTTCGGGTGACAGTCATTAGCAAGTTAGAAAAGAGAGCATCAGAGAAAAAACTGAACCCTCCTTCTCGTGAAATTTTTCTGCTACTTCATACAGTTTATATAGAATACAACCTGGCTGGTTAGGCAAACAACTACCCTACCCTTTTACTTGAGAGATCTTTCATTGAAACTCAGACACATCTTTCCCTTTCGACAATCAAGATTTTGCTCCATTATTTGAGGGTTTAATTTGAATTTCATAGGTTGGTATACTTTCATCTTCCCAACTTTGAACCAATTCAAGCCAGTTTTCCAAACTTGTCATTATGAGTTCCAAACCGACTAAACCAGACATAACCTGATGGATATAGTTAGATGATAATCATGGCAATCATACTCTTTGATTCTTCCAAATTCCATAGGTTTATAGCACCAGATGAAGCTCCACCAAGAACTAACTTTCTGAAGAATCCAAATGCGAGTAACACCTAATTCAAATGCGAGTCCCACTGCTCCATTCCTCATTTGTTATAACTTGATAGATACTCCTTTTCTGCCTATGTATGGTTTGCATTCCAGTCTAGAATTCTCCCATCTTTAGCTTGTTATTGCATTAATGTGTGGTTTGTGAGAGGTTTTAATATTGAGTTTTTTTTTTGCTAATTGCAGGTTCATCACATGCATGAATTTGTGGGTTGAAAAATGAAGCAAGAGCTGAAAAGATTCAAAGAGAATGACTACTTTTGTTACAAACTTTGGCCACCAACTATTTAGTGTGTACTACTTTAAAACTATAGGTTGTTTTGTGAGTAGGTTTGAAATATACATGAAAACCGAAATCTATCCGCTTTTGTGAAAGTTCCAAGTACATTTTGATACTTTTAAGTGCTTGTAATTTATGATGATATCAAAACTATGATGTTGTTAAATTGGTGAATTAATAGAAACATTTCAGTTCTTACTATTTGTGCACAAGATCTTCATATAATGAATATTGTAGAAAAAATGTTTGCTGACACAAAATATGGTCTATACTGACACTGTTAGTGTCACTAAATAGGTTTAGGTTGTCTGTGAATAGGCTATAGGGACACAAAAAGAGTCAGTAAAAACATTTTTATTGACAGACAAGAAGTGTCAGTATAGCCTCGTTTAAAACACTGATATGGTTGTTGAAGTGGTGTCACTAACACATATAAGTGTCAGTATAGATTCAACTGACACATAAATATATGTCAGTATAGGGTAAACTGACACAAAAAAAGTGTTAGTATAGCTCTACACCTTTCACCGGCAATTCGTTTTTGTGTCAGTAAAACCCTATAGTAACTACGGTACCACCGACTTTATTTTGTGTGTCGGTAAATCCCGGTACACCTATACTGACACTTTTTGGGTTATACTGACACTTTTTATGTGTCAGTAAAACGCTTTTTTCTTGTAGTGTTTGAGAGTGTTGTTCGTGATGGGAGTTGAAATAAGTTTATTTTTAATTGTGGAAGTTAAAGTGGGTGATCTTCATAGGCCTTCGCCCTTTTTTAATTATAAAATCACATTAATCTTATTAATTTTTTAGTTTTTTAGATTACACACATTAATCTCACACTAATTTTTTTTTATCAATTATTCCCCTTTTTTTTACATAAGCTCACAACTACATCAGCTCCTAGTCCTATACTCTTCTTCTCCTCTAGTAAAAGCTTTTATGGTTTTCATAAGATATGGTGAAACATATGTAACTCGTTAGGGGTCCGCTCCAATAGAAACATTCGCTACAGCTAGCTACAATGGATGTCTCACCACTTCGAGATAGGGATGTCAATCTTGACCTAAATCTGAAATCTTACCCGAAATCGATCAGTAAAAAGTTGGGTTTGCGTTAAGATTTTTTAGACGAAAAGATTTTTACGTCAGGTTCGAGTTTGGTCATTAAAATCCGCTTCGGGTTCAGGTTGATCCCGTCAACCCATAACCCAAAATAAAAAAAAATCTGTTATATTTAATGACTTAACTTAATGTTTATTGATTAATTTATGACTAAACTAAATATTTAATTTGTAATTTGTAATTAAATGTAGTACATAATAATTAATATATTTATTTATTACATGATCACAAATTTTAAAAATAAAATATAAATAAAAAACAAGTCGGGTCTCGGGTTGAATAAATATAATCCACTTCGGATTCGGGTCAGATTCAGATTGACTTAAACTATTTTCAGGTCTGGTTCGAGTTGGGACCAACTCGACCCGAAACCTGATGTTGACAAATAGGCCTCGTTATTTTATGCATGGAGCTGTCACATTTTTCATAGTGTACGACATTTGGATTTAGTGGTGTAACCGAGTTGTGGCAAATCAAAGTCGTGAGGCCTCCAATTTCTCACTCAACATCCCAAAGTCAAACGCGAGGGTCCGTACAGAAAAGTTTATCGCACTCTCGAAGACGATTCAGAGGCGAATTCTCTTCATTCTCCTTGTTTCCCTTCTGTGCAAACAGAGGGTTTAGGGTCGGCTCTGTGCTCTCCTTCTTGACTGGGAGTTGGTTATCCCTCTCTTCAGATCCAGCTTCAGGTGGAGTAGTTCTTGCGCGGCTTCTCAACCTAATTTGGCCTTCCCTATTCGATTGTGCTGTTTTTTTGGAGGTTTCTTGTGAGGGATTAGATTTCTATTCTCCCTGGTGGTCTTCTTCGGCGTTAGTCCATGTGTGGTGGCACATTTGGTATCTTTTGATCTTCTCAACTAGACAGTTTAGGGGTGTTTGGGTTTCTCCTACTTCTCCTTCACCGATCCGTCAGTTTTTGTTCTTCCTCAGCGGATGTCTGCTTTGGCGTTCCTTGATTTGGTCTTGGGTGGTTTCCTCAGTTTGCTTTCTGCAGGTAGCTAGGAGGATCGTCCTTCTCAGCTTTCACTCCTCAGTCTTGAAGTGTTTCTTTGGGTTGTTCATGTCGCCAGTTTCAGGTTGATTTTAGCTTAAGTCTCTGTCTCCGATCAGTGGCCTTCGGCGTTTCTGCTCTGGTTATGCTCGATTAGACCAGATTTGGACTAGTTTCGAGAGTAGGAGTGTGGGGGTTTTCAGTGTTCTGTTGAGAAGGTCGGTTCTAGATGTCCAGGGTTTTAGTCCTGTTGGACTTGGTCTGTCTGATTCATTCAGATGAGCTACTTATCCCTCAATTTTAGGGGATTGGGGCATCTCAAGGCGGTATCCTGGGTAAAAAGTTTGATCTTAAAACTTAATCTGGGCCTCATCTTCTTAAGATATAGAGATTTTCTTTGCCAAATTCTCTCTTTATTGTGGGTTAGTGGTGCCTAGCCGAGGGAGGAGTGGTGGTCTCTGTATTTTGTGGAAGAGTTCCATAGAGTGTTCGTTATTATCTCAATCAAGACATCACATGTCAGCGGGAGATCTTCAGTTTGTCTTCACTGGTTTCTATGGGTGGTCTAATTGGTCCCTCAAGCGTCTATCGTGGAAACTTCTTCATCTGATCTGCAGGCAAGTGTCTCTGCCTTGGGTAGTAGCCAAGGATTTCAATCTGATCTTGTTTGCCTCTGAGAAGATCGGGGGCAGGATTAGGCAAGAGGTGCATATGCTCCCGTTTAGAGATGTCATTGCTAAGTGTGATCTTAATGATATTGGCATCTTTAGAGAAAGTTCTCCCTATACTAACTGTCAGGAAGGTGAGTTCAATTCCCATAGTAGATTGGATAAAGTCTTTTGCTCTTCTGCGGGGTTGAATATCTTTCCAAATATTTCTGTGGAGCATCTGCCTCGTGAAGCCTCCGATCACTGTCCACTGTTTATCCGCTTCTTTGACAGACATAAAATACCAGCTAAAGTGTTCAGGTTTGAAAATGGTTGGTGTTTGGGTTCTAAGGGTGCATAGATAGTGACTAATGTTTGGAGTGCTCATTTTCTCGACATTACTACTAGCTTGAGTTTGTGTGCTAGGAAGCTAAGTGAGTGGAAGGGTTGGCCCGTCTCTAAGATAAAATGGAAGATTAACAACAAGAAGAAAGAGCATGGTAATATCTCTATTAGTGATAGCTCGTTGGAAGCTATTAACAATAGAAAGAGATTACTCTTGGAAATCGAGTTGTTAGCATTTCGTGAAGAAATATGGTGGAAACAAAGATCGCGAGAAATTGGATTAAAGAAGGGGACAAGAAACGGGCTTTTTCATGCTAGGGCTCCTCTATAAAAGATCAAAAGAGATCTTTTGGTCTTAGGGGACCCAGGGCAAAGATTGCAGTATTCTTGGCATAGTATTGAATTCATTGCCAGGGAGTACTTCCAATCTTTGTTCTCTTCCTCTCTTCCCCAAGCTGATAGGGATCTCACGTCGGCAGTTGAGGGTCGCCTTAATGCTAGATTCATTACCGAGCTTGATAGGCCTTATACCAAAGATGAAATCAGAGCAGAGTTAAGAAGCTAGGATCCAACAAAGCCTGGACCTGATGGGACTTTAACGGCAAATTCTTCAAACTCCTTCTGGCACATCCTCGGCAACCAGGTCATTGAAGCTGTATTGCCTATCCTTAGAGGTCCATCCCTTCCGGATACTTAAATGATTACTTTATCACTCTTATTCCTAGATGGCGGTGGGAGCTATGATATTGAAAAGTTCAGACCGATAGCTCTCTCCAATTTTAGTATAAGATCGCTTCCAAGACCTTGGCCAATAGAATTCAGCTATTCTTCCTCACCTTATCTCTCACAATCAATCCGGATTTTGTGAAAGCAGGCTCATCACGGATAACATCATATTAGCCGGAGAGTTACACCAATTTCTTAGAAAAGAAATCAAGCAGTCAAGAATGGTTTCTTTGCTCTCAAATTGGATCTAAGCAAGGCTTATGAGAGATTAGAGTGGTCCTTTCTTCAGGAGGTTCTCTCCTCGATGGGTTTTCCGTCGAATTGGATCATCCCGGTCATGAACTGTGTCGATCAGTTAGATGCTCCATCCTCATCAACGGTAAACCTGGTATACTTTTCCCCAATCTAGGGGCATAGATAAGGTGACCTATTCCCCTTCTCTTATCCTGGCTCAGGAAGCTCTTTATAGTCTCCTGAATAAGTCTAATATTAATGGGAAGTTTGATAAGTGCAAAACATATAGACTTATTAAGGTTTAATCACCTTATAATTTGCAGCATTTTTTAGTAATGTTTCTCACTTATCTTGGGTTTTTCCTATAATTATGTTGTTATATAACTGATGTATTATATGTGTTAAAATGTAGGAAAAATACCAAATAAACATTTATATTATTAAGGGATTATACAAGGTGACGTGAAGCACGCGACTTTGGCGTGTCCGCCCTAGTACCGCCTCAGTCTAGGCGGACGTGTGAAGAGGTGCAACCGCCTGTTGCAAAGCGGACAAGAGACAAGAGGAAAAACAGAGAGGAGACCGCTTCAATTTAGGCGGACAACACTAGAGGCAACCGCCTCAATTTAGGCGGACAACACTAGAGGCAACCGCCTCAATTTAGGCGGACAACACATAGAGGCTACCGCCTCATTATAGGCGGACGTGAGTAACCATGCAACCGCCTAAAGAACAAGCGGACACCATGCGGACATGTGTAAATTACAGATCTGGAAATTAACGCAACGGGTTATCTTCTTCGCTCGTCGACTTCGCCCGTCGACTTGTTTCTACCTTATCCATCTACTCCGCCCACCGCCTACCATAAATCGCTCACGCGTTGCAGCTGTGTCCCCTGCAATCAGTGAGCTGCAATCAATGAGCTGCAACTCTGCCTCTTCTGCTTCCTCTATAAATACCACGCTCAATTTACCTTCTCCAGTGTCCTTCCAGAGGTTCCGTCTGTGGTTCCTCCTGGAGTTCCAATTCACACCATCATTCCATCTTCGTACCACTACACTTTCACTCACTCGTTCATTTCACTTCTAATCTCCCGCTTCTCAATTTGTTTTCTTTTCATCTCAGTTTCACCTCTAGTCTCACGTATTTAAATAGAAGATCAAACTATTTAATATGTTAGGCTAGTTTACTTATACTCTGGGAATAATTATTATGTATCTATATTAATTATGCAATATGTTTTACTGGTTTTAATTTTAATGAAGTTTGTTACGCTTAAAGGTTTTCTCGCATCTTTTTAATAAATGTCATGAGTTTCTTAAATTGCTTTACTAAGTCTATTTTGATCAGACCGGTGATAAATAGGCAGGTTAATTAAGCCGTAATACTGGAGAAAGCTTATTATTTTAATGAGTTAGTATTTTCAGGTTGCAAGAATAAAATCCTCATACTCCTCTGCCGTCCACCAGTGGGTGCTTGAGTTTTCATCGGACCTTGCACAACTGGAACGAGTTCTTATGAGGCTATGATTTAGTCCTTAAGAATAAAAACAGGATCTTGCCAAACTATTATAATTAAACCAGTAACCCTAGCATGAAAGAGCAGTTATTATATTAATGTGAACGAGAGTCCCGTTTAGTTTATCTGTTAACTTAGTTTATTTAATCTTTCCTTTTTATTTATAAAAACAAGTCAATTAATCCCCCCTTTCTGTGACACGCTTAGGTACTATAATATGCACATTAGTCCCACGGTTCGACATCCGGTCGCTTACATTTTTACTATACTACCACGACCGGGATTTTGTTTGCAGCCCGACGTTTATTTTGAGTTTTAATTTCTTTTCTTTTATTTTATGTTAATTACACCAATATAACCACTCACTTTACAACGTCTGCAAAGTTTCATGGGATTAAGCTCTCCCCTCTTTGCCCGTCCATCTCTCACTTAGCTTTTGCAGATGATATTCTTCTTTTTGGGAAGGCTAGCCCCAGAAATATCACACATCTAAACCTTATCCTTTACCAAATTCCTACAAGCATCTGGCCATAAAATAAATCACCTCAAATCTGAACTTGTGTTTAGCAAAAAATTATCCCCATCCATCAAAGAAAACCTAGCAAACTTGCTTAATGTCCAAGAGGTCCCTTTTTTACAAAATATCTCGATCTCCCTCTTAAAATAGGAAGGAGAAAATATGACCTCTCACTTATCTTTTTGAATCAGTTCATAAAAGGATCTCGAGTTGAACCAAACCTATGGCCCAGACAGCTAGATCTATTATGGTCCCTAGTGTTCTCCAATCCATACCTAATTATACTATGTCTCTATTTTCCCTCCCCAAGGGTATCATAGCGAAGCTCAATTCAGCCTTATTCTCATTTTGGTGGAGTGGTAAAGTGGATAAAAAGTCTCTTCATTGGATCAAATGGTCCAGGTTGTGTGAGAATATGGATCATGGTGGACTAGGTTTCAGAGAAGTGGAGAATTTCAACAACGCGCTTCTTGTCAAGCAGCTGTGGAGATTACTTACGAATTCGGGCTCTTTGGTAGCTCAAGTTATAAAGCAAATCTATTTTCCTAATACTAGTATTAGAGAATGCCAGTCGGCCAAAAAAGGTAGCACTATCTAGAAGTCTATCTCCTCTGTGCTTAATCTTCTCAGAGATGGTACCCAGGAGCAGTCTGTCGCAGGGGTTGGATCTTCTTTGTCTCAAGGTAATGTTGGTAGTAATAACTGGATTTGGACTTTAACTAAAGATAAAAAGTTCTCGGTCAAATCTGCTTATAACTTCCTGGTCAATGATTCTGGTGGGGAAAGTACCTCAAATCATTCCCATTATATAAGCAGAGTCGTAAGAAGATCATCTCTTCTATCTGCTGCCCCAGAGTTAAGCTTAATCTCTGGAAATTTCTGGGTAACATCATCCCTTGCCAGGATCATTTGGCTAAGCGGATTGAAGGCGATTCCAAATGTTTTTTCTATGGGGCTAAGGATAATCTGGCCCATTATTTTTTCCATTGTTGTGCAGTAAGAGGGATATAGAAGGAGTTGATTGATATAAATGGTGTTCCGACGAGTTCGGAAGGACTTCTAGATTGGTTCTTTCGAATGACCAATGATTGGAGTGCCAAGAAGCTTTCCCACATTGCTAATAAGCTCTGGATCATCTATGCCTCGAGGAACAAAGTTAAACATAATTTAGAGTTATCGTGGTGGAGAGAAGTCGAGGAGAACATATCTTTTACTGAAGCCTACATCCAGGTGATGAAGATCTCTTCCCCCTTTATCTCTTAGAGAAGTTGGTCCCCCCCTCCCTGTGGTTTTCTTAACATCAGCACAGGTACTCACATTAGTCGATACGGGGATCGGGTCTTAGTTCGGAATGATCAGGGTATCCCAGTAGCAGCTTTCAATCGAAGAATCTCTAGCACTTTTAAGGTGCAGTATGCTGATATCAAAGTAAAAAGAATTGCTATGGAACTTGCTATCTCAGTGGGTAACCATTACATTTATTTTGATTCGGTAGATAAGTATTTCGAGGATGTTCTTAATTTGGGAGATATTAGAAGGGATAATGCTAGTTGGGATGATATTACTAAAGTTAGATCTATGTTATCTCAGTTTTCCAGCATCGTAAAGGGTAATTCTTCCACGCATGAAAATTACCCGGTTAGGCTAGTATGTAATTTGTCTAATACTCAAGTAGATAGTACTACTTTCTGGTTGGGGGAATATGTTCCCTCAAATATCACTACGGCTTGTAAGTTAGATCTGGACATAGCTTGATGAGAGGGTGTAGTCTCTCTTAGTCTTGCTTTTGTTCTCGTCTTCTTCTGTTTTATATTAATATGATGATCTAAAGTTTAATAAATAAATAAAAAAGTCGTGAGGCCTCGTAGATTAGCTTCGACTTCAAATTTGGCATCAAATCCACTATTTGGACAGGAGTAAGACATCAAATGGACTCTTTTGTAGTATTTCATGAAGCTAGAACAGAGTTGGATATTATCATAAAATAAGTCTACCTTTGATGAAAGGCAGGTTGGTTGTGGCCTATAGTGAGGGGAGATCTTCTTTCAGTCTACCACAAAGTATAAATCTGACGGTCTAAAACTTTCACCAACTAATATAAGTTGTAAGTTTGATGAGCATTAATTTTATTAACTTCGTAGTACACTTTTAGTTAATTAATATGGCACTTTTAGTTAATTTATATTGTTTTTACTGGGTTCTGCGAGAAAGGCGTACTGCCTAAGTTGCAAGTTTAAAACAACATTTTTCCAGAGTTTCCTGTCGTCCTTCTCAAACTTCCACCACCACTTGAGGAGAAGTGCTGCGTTTTTTGTTTCGATATCCATGATACCAAGCCCACCTTTATCTTTAGGCAATGAAAGTCTTGACCAAGACATGAGAGGCATCCCGCGAAGTCTGGAACCGCCCCATAAGAATTGCCGTTGCAGTTGCTTAATTTTGTGGGCCACTGATTTTGGAATTCTGAACAAGCTGAGGTAGTAATTAGGAAGCGCCTCCAGTACCGATTTTATCAAAACCAGACGTCCTGCCCTCGAGAGCGACCTTGCCTTCCATCCTGATAATTTCCTTTCAATTTTCTCGATGATATGCTGCCACGAGGAGAAGCGGTTAACAGAGTCACCGATGCACATTCCTAAATAGACAAAAGGAGGGTCCAAGACGTTACAACCCAGCACCGTTGTGATTGTTTCAATAAACTCAGGAGGCAGATTGATAGGAATCGCAGCTGATTTCCCCCAGTTTACATCTAGACCCGACATTTCAGAGAAAACATCGATGCAGAATTTAACAGATTCGAGTTCTTGGAGCGTAGCTTGGCAAAAAATCAGAGTATCATCCGCGAACTGAAGGTGCAAGAGTCGTGTTTGGTTAGTTCCCACACACAGACCACTTCTATCTCCCAAGGAGACGGCTTCCTCTAGAATCCAGTTTAATCCTTCTACACATAGGACAAAAAGGAGTGGTGAAAGCGGGTCACCTTACCTAATTCCTCGCGAGGGTTTAATGGGGGGGGGGCAGGGACCCCATTTATAAGGACTGAGATGACTGTTGTGGAAATGCACTCATGAATCCATGATCTCCATGTATAATCAAAACCAAAATAGCGTAGCATCGTGTCGATAAAATTCCACGATAGGCGATCGAAGGCTTTGCTGAAGTCGATTTTCAGAAAAATACCTGGGAGTCTTTGCCTCTTCAGCCAAACTAGAGCTTCATGAGTAATGAGGGGTCCCTCAGTGATGTGGCGCCCCTTTATAAAGGTTGTCTGGGTGCCCGAAACGAGTTTATCCAAGACACTACTTAACCTTGTGGATAATATTTTGGCTATGATCTTGTATAGAGCCCCCACCATGCTAATTGGCCTGAATTCCTCTATTTTACTGGCACGGGTATTTTGGGGATCAAGGCGAGCCAGGTCATGTTGCTTCCCTGAGGGAGCTTTCCTGTATCAAAGAAACTCAGAACTGCTGACGCGAAATCTTGCCCAATGATGCTCCATACTCCTCTGATAAGGTTGAAGTTGAGACCATCATAACCAGGGCTTTTATTCCCATCTACTGACCAGACCGCCTGTTTGATTTCTATGGGAGTGGGCCTCATCGACAGGGAGTTGGCTTCCAGTGTTGTTAGCCTTGGTCTGCACGAAAGGGGAGGGCTGGAGTATGTTTCGTTGCTGGATTGAAAGAGCCTCAAATAAAAGTTTCGGATTTCTCTTTTTATTGCCACCGGGTCATTGGACAGCCTACCGTTGACATACAGTGAGGTGATAGCATTATTTTTTCTGTTAACAGAAGCTTTCCGATGAAAATATGCGGTGTTACTGTCGCCTTCTCGAACATATTTTTCTTTGGAGAGCTGCCTCCAATACCGTTCTTTATCCCGGGTTGCCTGCCATACTTGGTTTAAGATTTGGAAGCGGTCTGATTCATAAGAAGGGTTAGGCAGATTGTTTTCCTCATTTTGGTCGAGTTGCTCTAATTCTTTCAAAGCCCGATCGAGTCGCGTTCCCAAACTGCCAAAGACCTCCCTGTTCCATATGCGTAAAGACTTCCTAATCTCCTTGAATTTTGCTGAGATTGGTTTGGGTCCCAGTTTGCGCCATTCAGATTCAAAGAATCTTGTGAAATCTGGGTGTGTGAGCCAGCTGTTGAGACTTCGAAATGGTTTTGGCCCCCAGTCTGATTTGTGGAGCGTAACTGTCATAAATCTATGGTCAGACAAACACCAGCGATTACCAGTCAGAGAGATAGCTGGAAATGCCACATTCCAATCGGGCTGGGCAAAAGCCCGATCAATTTTGCTCATAGAGCGTTTGTTTCTCCAAGTATACTTTACTCCTTGTAAGTTTATTTCCACCAGTTGCATTGCATTAATCCATGCCTGAAAATCAATCATGCCCCGTGTCCGTGAGACTGGGTTACCCCGCTTGCGGTCATCCCCTTGCAAGACTTCATTCATATCTCCCAAAACGAGGATTGGTTTATCGAAATTATGTTGCAGCAGCTCTTCGTAGACAGATTTCCTTGCCTCTGACGTTGTTGGGGCATAGAGAAACACAACAAGACTAGAGAAAGATAATAGAGGCCAGTGTAGCTCAATACAAATCCATCTTGAACTCTTTAGGGACGAGACAACATTTACTGATTCTGCGTTCCACATCACTATTATGCCACCTGAGTGGCCATCTGCAGGGACTTCCTCATACTTGGTCCGCCCCGGTCCCCACAGAGAGAAGCGCTCATCGAGTGGTCGCTCCCGGTGAGTCTCTAGAATGCCCATAATGCTTGTGCCTGATTGTTGAACTTCCCTTTTGAGAACTGCCCATTTTTCCTGCCTGTTGATGCCCCGGTTGTTCTGGAAACAGAGGAGACTTGCCATAGGGCTGAGAGAGACGCTTCTCAATTCGTTTGCTGCGTCTGATTATTTGGGCAAAACTTTGAATGGATGCCTCGGGGCTGGGATAATGGCAATTTAGCCTTCTCCCGTAGTCCAGTCTTTTTTGGGCTTCGAGGAGATCACAGTGAGGTCCAGAAGATGGGGATTGGGAGGACTGGAGTTGGGTTTGTGATGGGCCTTGGTTTGGGTCCGGGGAGAGGTCAACGTAGAGTTCAATATCCAGAATAGGGGAGCTTGGGGTACTTAGGATTTGTGGGGTCGAGAAGGCGGCGATTGATAATTTGGGAGAGGTTGATTGGGACTGCGAGAAATGGTTAGGTTCGGGTTCAGCTTCCAAGACTGAAGTGTATGGGGTGGTATGATGTGTGGGGGTAGAGTAGAAAGTGGGGGGGACAATAGTTGATGGCTGTTCGGTAGAGGGGTCTAGTGGTGGGGAGGAAAAGTTATAGCTTCCAGAAGAGGTGGTGTTTGGAATTTGGAGGGGCTAGGTGTTAGAAGAGGGTAGTAAAGGACCAATAAAACACGCGTGCGGCGTAAAGGTACGAGGAGATCCACTTGGCGGGGGTATAATCGTTTTTGTCCCGGTAGTGGAATCTGTAACTGTCTCGAAAAAGACGTTTATCCTGCAGATGGTTATATTCTTTAATAAGTGAGCGGAAATGTATGGGGTTACTGAGCGTGGGATTTCCTCGGGAAGGTTGAGGGTAATTCCTTTTGTAGAGAAAATCACTGTGGAAATAACCTTTCTATTTCCGATATGTATAGAAACAGTTGGAGTGACAGTGGGTATATTTTCGTTTATGATTAAAAACGAGGTTGTTTCATGAGGTGATGAGACGTCAAATTTTGTGGTTTCTTCCTCTGCTGTAGACGGCGTCGTATGGTTCAGGGAGTCAAGACTCTCCAGGGGTGACGTCGTTTTGCTGTCTATGTTAAACTCCGCTGTCTGCGGTGGCTTTCCTTGGTTGTTCTCATGGTTGCGGTCGGACAGCTCCTCCGACCAGAATTCCACAATCCCGACTATGTAGTTCACTCCTTCTATTTCCACCATTTGTTCCTCATTGATAATGGACATCCGTTTAGTTTCAATAGTGGCATGGGCCTCTAGGAATTTTGGTATACGATGCATGTCTGTGTCAAAAGTTATTATGTTGCCTAGATGTCGAGTAATTGAGCGTACTGCCGCTTCAGATCATGCTTGTATTGGTATACCTCGGATGGCTATGGAAGTACGCCGCATAACCAGTTGGTCTGTAGGGTGCCATAACCCTATCTTCCATCCGTGTTCCGCCCCTGCACTTGTCGAGATGAAGGACTCCACGTTTGCATGGGATTTGAGTGTCAATATATATCTCGACCTAGACAGGCATGTGACGTTTTCAATTTCTTCTCCCCAGGCTCCAAGCCGTTCCACCATTTCTGCAAGATTTGAGTCTGACGGGGAGTTAATAACCACGCTTCTGTCTAGTTTTTCTTTCATGCATAATGGGAAATCCAAGCTTATGTAGCCTTCTGAGCGCATGTGTGTGTCTCGTAGGGGTCGCTGAGGCGACGGTGGGGATGGTTGTCTTCGTCCTTGCGTCTGCTCCTGCTGAGAGAAGGCAGGATATTTCTGGGCCCATCTATGAGTTGGAGGTGGCGTTCCTGGAGCGGGTTTCCGTATTATAGCTTGTTGGATCTGCAGGCGGTATCCCTCCATCGTCAGTCCATTGGTAGCGTTAATGGCTCGGAGTGCATCCTCTTTCTTGACATACTCAACAAAACCGTATCTGGTTCTTGATCGGATCCTCAGGGCCTTTGGGAGTCGAATACCCACTATAGGTCCAAATTTGTCGAAAACCTTCAGGAGTGTTCCTACTCTGGAAGTTGGGCTGATATTATCGACGAAAACCGTTGCTCCTGGTTCCGACTTGGCTCCAGGCGATTGAAAGGAGGTGGCCATTAAAGCCGACTCTCGTTCTGCCTGCCTTTCACTGCTTCCGACTTGGATACAGAGATGTAAAGGATGGGAATAAAATCTGAGATGTAATGGTTAATTAACAGTGATGCTGCCTAGTCTGTCATGATCTAACAGCATGGCCTTCAATGAGCATAAATCACTGGTATAATTTGTTGTTCGGGGATGCTATCTGGATTGTCATGGTGTTAAATCTAATAACGTTGGAGCATTGTCAACCTTTAGCTACGCCATTGGTTCAATCTAGATTAACCAATTTTGGCTACTTTCCTAAGGAGATTTTATGTTCTCTCAGCCTTTTAGATATACATATAAGACAGACACGTGGACTTTGACTTCTATTATGGAACAGGACTAGGGGTTTAAGCGCAAGTCAAGGAGGCGGACCTGAGGGTCCAAGTTGTTCATCTTACGTGTAGAATGACCAGTTTACACTAAGAAAAAGTGAGGAGGGAGATGGTTTTTTTTTTATAATCTGGGCTAGTAGCATTTTATTAAAATATGTCCGAGAGAACCAGGTGGATGAAAAATAATGGGCCTCGTTAAAACCTCCCTAATTAAAACCTAGTGAGATAAAAACTTAGGGAGGAAAAAGAGTACCCCAATCCAATTACAACCCTAGGTGACATTCTAGGATTAGAGAAGGGAATTACTACTAAAACAATCCTTTAAGTACAAATCAAGACATACACAAAATTAGCAGCTCGTGGTTACAACCAAATCATTATAAGTATTCTTTTATGGACGTAATCTCGATGAACGAATTGCATGAAAGAGCTAGGGAGATCTTTCCACCAACCCTTGGATCATCTCCAGACCCCAAGCTTTATATGAATTATGATGCGGTCAACATCAAGACTTTCCCCTCAGAAGATTACATTATTATGATGTAACCATGCATAGTACACACCATAACAAAATGTCGTCTTCCAAACTCGTTTTGCCTTGCTTGATAACAGAAAGGAAAACCAATCCGTATATATTTCACCAATCGTGTCTCTAAAGGTAAACACCACATTCCACCAAAGTAACACAAGGTCCCATATTCTTATTATCTTTGGGCAACGGAACAATACATGCTCCACATTCTCCATCACCCTCTTACACGACGAGCACGTACTATGACCGAGGGGGATTACATTTCTTTCAAACAGGACTTCCCGAGTCATAAGTCTCCTTATAAGTGTTAACCAAAGCGTCATCCCCACTCTTGGTTCACATAACCCTTTCCAGATGAATTTCAAATCGACCTCGTCCAGCGAGACCAATGCTTCTGTATTCAACGAAATGAAAAAGGAGACAATATCCTTAGTGATAGATGTATTACCTTCATTAATCCATGCGCAATTTTCTGGCTGGTGCTGATCGAGAGATGTAACATTTAGGATCTCATACAGCTCATCAATCATCTCTTCTTCATAGTGGAATAAACACCGACGCCACTAAAACCTCCACACCCAGGAGTCGTTCACCCACATTCCCATCTGAGAAACAAAGTGCTCTTGCTGCATGCTAAGAGTGAATAGTCAGGGGAATTCGTTCTTCAAAATACCGATATGAGACCATTTGTCCAGCCAGAACAATGTGTTTCGACCGTTTCCTAGCGTGATTCTCACCTTATCCTCTAGAAGTTCCTGGAGTGGAGTGCACTTGAGTGTTGTGTTACTAATCGAATACCAAATACCTTTCGGTGTTGATGCGTGTTCGTTGACTTCCCCCAGGTGAAGGCCATTCCGCATGCAGTAGATAGATTGATACCAAAACCCTTTCGGAGCTGTTACATGCATAGTTGCGTCTCCATTTAGCAAAAAATGCAAGATTCTTGAGTTGTAGGTCAGAGAACCCAAGACCACCTACATCCTTTGGTCGTGACGTCCTCCTTCAAGCCACCGTGGACAAGAACTTCTTCTTATTCTTTCCTTAGAAAAATTGACGTTGGAGGGAGACTAGTTGTTTTCTAACCTTGACTGGAATCACAAAGAGGCTAGTATAGTAAAGTGGGATAGAGTCAAGTACCAACCGTATGAGGACCGCACGCCCAGCTTTAGGCAAGCTTGTAGCCTTCCATGTTGCGAGCTTAGTTTTGATCTTCTTGACAACCGGCTCCCACGTACTTTCTTTTCTCATGTTAGCACCTAAAGGGCATCCCAAATAGGTAGTTGGTAGGTTACCAACTTGGCAATTGAAAGTTTCTTCTACCATTTGAGTTTCATCAGCACTCGCATTGATACAGAAGGCCTGAGACTTCCCCAAGTTCAGCCTTAAACCGCTCATTTCCACAAACACTATGAGGATTCTGTGCATTTGCGCTAACTCTTCTTTCTTATTTCACAAAAGAGCATAATATCATTCACGAATTGTAAGTGGGTAACCCTCACTTGTCGTGCTCCTATCTTCAACCCTGAAATTATGTCCACTGCACCTTGAATCAACCAGCTTAGAGCTTCTACTGTGATAACAAACAATATGAGGAGACAAAGTATCACCTTGTCTTAGGCCTCGAGAGTGAGAGAAGGGATTCGTAGGGGAGCCATTGACTAGGAGCGAAATCCGTGAAGATCTAACACATTCATTCATCCATTTCCTCCAAGTGGGCCCAAATCCCATGCATTTCAATATCTTAACAAGGAAGTCCTATGAGATTGAGTCAAACGCCTTCTTCAAGTCAATTTTTAACAAGACTCCTGCAGCCACGATATTACTTCGTTAGCAATGAAAGGCCCTTCAAGAATATTCCTTCCCTTGACAAATCCGGATTGAGTCTCTCCAATAAGCGTAGGCAAGAGGGGGCAAGGCGGTTACTTAGCAACTTGGTAATCACTTTATACATGCAACCCACCATGCTTATAGGCTGATAATCTTCTAGATGCGTTGCCTCCAGCTTTTTAGGGATCAATGCTATCCAAGTGACATTCATCCCTCATTCAAGTTTGAGGTGACAAAAAAGCGCCTCACATCATTACCAAACTCTGCCCCTATAACATGCCACATCCTTTTTATAAATCTCATGTTATATCCATCAACTCCTGGAGCCTTAGAACAGTCACATTGATGCACGGTTTGTCAAAATGCAGACAAGTACGTATTATGACATCAATGAAATAGCAAATGTGAAATGTCAAAAGAATGACTTGGAACATTAAACTGAACATTGTCGGGTAGTATAAGGGATTGCACAAACTAGCACTTGTGTTGTTCGGCATGCCTAGGTTAGAGAATGACCGACCTTCACTGTCTTTAAACCGGTAAGATGTGATAACACTCTTGTTAGTGATCAAGTAGGGTCTTTTCTACTTGAGTAGTAACGACATATATAAAAATGAATGGTAGTCATGAGTTAAAGTAAGGAGCAAAAATTTTTTAAAGGTAAAGAAGACTTAGCTTAGGTGGATCCAGAGTAGATCCTCAAAATGTTTACTAGTAGAAAAAAACCCTACTTCAATGGTTGTTAAGGCCCTTTTTCGGCAGCTTAACAACAGTTGAAATGAAGGTCATCGAGATAGGTGAAAAAGTTTATTTAACAACCATCAAAATAGGCAACCGAACCAGGGACACCACCTATTTCAGGTCGAAATGGGATTTTTTTTTCAATATTTTAAGTATCCTATCTTTTTTTTTAAAAGAAATTATGAATATATATAAATGGTAAACTGTTACAAAGTAGATAGATACATAGGGGGCCTATGTATCTGATAACTAGGGGCCATCAGAGCTAGGGAGGGTGCTATGAAACACCTCCTAAGCGCGACACAAAGACAGTGATACGCCGACAATAGGTTCCCAAGTCCAACTACCAAGATACAAACTCAAAGATATACATAAGGTGAATCAAAATACAAGTCTCTCCTAAGTGCAGAGAACCCTATCAAGCCAGTTGAAATCTGTGCTGGTTGCGTTCATCTTCGTCCATATGATAGTTTTCATGGCCGCCTTGATATCAGCAAAAATAAGAGAGGGATCTCTGGCTTGGTTGGCCATAGCTCGTTTGCATCGTTCAATCCAGAGATGATAGACAACGTTAGCGACAGCCGCTCTCTTAACTAGGTCAATTGGGTGCCGTCTCTTACAGTATCGGTTGATCCAGGCTGAGCAGCTACGCAGTCTTCTCCTATTTGTAGGGATTCTCAACCAGTCACAAGTGCTCCACCAAACTCTGCTCGAGTACCTGCAATGAAAGAAGAGATGGTCGCTAGTCTCTTGAGCGCGCTGACAGAGCCAGCATCTGTTAGCAATACAAATCCCCCACGATTGGAGCTTATCACAGGTTTTAAGTCTACCTTTCAGCGAAACCCATAAGATAAATTTAGCCTTGGGGACAGACCAGGTGTTCCAGCAGACATTGAACCAAGGGAAGGTCCAGGTAGGGGATGTGATATCTTTATAGAACAAGTTGACCCTAGGGCGTCTGGGATATGAGTGGAAGAGGGAATAGGCATCATTGGATGACCCACATTGTTGAATCCACCAGTCCCTGACATGAAGGATAGCTTTCCAGGTCCTTAGATCATTTCCTTTAGCAGAAGCCGTCCATAAGGTAAGATTGGGCAGGAAGAGCTTATGTATCCATTGGATCCAAAGGCGCTCCGGGTCATGGGTGATGGCTGATATAGTTTTGAGCATGAAGCACATGTTCCATTTGTGGATGTCTTTCAGCCCAAGACCCCTATTTTTTTTGTATTTGTGATGGAGCTCCAAGCCACAGGAAGAGCAAAGCTGCTTTATGCCTCTCCTGCCCAAAGGAACGAACGAAGGCAATTATTGACATGCTTAGGGAGAGCGATACAAGAGGCCCAGAAGCCAACAATACCAAAGAGAGTACTTTGAATGAGAGCGAGCCTGCCCGCAAACGAGAGAGATTTATTGCCCCAAGAAGAGATAGCTTTACGGATGCTATCCATTAGGGGGTTAAAATCAGCCGCTCCAGGCTTTCTGGCGGTGATGGGGATGCCCAGATAGCGAAAGGGGAAAG
Organism: Limonium bicolor; assembly: GCA_023374045.1. NCBI lineage: Eukaryota > Viridiplantae > Streptophyta > Magnoliopsida > Caryophyllales > Plumbaginaceae > Limonium > Limonium bicolor. The sequence goes on along the minus strand of CM041779.1, from coordinate 71,709,482 downwards.
ATCCCTGATTAAAACCCGTGAGTTGGATAAGCGAATCTGTAAGCGTGGGGGTAAACCCCCAAGGAATAAGTCAGATTTGGACGGGTTAAGCATAAGCCCAGAGGCATCAGAAAAAAGATTTATTTTGTTTAGCATCAGGGAAATGGAGTTTGGATCACCTTTACAGAAAAGTAAGGCATCATCAGCAAAGAAAAGGTGGGTGATGCGAAGAGATTTGCAAGATGGGTGGTAATGGAAGCCAGGGGAGCTTTTAAGTTTGTCAAGCAAACGAGAGAGCATATCCATCACTAGAGTGAATAGGTAGGGAGAAAGGGGGTCTCCTTGGCGCAAGCCTCTCTCCCCTTTGAAGGAAGCAGAAGGGGAGCCATTGATGTTAATAGAGAAGGAAGTGGTGGTAACACATTGCATAATCCATTTCCTAAATTTCGGGGGGAAGTTTAGGAAGGAGAGGGTATCCTGGAGGAAAATCCAATCAACAGTGTCGAAGGCCTTTCTAATGTCCATCTTCATAGTGCAACGAGGGGAGGTGTGGGCTCTTTGATAGTTCTTCATAATGCATGAGCAGAGCTGAATATTGTCTGAGATGAGACGGCCTTTGATGAAAGCCCCTTGGTTAGCACTCACAAGGGAGAGGAGGACAAACTTGATTCTCTCTACAAGGATCTTGCTAATGATTTTATAGAGGGTGTTGCAGCAGGAGATAGGTCTGTAGTCCCCAGGGGAAGAGGCGTTGTCCGTCTTTGGAATAAGCGTGATGAGGGTGGTGTTAATCTCTTTGTGTAGCCTACCGCTATGGAAGAAACTTTTGATGGCATCACAGACGTCGTTACCAATTATGACCCAGGCTGCTTTAAAGAATTTGGCAGAATAACCATCGGGGCCCGGGGCTTTATCATCACCAATCGAAAATAGAGCTGATTTAATAGTGCTATTGTCCACCGGCCGGGTTAGGGGAGCCCAAGCGGATTGGTCAAGCAGTCTACAGTTGTCCAAGTTAAGATCAGAGAGGGAACTACAGGGGGGAGCTCTAGAGCCAAGAGTATGCAGGAAGTGGTCAACTAGACATTGCTCAATGTTAGTGGGGGTAGTGAGAACATCCCCCCGGTCATTCGTAATGGATGCTAAGGAGTTTTTGTTCCTTCTCGCTTTGATGGCTCTATGATAGAAAGAAGTGTTAGAATCAGCGAGCTTTAGCCAGCGGGTTTTGGAGAGCTGGCGGAGGAACATAAGTTCTTGAGAGTCCCTAGCAAGAAGCTTATGTCTCGTAGATTTCTCTTGGGAGATTAGGGTAGGGTTCCATGGATCACGTTCCAAGCGATTCTGAATGTCAGCAAGGTTATTTCTGAGGCATTGACCTTTATTCCCAATGGAGGCATACTCTCTTTTATGAAGAGAGATGAGACCGGGTCTGAGATGACGAAGTCTTTGAATAATCGTGTGCATGTGGCTCCCCCTAAAGGGAATATTCCACGCATCCCTTACAAGGGGGAGGAAGGAGGGGTCCTGGGTCCAAAAATTGATGAAATTAAAGCGTCTCTTACGGGGGAGGGAGCGGGGAGGGTAATGATCATTGGACTATGATCCGAGACCAGGGGAGGGAGGAAGGTAGCAAAGCTCGTGGGGAACCTCAGAATCCAATCCTCATTGACTAAGACTCGGCGCCTATGGTCAAATTGGTTGTTCCACCAGGTGAAAAAACGTCCATAGAAGCGAAGGTCCTGCAGCTCAGCTCTAGAGACACAATCAGCAAAGTCACGGTAGTCACACGGCTGAGGATTACACGTGCTGATCATATCTTGAGTGTATAGGATATTATTGAAGTCCCCAGCTACAACCCAAGGCCCAATAATTGAGTGGGTGAGATTAATGATGTCTTCCCAGAGGAGGGTCCTGAGGTTGGGGTAGTTCCTCCCGTAGACAATCGATATGGTAAAATTAAAACTGCCTAGGATAGACGCCTTGCACGTAAGGATTTGATCTGTGTAATGGAGGGGGTTGAGAGTGATGATAGAGGGGTTGAAAAGGATCCAGATGCGGCCACTGTGGTTTGCCCCATAGTTGTTAACAAAGCTCCAAGCGGGGAAAAAACGAGCTAGAATAGACTGATGGTTTTGGATTGAAACATGGGTTTCGAGGAGGCTAAACATACAAAGCTAGTTGTTATACACAAATTTTTGGATCTCAAGGAGCTTGGGGTGGTCGTTGCAACCCCTAACATTCCAAACAACCAGATTCATAGAAAAGGGGTGGGGGAGGGGGCGGGAAGGGCATTGCCCATTCAAAGATAGCAAATGTATTAGTCAACTGGAGGGAAAGGTCCTCGTGAATAGATGTCAAAGCCTTCACTAGGGGGCTCCTTCCTTTAGTGGGGACCTCCTGCCAAGGCTCTTCAACGATGGGGTTGAGCACAAGCTGGAGGGAGGGGGACATCATTAACTCCGAAATATTAGGGGGCTGGGGGGAAGCACTCCACCTGAGGGAGCGGGGTCGAGAGGGCCAGGAAGAAGGCTAGTAGCCTGGGTAGAGACCAGCTGGGCGGGTAAATTCAGGGCAGGCTGCGACGTAGACTTCGAAGCAAGGGGAATCTGAGGGGCCCCTACCAGGGTAGGGTCATTTTGAGCTAAGGAAGTCTGTGAATTACCTAGCACGGATTGAGGTTTTCCTTTCAGGACAAGGGTCGGGGGTGAAAGGGAGGAACGGTGGGAGGGCGGTTTAGAAACTTGATAGCGCCCTGATCGGGGTGGATCTGGGCGGGCAGTACTTGGGCAGCGAGCAGAAGAATGCCCAAGAAGATTGCAGGAAGAGCAGGAGATTGGCTCCCATTCATAAAAAACGTGTTGAACCACAGAGCCACTGGGAGCGCAGATTTCTATTTCTCTAACCAGCTCAAGGTTGAAGTCCACTTCGACGAGAACTCTAGCATAGGAAATCCTAGATTTGACTGTTGTAGATTGATCAGTGTGAAGAGGTGAGCCAATCTTGGCGCAGATCTTCGAAAGACTAGATCGGGACCAAAGGCTAGTATGAAGGCCAGGGAGTTGGATCCAAACGAGGATGCGATTAAGATCTTTAGGATTAAAGGAAAAGTCTGGGGACCATTTTTTAAGGACAAGAGGGGACGAGTACAGAAGCCAGGGGCCCTTGTCCAGAACTTGCTGGAGGTCCTCCTCCTTATCAAACCTGAATATGAACCATCCTTCATCATGAAGAAGTATTTGAGGGGTTGCTACGAAGCTCCAAGCTCTTTTCACAAATTCTCTGACCACATTGAAACCAAATTTTTCCCCCAAATATGGCCAACTAACGCATTCTTCCAATAGTCAATTTCAGGCATTAACTCATCCTCCACGATGGAGACAAATGTGTTATCATGGTCTATATTGTCATTACTATCTGAGCGCAAAGACATGCCAAAATTCGACTTTTGTTTTGCGAGAAGCGTATCAAGGAAGGAGGGGTTAGTTTTAGTACCTGGTTTGCTTGGATTTCTCCCTTTGGTTGGATCAACAGGCCTTGAGGATTTTCTTGCTATCGGAACGCGGCCACCTTTACCTCCCATAGATTGCCCACTGAGACCAGGGGCCTTGGAGAGAGGCGGGAAAGCCTCATCCACAGCTATCGACGCGGTCGGTTCAGGTCGGTTGAGGTAATCTTGCAAAGCCAAGTCCAGGGGGGGACCTGACAGTTCCACGAACAAATCTAGGGCCGGGGTCTCAGAGGAATTATAAGCCGGTCCCTGAACACTCCCATTCTTGTGAAAAATAATCAGAGGGTCACTGGCTGGGAGACCTGATTCCACAATTGACTGGGATGCAACAGGAATGCTCGGTCCATCAGGGATATTACCAGCAGCAGTACCACCACTACTAACAGCAGGATAATTCACAGTTTGGGTAGCACTAATAACAGAGGCAACCAGATTGTTACCAATCGCATAATCCATATTAATCTCGGGGATAGTCTCACCAGAGACAATGGGGACAGTTTTATCTACTGAGTTGGGATGCGCACCAGAACTAGTAACAACAGAGACATCACATTCAGTGGATTTGGGCTTGGTAGAAGCACCATCTTCAGGGAGCACCGGCATCGACGCGACTCCAGAATTTGGGGGAGCAGCATCCGCCGTGTAAGGCTTACCCACCGAAAGAGGCGCTCCAATAGATTGCTCGGAGGGCGACGACTTGGGAGGGAGGGATCCAGGTGCGGGCGGCGTTCCAGGTGACCGGAGAGGGGGCGCTCCAGGCGCAGGCGGCGAAGAAGTAGGGACCTCCGGGCGAGCTCGCGTGCGGACCATCTGGACAGAGCCACGAACCAGGAGACCGGAGAGGGGTGGAGGGCCTATCGACGAGGGGACCTAGCCATGGCGGACAGGTGGAGCCGACTACGGCGCCTCAGGAGACGGCGGTGGAGCAGCAGGGCGGGGGAAGAACGACACGTGAGGCCCGTGGGAGATGCGTAACAGGAATTTTTTTTTTTCTTTGGGAGCGTTTTTCAGAGCATCCGCTCAATCTTCTAAACAAGAGGGCTATTAAGTATCCTATCTTTATAATATCAATTCTCACCTTCCGGTGTATAGTGCACGAGAATGATTGTAAAATAACATTGTTCCTGTTAAATCTGTACAGAATGTCACAGTGTGTAAAAATATGGAAATAAGGAAATTGTTTATGATCAGAACCCTAAAAACCTTTTGTTTTTTCATTGAATATTTTATGTTCTTAGTTCTAGTTTATCAAATCAAACCCTCAATTTGCCTGTGAATATATTGAATACTTATAGTAATAAACAATCACAATCTACATAGGGTTTATGTTAGATATACGAGTTTGTTTCTTATAAAACTTGCTATCAGCGAGCTTTAGCCAGCGGGTTTTGGAGAGCTGGCGGAGGAACATAAGTTCTTGAGAGTCCCTAGCAAGAAGCTTATGTCTCGTAGATTTCTCCTGGGAGATTAGGGTAGGGTTCCATGGATCACGTTCCAAGCGATTCTGAATGTCAGCAAGGTTATTTCTGAGGCGTTGACCTTTATTCCCAATGGAGGCATACTCTCTTTTATGAAGAGAGATGAGACCGGGTCTGAGATGACGAAGTCTTTGAATAATCGTGTGCATGTGGCTCCCCCTAAAGGGAATATTCCACGCATCCCTTACAAGGGGGAGGAAGGAGGGGTCCTGGGTCCAAAAATTGATGAATTTAAAGCGTCTCCTACGGGGGGAGGGAGCGGGGAGGGTAATGATCATTGGACTATGATCCGAGACCAGGGGAGGGAGGAAGGTAGCAAAGCTCGTGGGGAACCTCAGAATCCAATCCTCATTGACTAAGACTCGGCGCCTATGGTCAAATTGGTTGTTCCACCAGGTCAAAAAAACGTCCATAGAAGCGAAGGTCCTGCAGCTCAGCTCTAGAGACACAATCAGCAAAGTCACGGTAGTCACACGGCTGAGGATTACGCGTGCTGATCATATCTTGAGTGTATAGGATATTATTGAAGTCCCCAGCTACAACCCAAGGCCCAATAATTGAGTGGGTGAGATTAATGATGTCTTCCCAGAGGAGGGTCTGAGGTTGGGGTAGTTCCTCCGTAGACAATCGATATGGTAAAATTAAAACTGCCTAGGATAGACGCCTTGCACGTAAGGATTTGATCTGTGTAATGGAGGGGGTGAGAGTGATGATAGAGGGGTTGAAAAGGATCCAGATGCGGCCACTGTGGTTTGCCCCATAGTTGTGAACAAAGCTCCAAGCGGGGAAAAAACGAGCTAGAATAGACTGATGGTTTTGGATTGAAACATGGGTTTCGAGGAGGCTAAACATACAAAGCTTGTTGTTAGACACAAATTTTGGATCTCAAGGAGCTTGGGGTGGTCGTTGCAACCCTAACATTCCAAACAACCAGATTCATAGAAAAGGGGTGGGGGAGGGGGCGGGGGAAGGGCATTGCCCATTTCAAAGATAGCAAATGTATTAGTCAACTGGAGGGAAAGGTCCTCGTGAATAGATGTCAAAGCCTTCACTAGGGGGCTCCTTCCTTTAGTGGGGACCTCCTGCCAAGGCTCTTCAACGATGGGGTTGAGCACAAGCTGGAGGGAGGGGGACATCATTAACTCCGAAATATTAGGGGGCTGGGGGGAAGCACTCCACCTGAGGGAGCGGGGTCGAGAGGGCCAGGAAGAAGGCTAGTAGCCTGGGTAGAGACCAGCTGGGCGGGTAAATTCAGGGCAGGCTGCGACGTAGACTTCGAAGCAAGGGGAATCTGAGGGGCCCCTACCAAGGTAGGGTCATTTGAGCTAAGGAAGTCTGTGAATTACCTAGCACGGATTGAGGTTTTCCTTTCAGGACAAGGGTCGGGGGTGAAAGGGAGGAACGGTGGGAGGGCGGTTTAGAAACTTGATAGCGCCCTGATCGGGGTGGATCTGGGCGGGCAGTACTTGGGCAGCGAGCAGAAGAATGCCCAAGAAGATTGCAGGAAGAGCAGGAGATTGGCTCCCATTCATAAAAAACGTGTTGAACCACGGAGCCACTGGGAGCGCGGATTTCTATTTCTCTAACCAGCTCAAGGTTGAAGTCCACTTCGACGAGAACTCTAGCATAGGAAATCCTAGATTTGACTGTTGTAGATTGATCAGTGTGAAGAGGTGAGCCAATCTTGGCGCAGATCTTCGAAAGACTAGATCGGGACCAAAGGCTAGTATGAAGGCCAGGGAGTTGGATCCAAACGAGGATGCGATTAAGATCTTTAGGATTAAAGGAAAAGTCTGGGGACCATTTTTTAAGGACAAGAGGGGACGAGTACAGAAGCCAGGGGCCCTTGTCCAGAACTTGCTGGAGGTCCTCCTCCTTATCAAACCTGAATATGAACCATCCTTCATCATGAAGAAGTATTTGAGGGGTTGCTACGAAGCTCCAAGCTCTTTTCACAAATTCTCTGACCACATTGAAACCAAATTTTTCCCCCAAATATGGCCAACTAACGCATTCTTCCAATAGTCAATTTCAGGCATTAACTCATCCTCCACGATGGAGACAAATGTGTTATCATGGTCTATATTGTCATTACTATCTGAGCGCAAAGACATGCCAAAATTCGACTTTTGTTTTGCGAGAAGCGTATCAAGGAAGGAGGGGTTAGTTTTAGTACCTGGTTTGCTTGGATTTCTCCCTTTGGTTGGATCAACAGGCCTTGAGGATTTTCTTGCTATCGGAACGCGGCCACCTTTACCTCCCATAGATTGCCCACTGAGACCAGGGGCCTTGGAGAGAGGCGGGAAAGCCTCATCCACAGCTATCGACGCGGTCGGTTCAGGTCGGTTGAGGTAATCTTGCAAAGCCAAGTCCAGGGGGGGACCTGACAGTTCCACGAACAAATCTAGGGCCGGGGTCTCAGAGGAATTATAAGCCGGTCCCTGAACACTCCCATTCTTGTGAAAAATAATCAGAGGGTCACTGGCTGGGAGACCTGATTCCACAATTGACTGGGATGCAACAGGAATGCTCGGTCCATCAGGGATATTACCAGCAGCAGTACCACCACTACTAACAGCAGGATAATTCACAGTTTGGGTAGCACTAATAACAGAGGCAACCAGATTGTTACCAATCGCATAATCCATATTAATCTCGGGGATAGTCTCACCAGAGACAATGGGGACAGTTTTATCTACTGAGTTGGGATGCGCACCAGAACTAGTAACAACAGAGACATCACATTCAGTGGATTTGGGCTTGGTAGAAGCACCATCTTCAGGGAGCACCGGCATCGACGCGACTCCAGAATTTGGGGGAGCAGCATCCGCCGTGTAAGGCTTACCCACCGAAAGAGGCGCTCCAATAGATTGCTCGGAGGGCGACGACTTGGGAGGGAGGGATCCAGGTGCGGGCGGCGTTCCAGGTGACCGGAGAGGGGGCGCTCCAGGCGCAGGCGGCGAAGGAGTAGGGACCTCCGGGCGAGCTCGCGTGCGGACCATCTGGACAGAGCCACGAACCAGGAGACCGGAGAGGGGTGGAGGGCCTATCGACGAGGGGACCTAGCCATGGCGGACAGGTGGAGCCGACTACGGCGCCTCAGGAGACGGCGGTGGAGCAGCAGGGCGGGGGAAGAAGACGCGTGAGGCGCGTGGGAGATGCGTAACAGGAAATTTTTTTTTTCTTTGGGAGCGTTTTTCAGAGCATCCGCTCAATCTTCTGAACAAGAGGGCTATTAAGTATCCTATCTTTATAATATCAATTCTCACCTTCCGGTGTATAGTGCACGAGAATGATTGTAAAATAACATTGTTCCTGTTAAATCTGTACAGAATGTCACAATGTGTAAAAATATGGAAATAAGGAAATTGTTTATGATCAGAACCCTAAAAACCTTTTGTTTTTTCATTGAATATTTTATGTTCTTAGTTCTAGTTTATCAAATCAAACCCTCATTTTGTGTGTGAAAATATTGAATACTTATAGTAATAAACAATCACAATCTACATAGGTTTGTGTTAGATATGCGAGTTTGTTTCTTATAAAACTTGCTATAATAAATTGCTTGTAAGAATCTATTTTATGGGAGACCGGAAGTAATTTATATTTGAGGTTGCAATCTAGAATTAGAAAACACATAGGAAGGAGAATCGAAGAACAACTAGAAGTAGTAAACCAGGATTCATTTGCTTAGTATTGTTTAAAAGATCACATTTTATTGCTTTTACTATTAGATTATTTATTTTCTGCAATAAAAACCCTCAATTTATATTATTATTTGATTTCTATAGTTTATTAGTTAGATTAGGATAGAGACTCAAACTAGACACTGCTTCATTTAGTTCGATAAACTAGTGAATACTTTCTAGGAAAACTTGCAACGATAGATCGGTACACTTGTCGTAATACGTTTCACCCGTACAAGTTTTTTTGGCGCCGTTGTCGAAGAGGCACGGTTATTTAGTTTAGTCTTTCCTTTATTTTTATTTTATTTATTTTGTTTAGTTTATTATTATTTAATTTTTGTTTTGTGTTATTTTTGTTTAATAGTTATAATTCAGTTTGACATAGAATTTTGGTTAATTTGTAGTTTTTGATTTTATAGTTATTTTATTTTTAGGATTAGGATTTATTTTAGGTTATTTTATTTTATTGATTGTTTCTAGGATTTTTATTTTATCATATTAGTTTTGCCTTAGTTTATTTTCTTCATGTTTTTGTTTTTATTTTGTTTCTTAGTTATAATTTAGTTTAATTTTAATTCTATTAATTTTATAGCTCTCATTTTTTTAATTGTTCTTTAATTTGTTTTTTATTTTTATTTATTTCTATTTAGATTTAGCTTATTTGTCTCTTTCTATTTTTTGTTTATTTCATTTTATTTACTTTCTGTTTTTGTTATTTTAATCAATTTTAGTTAGTTTTAATTTTAGTAATTTTCTTTAGTTTTTATTGATTTTACTCCCTTTAGTTTTATTTTGCTTTAATTGTTATTTAATTTTTGTTTATGGTTTCTACTCAGGAGAACCAGAATTTGAACTTAATCCAAAAGTTGAAAGATTAGCGACGAGAATCCGTCAGCAGCTTAAATTTAGTCCAGATGGAGAAGAAGATTGTTGTTCTGCAAAGCCACCTGTTGAGCCACTTGTTCCAGAAGAAGCAGACATGAGTGAAGTTCTTAATAACCAGGAAAGACATATGGATGATTATACCCGTCCGAATGTGGAGGGACTCACATCACTTATAGTGATCCCTACACTACCGGCGGGAATAGAATGACAGTTCAAGACGCATTACATCACGATCGTCTCTTGAACTCGTAAAAATTCAGTGGGACAGTCATAGAAGATCCTAACGCTCATCTTACTTCTTTTTTATCTATGACTAGTTAGAGCATGCTCTACTCCAGGTTCTTAAGAAGTGGCACGGTTTACTCTTTTTCCTTTCTCACTAAGGGATAGAGCTGCAAAATGGTTAAATTCTCTGACTCCCAACAATATTACCACCTGGACCGAGCTCGCAAATGCTTTCCATGTAAAGTATTTCCCACCATCTCGCATGCTGATAATGAGGGGTGAGATTATGAGTTTCAAGCAGTTCAGTGGTGAGTCTCTTTCTCAAGCATGAGAGCTTTTAAAGGTATTGTCAGAAGAGTTCCGCACCATGGCTTGGGTGAAGAAGTAGTGTTGCAGTCTTTCTACAAGGACTTAGATCCCCAAAGCCGAATTTTGGTGGATACTTGTGCTGAAGGGAGTCTTATGGAGCTTTCTATTAGGGGCGGAGCTAGGTGGGGTCCCGTGGGGTCACAGAACCCCACGCTTTTTGAAAAAATCAGTTTCATATATGTAAAGTAATTAAACTTTATATACATAATATAAATGAACCCATATATCACAAAAGTTGTAATAGTATAATGGTTAAGGATAGATGTAGTGTTTGAGTTGTGTTGGGTTTGAATCTCACTTATGATATACTATTGTATTTGAATAGTTTTTTTAAGGTTCACAACACTTTCATAGTAGTGACCTCATATAATTAATACTCTGGCTCCGCCTCTGCTTCCTATCACCAGAATGAAAGAGCTGTTATGTATTCATGAGGTGGATTCTAATGTTATTCTTGCCGCCAAGAGAGTATCAAAGCAGTTTGAGAAGATGTGTGCCCTAATGAGTTCAAAATTTAATGCAGCGGTTGTTTTTTAATTCATTTTTAATTTCCTTGTGAATTTTGTGGGAGAAATGCTAATATGTGACATTGTATCCCTTAGCAAGGAGAAGAGGTAAATCATTTGGGTATACTAGTAGAAAAAGAGCTTATTTTGGCGGTTGAAAATGGCCTATTACGGCGTTTGTGAACCGCCAAAATAGGTGTGAGACTCTATTTTGACGGTTGTAAAAGGAACCTCGAAATAGGGGCCTGCCAAAATAAAAAATTCAGCAAACCTACACTGAATTGGCGTCCGACCCATTAGGGTCGGTTCTTTTGGGTTGGACAAAACCCAAAAGTTTTGGGATTTTAGGGCCGACCCATATGGGTTGGTCCTTTTGGGTCAGACAAAACCCAAGAGTTTTGGACTTTAGGGCCGACCCATATGGGCCGGATGTATGGGTGGAACGCTCTATTTCAGTGATTCCTAGCTAAGAACCGCCAAAATAGGCCTATTTCGGTTACTCTGGCCAACCTATTTTGACGGTTCTTAGCTATGAACCGCCGAAATAGGGTTTTTTTTCCATTCAAGCTTATAAAAATGCCTCAAAATACACCACATCATTGAATCAAACCCATATATTAATTCAATAATGTTGCCACCTCAGTGGGGCACTCCATTACACATTGACAAACCTATGAAAAGGCCAATATCAACGGCACGCCAAAATATTGCAATTAAACTAAACAAAAGCGTACAAATGCAAGAAAGTTAGTATTACGCAATAAACAACCAATGAATGTCAACAATACACTTCACCGCAATCCACTTTAATACTACCATAAAAAACTATCTACAATTGCAATGAATTACAACTACTATATCCAGCTAGTCAATAGAAAATCATGATCAACTAAGTAAATTTGTGGAGACGAATTGTGACCATTCAGCAAGCACCTCAACTATGTGATGATCTTTATATTTCTCGATGCCTACTAGTTGCTCGAAAGCCTTGAACAAAAGAGACATTAATGAGAAACAAGTGTAAAATAGGTAAAGATATAAACCAAAACCTTCAAAGAATGCTATATAACTTGTCTGATGATTTTTCTGGGAAAATGCTAGACGTTGCTACTAGGTCATGCATAAACCTCATGACATAGTATCCACATTCAGAACTTCCAGGCTGCACTGGACAGTATACATACACACATGTTTTTAATCATTCTTGCAGAGTCGATAATCATGATGTGTTAACTAGTATTGACAATATTACACTAGTTAAGTAAGCATACCTTGACCAGGTTCCACGGAGTGTTCTTCACTTGCCTTTGCATTGACAACATCCAACTTTCAAGGCACTATATTAAACAAACAATTTTAAATATTAGATTTTTTTGAAGCAATATAAGTAATAACAAAAGCAACATAAGCTAAGTAGCTCACTTCAGTAGCACTGATGTTATCACTGGTTTCTTGGCACTCCTACCAAGTGAGTCAAGCTGAAAGATTCTTGGGTTCTTCATGCATAAAACCAGCAATGACTAGTAGTAGAATACAGTTGGAATCATTATACAAATAGCACAATTTACCAATAGAATATACTAAGAAATAGATGAAAAATTTACTCTTGATAATATGGCAACATAATGTATGACTGTTTGCATATTCAAATGTTGCATTTGTCAAGTATTGCATAAGACTGTGGACGTCACTTGACATATTTACTTCAGAGCATATAACAGGACATAAGAAGCCGAAATTGTCATTGTGATGCACGTCAAGCACCTTAAACTACACATGCCTGCACCATAAAGACAATAACATCAGTGTTTAAGTTTCATTAAAAAAACTATTTCAAGTCGTGCAATCAAATAATACAAGGTAGTAGTCACTCACATGATGGCTGACTTGAGGATTGATACATTTAACCAGTCCCTCCTGAATACATTGGTGAAATCAGACATATATATATATATATCAAATTGTGTTTTTATTCTGCTGCTTGATAGTGAAATAAACTCTGGTCATCCTCCACAGTGATCGAATCACTGTGAGGTGACGTCAACAACAGCATGAGTGCAGAATTCTCATATTCGATGACAAGGCATCCAATATCTTTTGATCCACTAAATAAGCTCTAACCATGAAATTGGTGGACATCTTTGAATGGGCTGGTGCAACAACACTTTTTCCTTTCCCTTTACCCGATTCTGGTTGCACATTTTCCTAAGATATTAACTAATTAACTATACAAGCTTCAATCCTAGATTGATTGCAAATTGTATATTAATAATGTAAGAGTAATTGTTCAATGCGCTTACCTGTCCTGGGAGTTTGACCAATCGAACTGGCCACTGCACTGTTGTAGTTTGTGCAGCACGCATTGTTTTTTAATCTGACAAAGGCACCGACAGACCAGAATCACCATGTTCCACCACAAAGTCACCCACAAGCACCCGCACATGGTAAGGTTGAAGTGGTTCACCATGCACGGTGTCGTCAGGAGATGAACAAAACAGTTTGCCCCATAACACCATGACATCCTCACCTCCAATTGGTAGGTACAAAGCGCACTCAGCGGATTTCTAAATGTTAAGAAGAAAGGGTTTAGATGCATATAGTGAAATCCTAGTTTTGAGATGAGAACAAGTGAATCATTCATCTTATCATATTTCTAATTAATATGTTGGTCTAACCTGTGAGAGAAGCATAGGGAAAAGGTTCAGCCAAGTGCACACTACTCTTCTATATTGGTGTGCTCTCCTCCAGATTGGGTGATCCAAGTGGGGGTCTAGTAACCTCTTGTTTGTTAAACATCTCTGATCGCATTCTAGACATAGCCTGAGCGATCTGCTGCTCAAGACTCTACTGCAACCTCTCCTCAAGCCTCTGCTGAAAGCTCGCCTCAAGCCTCTGCTATTTTCTACAATTTCAGCATTTACTCTCAGATGCTCCTCGTAGCTGATCGTCTTCCCTTGGGCACCTATCGTAGACCCGGGATTGTCAAAAGCTTGGCGGATATCAACTTGTCCACCGAAACCAATAGCGTGACCTGGATGATCCGTCTTTCCAAGAGCGAGAGAAAGAGGATCATGATGCCTATCTCGAGCCAAAGAACCCTCGGTAACTTGAGAACTTAATTCATCATAATACAACACACAATATCATTTTTAATTAGTCGACAGTTATACAAACCAAATTTCTTATTTTATGCAAAATTTAAATGCTTACCATTTAATTGATTAATGATGGCTTTCATGGCATCATCATGCCGAGGAGCTTCGGGGTCGAGTAGTACCCTACCTGAAACTAAAACAATCTTGTGGTATGAATTGCATTTGCTTCTACATGTTTATATCATAATCAAGCGTGACTGAATGCGTATCAAATCAGCTAGCCTAACTCTAAGGTTCCAACCCAAATTATAAACTAGCATTTTAATTTCAACAAATCATTGCATTTTTTAAACAGAAACTGAAGTTCAATTAATTACTTGTTTTTAGGATTTATAGACAAATAAGGAGACTGGAATGGTGAGGGGCGAAGGCGGGAAGGGACAGAGGTGGTTCACAGACTAATATGTAGTAAGACCTGATGAAGAAAAATTTCAGTTATCATTATACACAGACAACAAACAATATTAATTACTAAGACATTTCTAGAAAAATCAGCATGATCCCTTTGCATAATTTACCTATCTCATGCTTAATTATTATTAAACATTCACCAAAGTCATACAATCAGTTCTAGCATACAACACAAATCACTTCTAGTAGAGGCACAAATCAATTCTAATATTACCAAATCAAAAACTTCTATTTTTATATAGTAGAGGCACAAAGCACGTATTTTCCTGTTCGCCAGTAAGGGTTGTAAAGTTGAGTCGGTTCCCAAAACTATCAAAATCTTCTATTGTCATAATTGTAGAGATAAGAAGATAAGTTCAAGAATATTACCGGTTAAGAAATGAAGAGCTTTCAGCCTCGTCCACAATCTGGTGCAGCAGTTCTAGTGATTTATCTGCAAAGGCGCACACATGAGGAGAATTAAAAGAGGTGCAATGCGCTAGTTAGGATTGCAAAATTACCGTGAGTGAAGTGCAACATAAGAAATCAAAAACTACTATTGTTAAAAGCATCATATTCGAGTATATTACCAACCACTGAATGAACTTTATTCCGTCTTTAATCTAGAGCGGCAAAGGCTTCAATCTCGTCTTCAATATGGTGCAGCAGTTCCAGTGATTCATCGCTCAGAGGGGCACAAATGAAGAGAATAAAATGACCAAATAACACAATTCTCACTCAGACATTTTAACGAGCACCTTGTGTGCACATGTAATTTTACTAATACAACATATTTATACACACATTTTCACACCCAATTAGATTCAACATTCACTATCACAAATAAAACCTAAATATCAACCTAACCACATCAAATTTACAGTTTTAAAATTGAAATTCGAACTCACTTTCATGGGCTGTGTTTTGGCTCTTTTTTTTTCTACTGGCACGCGTACAATAGTACCAGATGGTGGCGATGGACGACAGGCTTCGACGGTGGTGAGGGCGGCGAATGACGAGAGACGTTGTTGGTGCTGTGGCGTTCGCAAGGCAGCGGGAGAGAAGAGAGAGTTAGGGATTCAAATGTTAATTGCCTTGTGAGGGGCGGGGTGAAATCCCGATCTGTATATTATTTAGACCATTTTCTACTGGTGAGCTACCCATTCAAGGAGAGAGGAGGGAGAACAAACACTTCTCATCAACTTTATATGCCTGTAACATAGTTCATATCACGGTTTGTAGTGTTATATCTGGATAATTGTTCAATCAATTGGTACTGGCTTCCTGTTCCTAAACTGAGCTTGTACTTGTAGCAGTCGGATTTTTATCTTTCAAGTTCTATTGAATTAGTAGTATAAACTCTACCCAAAAGGGACTCAAAATTGTTCATTTCCTGACCTAATTAATGTGATATTTGTATGAACGTGGAAGATAACTGTCATAATTAAAATTTAAATTTTTTATGGGCCCATGAGATTTTGCAATGTGTAATCAATAGGGTTCTCTTTCTCCACTGGACATACAAGTCATCGGTCAAAAAGGTGAGATACATTTATATCAGTATTTTTCTTTTTTCTTCTTTTTAGATGCAAAATCGATATATATCTGTATTTGATTCATAGGGATGGTGCTTTAGAACAGTAAATGTACCTCTCACGCGTCGAATCCCTATGAAGGCAGTTACAAGAACGTTCCATCAACCCATCTCCAGTCTATTTATGCTTCACCACATGCATATCCCAATACCTAATAACATACTAGTAATATCTATTTCTCTGACCACTATTTTGCTCTAAATACTCTACACTTGTTCACACAGCAATTTGCTTCAATCGATGGAGTCCATCGCCGCTATTCACCTCAATCGAGCCGTTGCTCTGGCACTACTAATCCTCACAATCGGCACGTTCTTCACAAACACCACTCCACCATCATCCGCTTCAGCATTTCACTTCTTCCCGACCGCCAAATTCTACCTCAACTTCCAGAACCGGCTTAGCAACACGAGGTCCAAACAGAACGAGGTGATGCTGGAGTGTAAGAAGTTGATCTTTCAGTCCGGTGGCAGCGTGGCGACCAGACCTCTGCCCATTGAGTGGATAACACCGAATAGTAACTGGGGGTTCTCGTTCAAGACAGGCTGGTTAGACGTGATCGAGTACATGTGCGATTTCAATTGCCTGGGTATTCACGGCTACTTCAGTGCGTTCGCCGATACACCGCAGTTCGAGGATGACTATTGTGGGGGGAGACACTGTGATTGGATGTTTACTAATGATGGGGTATTTCTGTATAATCTTAAAGAAAAACGGTATCACAAGAGGATCAGTTTCAAACCCCCGCCTGCCGGGGTAAATAACGGTACTAGTCATGGGAAGAGTAGTGTTTATAGTTTCAGGTATAAAATTTGGAAAAATAATACCGGTGAAGGGGATATCCAATTGTGAATAAATAGTATCGTCATATCCAAAAAAAAAATTTTATTTATTTGAGATGTAATGGTTAATTAACAGTGTCGTTATAGTAGCACATTGAAACTTCTGGGCGAGATCATCTCTATACAAGTTGTATAATACAACTAACCTCAGCATTCATTTCTTTTGTTCCCAAATGGCCAAATAATGGATTAAGTTTTATTCGATTGCCTTCTATTCTACAAAATTATGTTAAAATAATTGCAAGATCTACTCACGGCCTAGCTTATATGTTTTAGTCTCTATTCCGTTTTCTACTACCCTAGTTTGCCACTCCACCTTTTTTTTTTTTTTGATAAGTAGCGCTGCAAAGACAGCTAAGGTGATGATTTACATCAGGAGGCATAACTTGAACAGGCCAGCGCGGGGTTGAAATTACATCAGCATAACCAAGATAAAGAAATAAAAACTCTGGACTCTTGAAAATTCACCGACTTGACGAGCTACTAGAAAGGATAATTAGACTGAAACTTTGTCCTAAAATGAAGCCTTATGAGAAGACTTAGAGTTGTCCTTCTCTAGCTCACTAGGAAATCTTGATTACTTGAATCTTGAAAACTTTTATGTCCTTGGCCAAAACTTTATTACTGAACTAGCCCTCTAACGAGTCTTCAAATTCACCGAGCATGATGTTTTCTGCTACTCATCACCTTAGTTTTCTTAAACCTCATGTGTCGTGGATCCCCAATATTCCATCCTGACTTTGTTTACTCTTCTTGGAGATACTCTCATTACTCCGCAGAGAACGGGCAAAATTTTGTTTAGATAGATCCGGGAAAGGAAATACGCACCCTAATCTTCTTCCATACTCAAGGCACCGCTCTGCAAACTCCACTTCTTTATTCTCAACAACTTTTTGAGATACCAGATCAGGACTATCTACCGATAACACCACTTCAAGAGAGATACCTTTCAATTGTTCTGAGAGTGGGGTACATGGAACCCTCTCATCTACTTTTGGCCCACGAGATTGATTAAGCAAGAGGGGGCTACACATGTTACAATCTATATATTCCCCATGCTCGTCGGGCCATTCCACTTCGGTTGCAGGAGCCTCTGTGTAGCACAAACTTTCCTCACCTATACTTGCCTCACATGTCCCCAGATTACACATTAATTTTGCAGCGCCTCTATGAGCTACTGGCCCACCTTGGCCTTTAATGCCCACTCCCCCACTGAAATTTCCCAAGCTACGTGGAATACTGCTCTCATCACAAAAGCACCTGTTTGATTTTTTAATTGAATCATTATGCTCCCACTTTTCAGATTCCCAACAACGACAAAATTTGCCTCGAGCCCTGAAGATATTCCCGGCGCTCCTGTCTGCATTAAGAGTTGGTCGTGTCTTTGTATTGCACTCGACAACTTTTCATGATCTGCGACAGCTTCCCGGTACAGAGGCAGAGCGCCACTCACCGCCTCCGGTACTTCCTGTGAACCATCAGGATTTTCCTTCGCCCAAATCTCCGACGGGTCTGCTCTCTCCCCCATCTCCTCCGTCCAAACTTCCATGACCCCAACTATGGACACTATATTGTCGAAAAGAACCTCGAGCTCTTCATTTATGATCTTAAAGCTTGTTGTTTCCATTAAGACGAAGACCTCTAGGCTCGCCGGGAGATTATCCATGTTAGTCTCAATATTCAGCACCTTACCGAACCTTTCCAGTACAGAGTGCACTGAGGCTCTTGACCACGCCTGAGGTGTTAGACCGCGAACAACAATGTTAACAACCCGTCTAGACTGAGTCATCCCGTCAGCCCACTCTTCAATACTCCACTTCTCTTTGTCCCACTTACCTTTTTGCAAAAACCTACGTTGTTCCTCCTTGTGAAAGATGACTATGTATTCAAATCCCGAAACACTTCTAATATGTTCAACCTCCTCAGTTCTTGCAACTATTGCCCGAACTTCTTCAGCAGTGGATTTACCCCTCGATAGAACTTTTATTCTTCTGTCTAGCCTTGGGATTAAAACTCCAAAAGGCGCCAATTTGATAGGCCCCTTATGTACCTCCTCCACTAATTCATTGTCAGCCTCTCGCCCGGGTTCCTTTGGAACGTCCGCTTGTGGCTGTGGTGGGGGTGGTGGCACGGAGGTAGGACTAGAAGATGTTGTTGCCTGTCTAAAATACGCATTCCTCTCAAAAGATTTCCTTCGAGGCCTCGCATACCGAGTACTAATTCTTTTGCCATCTACCCAAATACCGTTTGTCTCCTTGATTGCTCTCTCCGCCTGATACCTACTTTCAAATTCCACAAAAGCATAGCGAGTATTGGTTGCAATTCGCCTCTGTTTGGGGCGGTGGAGATTGACGATTCTGCCAAAAAGAGTGAAGACCTTCCATAGCGTACCAAGGGTAGTAGCTTCGTGGATATGGTCAATGAATACCGTGGATGAGGCTGGTTGATGCAAATGCCGAGGTTCATTTTGGTTATCCATTTTAGTGATGCAGGTAGCTTTTGAGAGGAAAAGGCGATTGTAGTGAAGTTGCTTTATATAATCTATAAATTAACATGGAAAAGTATCTCTGGTGACTGGCGGCTACTCCGGCAACGGTCGTGGAGGTAATGTATGTTTTGTGTAGGTAGACAGGTCGGCGGGGATAGTGGCTGTTTCGTGGAGGTTTTGATACAATGATGGTTTATGGTGGTGAGGGAGAGGCCATTTTGAGGGAGCTAGGGCGGTGTAAATTTTAGGCAGAGGTGGGTGCGGTGGTGGCGGTATGGCGATTGGCTAGGGTTGTGAAGAAACAAGTCTAGAAGAGGAGAGGAGAGAGGTGGGAGGAAACCATATCTCGCGGTTCCCCCACTAGATGAAGCTAGGAAAATGTGTTCTAGTTTTGCAAGGGCTCATGTTTATAATCATGTCTTCTATCTTTCTCTAATTACTAAAGAATAAAATGCAAGCGATGTTTGATTGATGGTAGATGTCTTTGGTCAAAAGCACTCTTGCGGGGAGAGTAACTATGTCACGAATAGAGTAGATGCAAGTCAATCTTGGAGATGTTAGCTCCCGTTCGACCCAGACAAAATTCTTCAGCTTATGGTGGTCGGTAAGTCTCTCCCTCCATCGCACACATCCCATCCTCCCGAGGTCAACGACGTCAACAACTTCAATGCAAGTTATTGTGTTGTTGCCTCCCTGACTCCTTGAGTCGACCTCAGTACTTACCAATGATCTTGCGTGCTCTTATCAGGATGGAAGAGACGACTTGGACCTACTCTTTTTACCATGGCAAGAATATTCTCCCCCCACGGGCGGACCCAGGTAAATTTTATAAGGGGGCATGAATTTTTTAAATATATTTAATTAATTTTATAAAATATAATTTAATATATTAAATTAAATTGATATATTAAATGAAAAACTAATATATTAAATAAAAAATTAATATATGAAATTAAAAATAATATTAAAATTCTAAGAAAAATATTTATAATTATAATTTAAAAAGTGAGATTTAGTATTAGATTCGATATAAAAATTAAGCTACAATATGTAGATTAATATATACAAAAGTTATTCATTAGTAAAACTAAATTATAGTCTAAATACTTCCTTTTACGAGATGTGTGGGTTGTTTTAGTTTTTTTATTACAATTTATATTTAAAAGTGTGTAGTCTAAACTATATATCACACTACAACATATTAGTTCAGAAAGGGCATTAAAACTTGTTCCACCTGATTTATATTTTGCCCTAATAGTCAATAACAACAAAATAACTATTGTCATTACATTGCCCTTTTATCCTTGTTACGGTAGATCAACATGACATTTGTTATGAGTTGCCCTCTTTAATCTCATCAAATAGGGCATTAATATATGTTATCGTTACTATCAAATACGACATGAGCAATATTGTTGTCTTTGGTTAAAGTCAAATATTACAAGAAAATATTGTTGTCTTTCATTCACATCAAACACGACAACAAAATATTGCCCTTTAAAATAGCAATCAAGAATGGCATTTTCTGCACCGTGCCATATTTATCAGAGCGGACTTGGGACCGTGTCGGGATGGGCAACCCGACACCTACCGAGGAGGTCCATGGGACTTGGATATTAGGCTTGCGACTAGGACGTCGCGTTCTTTGAGTGGGGGAGTATGTAATACCCCCTTCCCACATCGGGATATGAGTAGTATTGTGAGTTCCTTATATGTAAACATATGAGTTGACTACAACAACAGGCCTTCCACTTTTAAGCCCAAGTGAGGATTGAGGGCCTAAAGTGGCTAGTTTTCAAGCCTGGATGATTTGAGAGCTAGGTTGTTGGACAGTTACCCATATGGGGTGTTACAATACCTTTGAGTTAGGATGCCCCAACCTTTGATGCCATATATCACCTATGGTTTTGCCCACTTTTACTGCTTGAAGTGCTTGAATCACAAAATGTTTCAGACTGTACATACCACCTTCTTTACGATCCTTTGCCAAAATCTGTCCTGTCACTCGATCCTTCACAACAAATCCATAATACTACTGTATTACAAGTGCTTTGGCATGTTTAAATGCAAGTTTGCTCCTGTTTTGCAAACCTTATGTTTTGGGACACTATACTTTGTTTCTGAGCCGTGAATGGCTGGGTCGAGCTATTCCGTGGTATACCATGTAGACGTCATTCTGAGTGTGGGTCATTCCCTTTCTGTTTTGTGGGGTTGACGAACCCTTTGACTCTTTTGAGTCATTTCTACGTTGCCGAGAGATCTGTTATGATCTATGGGTGTTCGACCCTTCTAAGTGTGTGCATTGTATATTGTCCCTCTCTGTTTGCGTATTCTGATTATTTCTGAATTGGGAACTCTGGTGTTCCATTCTGTATTTGATTGCGTAGCCTTCTGACTAATTTGGAACTATTGATATTCTGCTTCTCCTCTGATTTCAAATGTTTTGAGCGACCTTATTGATGACGGTTGCTGCTTACTGGGCATAGTTGTGTGTTCATCCCCCTACTCTTACTATTTTTGCAGATTGATCAGCGAGGATCATCCTAGTTTTCTGGAAGCTTTACTTATTTAGCTGTTCTACTGTTATACATTTTGACCTTACGAGTTGTAGCCTTCGGGCCTTTCATTATTCTGACTTCTGACTTGGTTTTGAGGATTACCTTGTGGTTGATTGTATTTAGTACAATTGTTTTACAGTTATTAATAGAAGTGTTGTTTAGGCCTTAAATGCGAACGATAGCTTTAGAGTCTTGCGTTGTTAGGTAGTAATACGCGGCGTGTAATGTCTCTAACTCTTAGGCCGGTTTTAAGGGCGTTACACTCATATCTACTCATGAAAGGTTTCCCGAATGTTATACAAGCAATAGATGTTATACCAGATATGATTACGTGCTTATAAGGGTTAACCTACTATACATTTTTGTCTTATTACAACCCTAAGCTAATTTCGGACACTAAAATAGCTTCCGATATTTTTCCAATAAAAAATTACTGTCAGATAGTTGTTGAGACGCTAATATTGAACACTAATAAAAATATAGCATCCAAAAGACCATTGGACATTGAAATTGGACGCTAATTTACATCTACGGCTAGCGTTTATGGTTACTTCAGATGCTAATTAGTGTCCAATCTATAATCAAACGTTAATTTTGGATATTAATAAAAAATTAGTGTCCGACCGCTAATTTCATACGCTAATCGAAAACTAGCATCCGACACTATAATTAGATACTAATTTCGGACACTAATCGAAAATTAGGGCCGACCTGTAATCAAATGCTCATTACAGACACTGAATTTAGTATTTTTTGTAGTGTATATTAATTATTAATAAAAAAAATAGCTAATGCAAGTTGCTTGTATTATCTATATTTATTTTTTGTAGTAAATTAATCTTATTTTTACAGTGTATAATTAGTAATTACTATGTTTATTATTAATTAATATAACTAAAAAATATTTTTTATATTTATGCTCTTAATCCTATATTTTATAATATTTTTTCGTTGGTCAAAGAAATATAATAGTACTCTATTCTCACAAGGGAAAAGTGAATTTTTTTCCGATTTGTAAATTAGCGTCCCAAAAATCATTGGACACTGAAATCGGGCCCTATTTTGCATCCACCGGTAGTGTACAATCTATAATCAGACACTATTTCAATCGAACACTAATTTCGCACACTAAATTCAATTTTACTTGTAGCATTGAATCAATAGTATAAACTCTACCGTTACTAAAAAAAGTAGTATAAACTCTGCGAAAAAAGGATGTATATAAACGTGGAAGATGACTGTCATAAAATATGAATTTTGTGTGGGCCCACCACGAGGTTTTGCAAGGTATAATCAGAATGGGCTCACTTTCTCCACTCCATATGCAAGTCATTTGGTCGTATGCATGGTGCTTTGGAACAGTAAATGTACCCCGCTGGCGTTGAATCCCTATGAAGGCAGTTACAAGAAGTACTTCCCATCAACCCATCTCCAGTCTATTTCTGCTTTACCACATGCATAATCTATCCCTCTGACCAGTCACCACTATGTTGCTCTAAACAATCCACACTTGTTCACACAGCATGCTTCAATCGATGGAGTCCAACGCCGCTATTCGCCTCAATCGAGCCGTTGCTCTAGCACTACTAATCCTCACAATCGGTGCGCTCTTCACAAACAACACTCCACCATCATCCGCTTCCGCGGCCCACTTCTTACCGTTTGCCAAATTCTACCTCAACTTCCAGAACCGGCTGAGCGACACGAGGTCCAAACAGGACGAGGTGATGCTGGAGTGCAGGAAGTTGATCTTTCAGGGCGGTGGTGGCGTGGCGACCAGGCCTCTGGCAATTGAGTGGATAACACCGAATAGTGACTGGGGGTTCTCGTTCAGGACAAGCTGGGATATGATCGAGTACTTGTGCGATTTCCATTGCCTGGGTATTGATGGCTTCATCAGTGCGTTCGCGGATACATCGCAGTTCGAGGATGACTATTGTGGGGGAAGGCACTGTACTTGGATGTTTAATAATGATGGGGTGTTTCTGTATAATCTTAAAGAAAAGCGGTTTCACAAGAGGATCAGTTTCAAACCCCCGCCCGCCGGGGTGCATAACGGGACTAGTCATGGGAAGAGTGGTGTTTATAGTTTCAGGTATAAAATTGGGAATAACAGTACAGATGAAGGGGATATCCAAGACTGAATAAATAGTATCGTCATTTGAGATGTAATGGTTAATTAATACTGTTGCTGCCTAGTCCGTTATGATCTAACACCATTTCAATGAGCATAAATCACTGGTATAATTTGTTTTGTTCGGGCGGATTCGAATTCATTTATTCCTCCTCATTCACAGAAAATTAAGTGTTGTTAATCAATTTATGGAGTGGCTAGCTCACGTGCCATACGCAACAACTATAACCAGATTCATACTCATTTTACCATTGAATTAGCGTTTTAAATAGTTCGATGGTCAAAACTTTTGATGATCAATATGGAAGTTGCAAGTTTAATCAATTGAAGTTATTTTGCTGTGGAATGGTGCCAAAGTCGTTGCCCCTATTTATGTTGGAATATATATGCTCCATTGAAGTTTTTTTTATGGAATGGAATTAATACTCGTGTAGCTTCCTACTGGACTGCAGGAGGCAAGTACGTTATCACCTAACAGGGGATGCTATATGGATTGTCATGGTGTTAAATCTAATAACGTTGAAATATTGTCATCCTTTAGCTACACCACGTGGAATTTCACTTCTACTTTGGAAACATGACTAAGGGTCTAAACCCGAGTCCAAGGGTCCAAGTTGTCCATCTTACGTGTAGAATGACCAGTTTGACACTAAAAAAAGTCATGAGGAAAGAAGTATAAGAATGCACACAAGTGATTTTTGGGACATCAATGAAATAACAAATGTGATGTACGTTCGTAGTGTAGATATTGGAAGACTCGGTACAAGACTGACATAAAAGAGAAATGAAGAAGAACGAGATACAAATTGTTTAGAAGAAAAACTCCGCTATCAATCTTGTTATTGATATATAACTTGAAACACCTCGCCTCAAATACTCTATTTTTGTAGTAAAAGTCTCACATTTTAATGTATTTTTTCTTTACATTAATATTACTTTGGAGTTGGCTAACAACCTAGTAAATATCTAAAGAATTTTTTTTTATCTAAAACTAATATAAATTACAAATGAGAAGATCCTAAAATATCTCTAAAATTATCCTAGTCTGAATTATCTGCTAGGATAATGCAGATCGTGAATCTCTATTATGTTGTAGCACGCCTATAGTTTACTCCTTTTGAAGATAATGTTGAATAAGTAATTATGTCGAGATCTTTTACTAAGGTGAGCAAGCAAGTTGTTAAGAAAATAATTGTTGGTACTGAGCTGGTGCTTTTGCCACATCAAAAACGCTTAGGAAATTTTTTTTTTATATAATTTGCTGGTATAGACCAGTTACAAAAAGAGGCAATACTATGGCTAAGAAGCCCTTCTTGCCAAGATCGTAGCAGAAACAACAAATAACATTCAGCTATACAACAAAGTAAACAGTTTTCTACAGGACAATATGACATGAGAGGGAAGAAAGGTCTCTTCTCGAGACCACTCCAAGCCGGCTGGTTTGATACTGTCCGTGGCCATAGTCCAATCCTGTGTGTCTCCATCAAAATTTGTTTTATTGCGCACATTCCAAATCGTGTTAATAGTGTGAAGCAGAGAGGAGGACCAGAGCAGTCTTTTGCGTCGGGATCCAGCGAAACCTTGCCATGTGTGGAAGAGGGCTATATCGATTTGAGGAAAAGTGGACATTACACCCCACCAGTCGAGTATTATAGCCCAAATTTTCCTGGTAGCAACGCAATGGATGCAGAGATGGTCTGCTGTCTCAACTGCTGTTCGACAGAAAGAGCAACGTAATTGTCGTAGGGGGATCATGTCCCTAGCGAAGAGGAGGTCCTTGGTCTGCAATCACCAATGAAGAAAGAACCAAGCCGTCAATTCAATCCTAGGTGGCGCGAATTTTTGCCAATAAGCCCTACACCAGGAGGTTCGATCTTGATGTTTCAGGTCGAGAGCAGCCTTGTAGAAAGATTTGGACGTGTAAGAGTTGTCAGTAGCATGCAACCAGCCTAGACGGTCATCTTCTCCAGTTTGTATCTAAAAGAGTTATCAATTACTGCCAATAATTGATCTACCTGAGCCCTTTCATACACGAACATCTGTCGTCACCACATGAAAGACCAATGCCAAGCTGATCCATCCCAAAAGCCCATTTCATGTATGGAGGAAAGTTTCTGTTCAGAAACAGAAAATAGTTTGGGGAATCGAAGGTGGAGGGGTTGAACTCCAACCCAGACATCAAGCCAGAATCTCGTACGCCTCCCGTTTTTTACAACCCATTTAATACCGGTCTCTATGACGTGCGCATGTGAAGGGTTCCATGAAGAAGAAATTGACAGTATGGTTTTCCACACCCCTTTTCGACGGGAGTGGTGCCATTTTGTGTCAGTGATAGGGAGGGTGATGTCAACTTCATAGATGGAGCAAATTGTATTTCTCCAAAATTTACCGTCATCCTGCTGGAACTTCTACCACCATTTAAAGAGTAATGCCACGTTTTTACTTCTATATCTATGACCCCAAGACCACCGTTATGTTTGCTTTTCATCAGAGTGCTCAATGAAAGAAGAGGCAGACCTCTGCTTTTACCCTTGCCCATAAGAAGTTCCGCTGGAGTTTGTTGATCTGTTGCACTACCAGTTTTGGAATTTTGAGCAAGCTCAAGTAATACAAGGGGAGACTTCCTAGCACTGTTTTGATCAAGAGCAAGCGTCCTACTCGGGATAGCGAGGTGGATTTCCACCCAGTCAATCTGTTTGCTATTTTATCTAGAATAGGTTTCCATGCGGCTGTTTTCTGCGGGTTGATGCCGATATTAAAACCCAAGTAAGTCATGGGGAAAGAGCCGATTTGGCATCCAAAAATCTCCCGAATCAGATTAAGGGTGCGGTTAGTGGGATTTACTGGATAAGCTGCAGATTTTGACCAATTGACCTCAAGCCCAGACATTTTTGAGAATATAATGATACACCTCTTTACTGATTCCAATTCACTCCGACTTGGCATATAAAAAATAAGTGTATCGTCTGCGTACTGTAAATGAAAGATGAGGAGTTCATTGTGGTCAATTCTAATCCCCCTCCTGCTACCATTAGCAACTGCTTCTTCTAGTAACCACCCTAGTCCTTCCACACTTAGGACAAAAAGTAGTGGGGATAAGGGGTCCCCCTGTCGGACTCCTCTATTTGGTTTAATTGGGGGTGAAGGGATACCATTGATTAAGATAGAAATTTGGGAGGTGGTGATGCATTCTTCCATCCAAACTCTCCAGGTGATGTTGAAACCGAAGAAAATAACATCCGGTCAATGAAATTCCATGATAAGCAGTCGAAGGCTTTAGCGAAGTCGATTTAGAGCAGTACGCCTGATCGTTTTTTGCTTTTAAGCCAAGAGATGACTTCACTTGTTATTAATGATCATTCCGTTATATTTCTTCCTTTGATGAAAGTTGTTGGGTGCCCTGGACCAGTTTACCAATTACTTGACTTAATCTAGAGGAAAGGATTTTAGAGATCACCTTATAAATAGCCCCAATCATACTAATTGGCCGAAATTCTTCCACTCTTACTGCTCCTGGAACTTTTGGAATGAGCGTCAACCAAGTCATATTACACCCCTTTGGTAGTTTGTTGGTATCGAAAAAACTGAGGATTGAGTTGGAGAATTCATGACCAATGATACTCCAAACTCCTTTGATAAAAGAGAAGTTTAGAACATCGTAGCCCGGGGCTTTATTTCCATCTACAGACCAGACTGCTACCTTAATCTTTTCCAGTGTTGGTCTTACTGTGAGGGCAGTTGCTTCAGCAACAGATAAGCGCGGACGACAGGAAAGAGGCGGGGTGGTGCCAGAGTAAGGTTTTTCAGTGAAAAGTTCGAGGAAGAATTTCCTAATTGCATGCTGGATGACTTTTGGATCAGTTACCAAAACCCCGTTTACCTGGAGGGTAGTTATTATGTTTACTTTCCTGTTAAGGGATGCCTTTCAAAAGAAGTAAGCAGTGTTTTGATCTCCTTCCTTTATAAACCATTCTCGTGAGAGTTGCCTCCAGTATCTTTCCTTTTCTCGTAAGACATGCCATACGTTGTTGATCAAATCAGTTCGACGTTCTTCCAGTACCTCATTTGTGTCAATATTCTCTAACATGGTGTCGTGATGTTGCATATCCGCTAAGCACCGTTTCAGTGTTTGATCAATATGGCCATACACGTTGATATTCCAATGTCGTAGCGGTCTCTTGATCTCTCGGAACTTGTCACCTATTGTTTTTTTCCCAAATTTATCCATTCCGTTTTGAAGAACTGTTTGAATTCTTTGTGTTGGAGCCATCCATTTAGGGTTCTAAACGGCTTTGGTCCCCAGTTTACTTCTTGTAAGCTAATCTTCATACCGATGATCCAAGAGTCACCAAGGGTGAACAGTAAGTCTTAGTCCAGGAAAAACTAAGTGCCAGTCAGCTTGAGCAAAGACACGGTCTATCCGGCTCATGGATTTCTTGCTTCTCCAGGTATATTTGGCACCTAAGAGGTCGACTTCAACTAGGCTCAACTGTTGAAGCCAGTTACATAGGTCTTCCATACCTCTTGTGTGTGCATGATCTTTTCCTCGTTTTCAATCACTGCCTTTGAGTACTTTATTCATATCTCCCGCTACTAGCAACGGGTGGTTGAAGTTATGTCCTAGGAGTTCCATATAAATGTTCCTCTGTGCTTCTGCCTGAGTTGGGGCGTAGATGAAAAGAACAATTCCGGTGAAGGGAATGTTTGACCATTTTAGTTCAATTGCCGCCCAGCGGTTTCCATGGTAAGAGTTGGAGATTAGTAAGATGTTTGGATTCCATAATACAATCAGACCTCCTGAGAAGCCATTTGCGGGGACCTGCAGGGAATGTGTGTTGTTTATTTGTCCCATGGCCCCTGTCTATCATCAAGAGGTTGACTTTGATGCGTCTCCATGATAGCTACTATGTTTGTTCCTAATTCCTGAACCTTCCTTTTGAATAGAGCCCATTTCTCTCTTCTATTTACTCCCCTAAGATTCTGAAAACATATGATGTTTGCCATGACGTTGGCTGCTTCGTTTTTCTTCTACTCGCTTACTTCTCCTTAGGATTGTAGCATAGTTATGGAGGGCAATGTCCGGGTTAGGGTAGTGGCAATTTAGTTTTCTTCCAAAATCCAGACATCTTTGGGGCGAGGTATTATCGGGACTGGATCGAAAGAAGTCTGGGAGAAGTGGGGGGTATGGGGTTGTATCTAGTGAAATGTGTACTTCGAGATTAATTCTTGGAGAGAGAGGAGTCAGTGGTGATGGTCTGTTGTTGGATTGGGCTGTCACGGAGGGTGAGTGTTTTGGGCTTAAGGTTTGCTGTGAGGGGTTGTGGTATGCAGAGAATGTTGGGCTACAGGTTGAAGAGGGGGAAGTTGAAGAGGGAGAAGCTGATTTGCTGACATGGTTGCCTATTTGTGGGGCTTGATGGGGTGAGGAGGGGGGAGATATCAAAGCAGGCGTGAATGTAGGTAGAGAGAGAGGGGCAAATGCACTGCTTTCGGTGGGGTAGAGGGATGTGTCTGATTGATTTGGCGTATACTGGGGTAATGATTGAGGAGTGGTGCAGATATTGTTTCCTCGTACTTCTGGGTGTGAAGATGAGGCCCATGGGAGCGGATGTGCCGGTTTACTGCATGGAGTTTGGGGATCTGAGCCTTTAGTCCTTGGCATGAATATTTGCTGTCGATTCATTAGTCCTAACATCAATCATTGCAGTAGAAAGCAATGTGACGGTAGAATTTCCTCGAGAAAGAAAACTTGCTTCTCCCTTGGAAAGATAAATTCACTTGTGTGGTTGTTGCCTAAGCCGACACTGGTAACGATATTTGAGATGATATTCAATGTGCCCCTGGAGCACGGAACGTCATTTCTTTTTGGAAGCGGCGCCGTTTGGTCTGGAGGCGGCGACGTATGGGTGGGTTGGACCAGCGACGACGATTCGTGGTTATCAGGTGCCACCTGCTCCGCTGCTTGGGGTGGTTGACATCGGCTGTTTTCTTGGCCATGGTTTGAAAGATCTTCTGACCAAAATTCTACAATCCCCACGTTATAGATTACACCCTCAATGTCTACTGTTTGCTCCTCGTTAATAATCGTCATTCTTTTTGTATCTATTGTTACATGGGCCTCTAAATATGTTGGTAGTTGGTGCATATCCGTGTCAATTGAACGATGTCTCCCAAGTGCCATGTAATTGAAAATATGGCTATTTCTGACCAGGCTTGTACCGGAACGCCTCTATGGCTATAGAGGTGTGCCGCCTTGCTAATTGATCTGTAGGGTGCCAAAAGTTCTTCCTTCATCCTTGTTCTAACCCTGCATTCGAGGATCTGAAGATTTCGGCTCTTTCTCGAGACTTGAAAATTACTAGGAATCACATGTGGGATAGGTAGATAGTATGGTTAAGATCCTGCGCCCAATCGTTTATCATGTTCTTGAAACTTTCAATCTTCATTGCTACTGGAGAGTTGACGACTATACTCCTTTCTAATCTTTCCTTCTAATAAAGTGGAGCGTCAATGTTTATGTGGCCATTAGTGTGGACTTCGGGACGCGGAGGCGGACCTGGGATAGTTGGTTGTTGAGGGACCGGTGTTGTGGATTGATGGTTCCGCTCCTGCCAGTGTTCCTGGGTTGGGCCTGGGCTTTTCCTGAGCCAGCGAGAGGTTGTAGACGGTGTTTTGATGGTAGGCTTCCAGGCTATGGCTGTCTGAGTTTGGATATGTTTCCATCTATTAACATCCCGTTGGTTGCGCTAATTGCCTCATCAGCCTCTGCTTTCTTTGAATTCTACGAACCCGTACCTAGTTTTGGTGCGTATCCTTGGGTTCCTGGGAAGGTGGATACCCACGATTTGTCTGAACTTGTCGAATAACTTCTATATAGTGCCATATCTGGTGACGGGTCAATGTTGTCGATGAATACCGCGCCGTCGCGCCTGGGACTGACTTCGGTGCTGGGTTGAGGTTTTCTCTACTCTACTGCCAATGGAGTTGGGATTCCCTTCAAGATGGATATCTTATTGCAGTTGAAGACTGAGTTGTGGAGGTGGTGGGCTGGTGGGTGTTTTTGTGGTGGTTAGTGGGCGACGTAAGGATTTTAGTACTGGTGGTCTGGTAACTTCCGATGAGTTGAGGGGGGAGGTGGTGGATGCGACGGTGTGAGGAGTTAGTAGGCTATTTAGAGGAGGAAGAGGGCAGTGGGCATGGTGGCGTCATGTTGGGGAAGGAACGGCGAGGGAAAGGCTAGAGAGAGGAGGGAGCGAGCCATGTCTAGTTTGTTGTTGATCTCACTTCTAAAAACGCTCAGTAAATATACATTTACATGTGAAATGTCATAAGTTAAATTTGGTGTGAAATGGCTCGGAACTTGGGCCACCCAGTTGTTCACATCTTCTCTGATTGTTTGACAAAGTTCTCTATCTAAAAGATAGGGGAGAGGTTAAGGATGATGTGGTGATCCTACTAGAAGAAGCCAGATCTTTGTTTGTAGGTGTGATGCATACTTCTTGGTCGTATTCCAAGATTCCAAAACTCAGAAGTCCATCTGTTGGCTAATCTATGAGGAAACGGTTCGTGTTTGGCTTGATGACATATTCCTCTTGTATCTTGAACATTATCCTTTTTTAAAAAAAAATGTCAAAAGAATGACTTGGAAGATTAAGATGTAACATTTTCAGGTCGTATAGGGATTGCGCAAACTAGCGTCGTGTTGTTCGGCACACTAAGTTAGAGAATGACCGACTTTCATAGTCCTTAAACTGATAAGAAGACATAACGTTCTTGTTAGTGACTAACTAGGGTCCTTTCTACTTGAATAGTAATGAGAAATATAAATCTGATGGTAGTCGAGTCGTGAGTTAAAGAGGGAAGTAGAATTTTTTTAAAAAAAAGCTAAAGAAGACTTAGCTTAGGAAGATCTAGAGTAAATTCTCACACTGTTAACTAGAGAACCATGTTTTGACAGTTGTTAAGGTCTTATTTCGGCAGTTTACAACAGTTAAAATGGAGATCGTCAAGATAGATGGAAAAATCTATTTTAGTGGTAGGAAGTAACAAGCGCCATAAAGGAGACTGAACCCTCGACATCCCTAATTTCAACGATTGTTACTAACAACCACCAAAATGGACTTTTTTTCAAATTTTTTTATGTAACCTATCTTTATAATATCAATTCTCACCTCCCAGTTTATATATACATTCCATTAGAAAAACCGTAAAAAATATAAATTCCATTAGCAAAACCGTAAAAAAATACATTCCATTAGCAAACTATTGACAACATAATTCAATTGATCACTTGGGTATTTTATCAAACAGCTGCTGGGGCTGCTGCTGGGTCCAGCTGCTGGAAATTGAGAAGCTGTCTGCTGATGGTTTTACAGAAGCTGAC
The DNA here is from genome assembly GCA_023374045.1 of Limonium bicolor. Taxonomy (NCBI): domain Eukaryota; kingdom Viridiplantae; phylum Streptophyta; class Magnoliopsida; order Caryophyllales; family Plumbaginaceae; genus Limonium; species Limonium bicolor. Next base: position 71,677,301 of record CM041779.1, on the reverse strand, counting down.
AGCTGCTGGTTTAGTGTTTGGTGGATTGTGTTTTAAAAAGTAGAGGGGAAATTGAGAAGCTGTCAACTGATGATTTTGTAAAAGCTGTCAGCTGCTGGTTTTGGGTGTTTGGTGGAAACCTGCTGATTTTAAAAATTGAGAAGTTGTCAGCTGCTGGAAGCTTGAGAAGCAGAAGCTGTGTCCCCCAAACGACACCATTGTGAGAATGAGTTTGTCATGGATTAATTAACTTTTTTGCCCGTTGTATCCATAGTACGTGCTTCCCACACGCAAGCATTCCCCCTGTTTCCCCTTCGAGTCTCCTCCGGTAATACTCTCGCCACTCTATGGTTCCTTCTCCGTTGCCGTAGCTCTAAGCTCCACCGTGGTGGTCCCGCCCCGTCGTCGAGAGTCCGCCTTGTGGCGCCGGCCCCACTGCCGGGGTGCTTCCCCCCTCTATCCCGCCTTCCCCCTTTTCTCTGTGTGTTGGTCCGACGCTGCGCTCCGTCATGGTGTGGTACTGCCCCCGTCGCCGGGCGTCCGCCTGGTGGCGCCGACCCCACTGTCGGGATGCTTTCCCCTCTCTCCCGCCTTCTCCCCTTTTCTTTGCTTGTTGGTCCGACGCTGCTCCTCCTCCATGGCCAAACGCCCAGCCACCAAGGCCACGCCAGCCCCGTCGTCGCCTCCAGCCTCGCCACCTCAATTTTCTTCCCGGTCGCCTCCGCTGGTTCTCCCATTGTCACCCTTCCCCCTTCCTCGCCATTAACCGTAGCGGCTGGTGTTTGCTCTCCAGTGGTCACCCTTCCCTCCTCCTCGCCGTCTTCTGTAGCAGCTGGCGCTTGCTCTTCACGCCCGGTGGTGGTTGCAACCACGACTAGTATTGTAGGCGACTCTCGAGTTTGTATGTCGCGCCAAGTAGCTTCTGCTGCTCCCACTTTGGTCAATGTTTTGACCTCTGTGGCTGAACCTTCTGTGGTCAATGGTTTGACCCTGTTGAAATCTGTTGATGCTAACCGGTCCACCAGATTTGGTGGTCGATTCAGGGGTTATAAGTTCTCCCCTCTAGGACATCTTAGTTGACCCCCCAATTCATCAGATTGGCGACTCTCCCGTAACTGATGTGATCTCCTCGGTCTCCGCTAGAACTGATTTCAATGCTAGACGCTCCAATGCTGCTGGAGCGAAAAGAGCTATTGTCCATGGTAATGGGGGCGTCCAGGTTGTAGACTTGGATTGTGCGCCTGGGTCTTCTTTGGGGTTTCTTGTTTCTAAGCCTGGTCTAGACCTTGTGGTGGATCTCTCCGGTCTCCCGATTGATCCGGTTTTGTAGGATTACCTAACCAATCCGAGGCAACCCCCAAAGAAGGTGAGATTGATTTCCCGGACCTTTCCAAGGAAGCCGCCCCAGATTATAGTGTCCCTCTAGCCAAAAGATCACCCTCTGCGGTTGCTGTGGACAAGGAATTTCCGCCTCTCTCAAAGGCCCCGGGAGCCACCTCTCAAGCTGGTAAAAAGATTTATTTGGCCAAGCGTACTCCCCGACCTAATCGCTCGAGTAAAGTATCGTCAGGTATGAATTATAACCCTTCATTCCTTGACATGCTTCTTACTAAACAGAAATCTAATTGCGGCATGTCATTACGCTTAGATAATAATGTCATTATGACTCTGATAGTCCTTATGTTACTATTGAGGAGCATAATCTATTGCCTGAAATTAATATTGAAGAAATGCACTTGTTGGCCATTTGGGGGAAAATTTTGGATATAATATTGTCAAAGAATATGTGAAAAGGGTCTGGAGCTTTGTAGCTACCCCCCAAATCCTTCTCCATGATGAGGGATGGTTCTTATTCCGGTTCGATAGTGAGGAGGATCTTAAACAAGTGTTAGATAAGGGCCCCTAGCTTCTCTACTCGTCCCCTTTGGTTCTGAAGAAATGGTCTCCTGATTTTTCCTTCAATCCGAAAGACCTCAACCGCATCCCTGTCTGGATTCAGCCCAGGCCTCCATACCAGTCTATGGTCTCAGTCTAGCCTTACTAAGATTTGCTCCAAACTTGATTCTCCTCTTCATACTGACCAAGCTACGGCCTCCAAATCTAGAATCTCTTATGCTAGAGCCCTAGTCGAAGTTGACTTCAATCTCGATCTAGTTAGAGAAATCGAGATCCATGCCCCCAGTGGAGCTCGGGTCCAGCATGTGATCTATGAAGGGAGTCCATTTCCTGCTCTTCCTACAGTCTCCTAGGACATTCCTCTGCCCGCTGTTTGACCTCTATTAACTCTAGACCCACCCGACCAGGGAGTGCTCAGGAGTCGTTATTAGGTCTTCCCAACCAAGCGGTAAAACACTCCTCTCCCCCCTCCATTTTAGCCCAACACCTTGATGCGAGTGAGTCTGCTCATCACACCGTTTCTCACCCCCTGATGCTCAACCTCGGACATTTCCTAGTGCTACTTCTGCTGCTCAATCCCAGCTTGTCGTTCTTCAACCCAGTCATCCTCCCCGCCCATTCAGTCATCTGAGTCTGCTTGTCCTGGTGCTGCCCTGACCCCTGGTTCCCCCTCTGCCTCCCTTGCTCCCTCTCGTCCTAGTGCCTCCCGTTTGTCTACCCCCGCTCCCCCTAATCTCCCTAATGTGATGATGTCACCCTCCCTCCAGCTTGTACTTGCTCCATTGTGTCCATTATGAACGATCTTGGGGATGTCCTCAAAACCCCTCTTGACATAAGAACTGTCTGGTTGCCCACTTCTGTCAATCTTTTGGCTCCAGGACGCTCCCCACCCCCACCCCCCATGATCCCTTGTTGATCTCAAATGGAAAACATTAGAACCCTGGACAACTCATCTTGGGCTCTCTAATCATCTCGTTGAGAATATGACATTAAAGCAGCTCTTCTTTCCCTGGGTGACGATAAAGCCCGGGGCCGGATGGCTACATGCTAAGTTCTTCAAAGGCAACCTGGGACATCACTGGTGTGGACATTTGTGGGTGCAATTAAGAGCTTCTTTCATGGTAGAGCTCCTAAGGAAATTAATGCCACTTTATTGTCACCCTTATTCCCAAAACTGACAATGCCTCATCCCTTGGAGACTATAGGCCAATATCTTGCTGCAATACGCTATACAAAATTATTAGCAAAATCCCAGAAAAAAGACTTAAGAATGTCCTCCCCTCCCTTGTTAATCCTAGCTAAGAAGCCTTTATCAAAGGCCCCTTATGTCAGATAACATCTGCTAACAAAGAATTTTTAGGGGGAAAGGATGTACAAAAAGAATAAAAAGAATCCTTCAACTCTACTACGGGTAGCAAAAATCCCGGTCGGAATATAGTGTGAGTAGATTACGACCAAGAGTATCGAACCCAAGGGACTTAATAGAAAATTAGTCCTAATCCTCGGTAATTACCTATTATAAACAAGGGGGAAATTGAATAATAATTCTACATTAAGGAAATTAACTAAAAACCTATCTAAATGGAGTATTTACAAACACATTTGACCAAGGTTCAGGATTCAATCAACCTTAATTAGTACCAATATGATTACAAAGTATAATCACAAGACTCGAATTTAACCAAACAAAATGAATGCGCCGGATGCTGTGCCGGACATAAGATGCACGACACATTCAAGGACTTTGAATATGCCGGACACCAGACTCCCGGCAGTGTACCCAGATTGTTCAAGTGTCAATTGTATTTCCTGTTTCGGGTCCGACAACAAGAAACTTACTATCCATTGTTGAATCAAACATATTTCATGTCACGAAACAAACAAGATAGTGGGGGAAAATGGGATAATTCGACAATCTTAAGTGTTGCTCCCACTGATGCGCAGAAGACAACGGTAAAGATGAACTAAGACTTCCTCTTTCCAATTCTACTCTTGACTGATAGAATCTCAAGTAGAACCTTGAATAAGAAGAATACACGATCAACATATTCAACTTGATACTGACCAAAATCTTAATATACACTTGTATTTATAATGAAATGATCATATTGTTTACAAAGAAGGAATCATCCCTAACAAAGAACAAACAAGGACTTCTACTTCACCATCCACACAAATGAAAGAAAGAAAACAAAGGGGAGAAGGAAATTGGTCATAGCCTTAACCCGTCAAGAATCTTCTTCTTCTTCGCGTGGATGGATCCATAAATTTCCTTGGACACCAACAATGGGATGGATGCGGAAATATGAAGTGTATGAAGTGTATCGGTATGTTGAAGTGTGTTGGAAGTCAATAAGCCTCGGCCTATTATAGACGTCAAAATATCCATATGCTGGGTGGAATGTCGGGTCAATGTGATCCGACACCTTATAAAACACGTGCGTAACTGTTAACGGTCGAAACCACCAAATCTGAGCGAAAATTTACTTGTGTCGGATAAGGAATGTCCGACACCATACCCGACATCAGTTAGTTGGGTAACGGTAATCAACTGTCATAGTCTGATGAGTCGGAGTGACTTTTCACTGGTGCCGGCTAGCTTCTACCCGGCAATACACTTGCTCTGCTACATATTGATGTCGTGAGTGGAGCATCCGACTTCAAGCCCGGCAACACTCGTCCTTTGGTCAAAAATTCATTCCTTGCATGAAAAACACAGGAAAGATAGTCTGAAAAAATAATAACTTAATATAATATAAAACAAATACCAACTATTCTAACCTTATTTCGACTATTATTCATGTAATTCTAGTACATAATATATGATAAGTCTGGGGCATATCAAGGACCTACACTTTTGCTAGTCCTCGAGCAAAACTTAATCAGAAAAGAATAACTGCTTACGCACAAAACAGATAATCTCAAGAATGACAATTAGATAGTCATGTCCAATGTCTGACTCTAATGCACAAGCATCGCTTAATCATCCTTATTATATCAAAATATACTAATGGGTATAAAATAAAACATTCCATTTCAAAAACCGATGGGCAATTTTGCATAAGGGATTTTGCAGTCTTCTTTTTCGGTTTCCAACATTCAGCCCTATTTTTCAAGGGTTTCTAAATGTGGCCAAGGCCCTCATAAATTGGATTGAATGATTCAGCCCTATTTTTCAAGGGTTTCTAAATCTGACCATGAATTTTATTTAGAATGGAAATTTAGGAGAAAAATAAAAGAAAAACTCTCGGTTGTTGCTTTTATCCTGAGGCATTTTTGCAACCTCATAGAATATAATGCTTCATATTTTTGGTCCCTTTTTTCTCTGGAAGAAGCTTTTTTCTTTTTTCTTCTTCTTCTTCTTCTTCTTATTTTTTTTTCTTTTTTTATACATACACCATCCCTATTTAAGATATTCACCCAAAAGAATTGAACCACTTTGAAAAGAAAGGAAAAATTACCTACAAGTAAATCAAAGATAAAAGTAGGAGTAAGGTCATATACTCATGTTAATAAAAAGAATCATGAAGTTAAAACAGAAATCTAAGAGTCATTAGAAAGCTTACCTCTTGAGAGAACAACCATTTACTCTTCCTTAATCTTATTTGATCAAAGACATACAAAAGGCTTAGTAAAACATAAATAAGACTCTCAACTTATACATATTATTTATATACATGTATACTTGTTTTTTTTGCATATATATATTTGTTTAAAATAAAAATAAAAATAATTTTTTTAAAAGGGGGGACCCCTGCCCTACACTTGGCAGGAACATTGTCCCCAATAATCAAAGAAAGAATATAAATAAATAAATTCAAAAAGAATTTAAGGAAACTTAAACAAAATAATGAAACAAAGAACTCCCCTATGGTGAAGAAGACCAAATGCGTGGGGGCCCTACACTTAGCCTTTGGCTACTTGGCAGAATGATCAGAGATCTTGGATAAGATGGTGACCGATTTCGCATGCTCCCTCGGATTAATTTGGGTTTGAGACGGGAGTTGACCAGGTGGTCTAGGTTGAGCAAGAAGTTGCTGTAATTGCAACTGCAACGTCTTGTGCTCCTTGCGAATGGTCGAGATCTCTTTATGCGCATCAAGGGATTTGTTCATCAGAGCCGTGATCATATCACACAGTTCTGCCATCTCGGCTTCTGAAGCTGATGTGGGTTGGGATGGTCGGTTTGGGCCTCCATTGTAAGGATTTTGCATGAATTGTCTTTGACCTCACCGGTAGCCGGCATGGTTCTAGAAATTCTGAGGGGGTTGGCCCCCATGCTGCCAAGGCAGCCTAAATTGGTCATTTTGAGCAAGAAGTTGCTGTATTGTAACACTTTTTGAACATGACATTTTTGAGCATTTTAACCTTTTACCATATTCAAGACACAGCTCCGCAAGCTTATCTTCACTATCGGCCCCAGAGCTTTGGTCATTAAGAGTTCTTGCTGGTGGCGATGGGAAGGAGTCAGTTGATAAGTCAACTATTAGATTGATCGAAGGGTGATGGGCTGAACTGGCTTTGGTCTGGCAGGGTTGGGTTATCTTGGAATAGGACTGGGCTTGTTGGAGTGTTGGGATTGTTTCTGAGGGAGAGGGTTGGGCTAGCAGACTTTGAAGTAGGGGAAAAAGATCAGGGTTGGGTGTTACCGTAGCAATTAGGGAAGTGCTAGGGGCTGGGATGATTATTTTCAGGGGTTTGAGGTGGTGAACATCTCCAATATTAAGTAATTCGCACTCATTGAGAACTGTGGGATTAATGATGACGTTTAGTTTACTCCACCAATAAGCACTACTTTTTATTATCTCAATGGGAAGCGTGACCTTCCAAAAGTCATTTTTGAGTCTTAACTGCATCATTAATTGGTTGCGGTTGGATGTTAAGAGGCCCAAGTTATCCAGTATGTTCTCGAGTGGACCCGTCCAATGTATAGCCCAATATGTAAAATAGATATTAGTTGTATTCTTCCTTTTCTGTACAAACTCGTTATATAGTTAGACTTAGTTAGGTTCATACATATAGTCTTTTACATACGTTTATGATATACACAAAGATACACAATATAACTTCGTCCATTGTACTTTCATCTCTCTGAGTAATATACTGAAGATTTTACATGGTTTAGACATGGTATCAGAGCAATTCTGAACCATTTTTTCTTTTTCATTCAAGAAAATTAAACAATGGATGATAAAGATCATATATCTTCAACGGGAGAGAAATGCGCAGGCGGTGATAACGCAAAAGGGAACAAACAAGTTTCTTCTGCCTTAGACGACTCCAAAATCGATTCTAATCACGAACTATACCTTCACCCCTTCGACAGCCCGGGCATGATTTTCGCTCATAAATTCAAAGGGGTTGGTTTTTCAAGCAGGAAATGCAATTTCGAAGTGGAAATGGTCACAAGGAACAAGCTCAGTTTCTTGGATGGGACACTCAAAAAGGACAATTTTCAAGCCAGTCTACAAAAGGCTTGGATAAAAAACGAACGGTACGGTGATGGCATGGATCTTCACCGCGTTGAAAGAAAGTATATGGGAATCAGTCCTCTACCTCAACACGGCAATAGAGATCTGGAAGAATTTAAACAAACACTTCGGTTAGCCCATTTGCAGCAGGCTATACGCTCTTCGTCAAGAAGGGCATCGTTTAGAACAAGGGGGCGACAAGATAAACTTATTATACGCGATGGGTTCAGCTTTGGAATCAATATAAGCAGAATATGTCGATGCCAACTTGTTCTTGTGGTGAGACCAAAGAAATTGACAAGATCTTCGATAACAAAAAGGTTTTTGATCTGTTGATGGGCTTAAATGATACATACAAGTCAATACGTAGCAACATCATCCAGATGGATCCTTTACCCTCACTCGAATGCATTTATCCCATGCTAAAGCAAGAAGAATCTCAGCGGCAAGCGCAAAACCAAACATTCAGAATCAGAAACCCTAGTTTTCTCCATCATACCTTCCTCTTCGACTATGCCAGACAGAAATAGCCATATTGGGAGAAACGAATTGAAGAAAATTCGATGCCCTAAATGCAAAACAATTGGGGCATAAATACGACGATTGCTACTAGATTAATGGCTTTCTGTCGCATTGGAAAAACGACAAAGGTAAAGAGAAGTTGGGGGTGCTGTCATTGAAGAAATAGAATCGGATGGGGAGAACAAGAACATATGGAACGTGAGCAAAACCGAAGTACCAGGGAAGAGTCAGGAGACCTTCAACGGACTGGTTGTGCATTTACAAAACAAGAAAGTCAGGATTCTTGCAATTAGCTCAACACAACTCATGTCCCTGATGGCATATCTGAGAGAGACTATGGGTACGACTCAAATTTCTGATGAAGAAACTGATTACGACAATCAGTTTTAGGTACTAAAACCCTTATTTCAAATGCATACAACCAACAAATTAAACAATGAATATAATTAACTTCAAGAAACTGATTAGATAATTGACCCCGGTGCAACCCATCATGTTTGTGGAGATAAACGGAGTTTTGTGTGATAGCTATATTGGTTGCTCCATGAATGTTACTATGCCTGATGGGCATTCTGGTCGTATTCAAGGAACTGGGTCAGTTAGATTGAACAAAGTATTTGTATTGCATGATGTTTTACATGTTCAATATGCTTTCAGTGAGAAAACTTCTTCTGCAAATTAATGCTTGCCTTGTTACATATGTGGATACTTGCTTTTTGCTCGACCTTAAATCTGCTCACAATGAATTGTTTGGTAGAATGAGGAATGGTTTGTACTTTCTTGAAAAATGATGTTTAGCTGAATATATAGCATTAGAGAAATCTCTGTCCGAAGACACAGAAAAGAAAAAATATTGTATAGAAACACAGAGAACTTCTTTTGTGCAACAGAAGGATGTAAAAGTCTCAGTTTTTTCTGTTAGATCTGCTGTTGTAAAGTGGCACAATTGATTAGAACATCCTCCTATTGAAAAAACGTGTAGGCTTCATATCATAAATAAAAAGGATGTTTCATCGGATTTCATATGTGATGCATGTCAAAGAGCTAAAGGCCATCGAATTCCCTTTAAAAATTCAGTTTCTAACAGCAAAGAAATATTTGACATTGTTCATCTTGATATTTGTGGTCCCTTTCAGAACCCAACACATGATCAAAACAAATCTTAGTATAGTAGATAAATCCAGAGCAATCTGGATTAAGCTTTTGAAATCCAAAGGAGAAGCCTTTAACTTCATCAAATATTTTACTAACTATGCTGAAAGGCAGTTTAGCAAAAGCATAAAAGTCTTTAGATCTGATAATACCTTTGAACTGGGAAATTCTAATGAAGGAAAACAATTTTTTCAATCTTTAGGCATATTACACCATACTTCTTGCCCACATCCCCCCCAACAAAATGGGATAGTTGAACGTAAGCACCGTTACTTAATGGAAACTACAAGATCTTTATAGTTTCAATAAAATGTTCCTTTACAGTATTGAGGTGATTGCATTCTTACTGGTGCTTATTTGATTAATAGATTACCCAGTTCAAGTCTTTAAGGAATAACTCCTTATTAAATTCTATATGGTACAGCACCAAATTACAAGTCCCTTAAGACCTTTGGATGTTTGGTTTATGCCATTGTGCTTACTAAAGGGAAAGAAAATTTTGACAACAGGGCTTTTCCTTATGCTTTTCTTGGATATTCCCTAACACAAGGGATATAAACTGCTTAGATTATCTGATAACACCATTTTTGTGTCACGAGATACAGTTTTCCATGAACAGTTCTTCCCTTTCAAAACTCTTTCTGCTTTCCTTCCCCACTCACATCTGGATAATCCTCAATATTCACAGCCACTTGCACTCTTTCCATTAGTTTATGATGATGAGGAAACATCTTGTACTGATCAAAACAATAGTTATCACACTGATGTAGAGCAACATACCACAGAACGCCAGAGCCAGAAACAGCGTACCACAGAAGCAAAAACACAAAATATTTTTTTCCTTCTTCTCTGGATCCTCCATAAAGGAGAGAAACACCCGATATTCCAACTGACAATGTAAGGAAGTCCAGTCGAGAAAAACACCCCCCATCATACTTATATGATTACTATGTGGGTTCTCACAGTAATCATGATACCTTTAGTCAAATTCTAGCCAACAGAATAATTCTACCAAATGAGTTTTCTTCATTCCTTAATATTTCAACCTTGATTGATTTACCTCCTGATCATCTCATCAATGTTTCTTTTTCTGAAAAACAGATAACTGATCTTAGTGAACCAAAAGACTATGAGAAGCTTGCCAAAGCAAATAGTGGGTTCAGGCTATGAAAAAGAACTTTAAGCCTTAACTAAAAACCAAACGTGGGAACTTGTTAAAATGCCTAAACATAAACAGGCTATAGGATGTATATGGGTGTATAAATCAAACAGAAATCTGATGGCATAATTGAATGATTCAAGGCAAGATTAGTTGCCAAAGGCTTCAGCCAAAAAATAGGCTTAGAATATAACAAAACTTTCTCTCCAGTCATTAGGATGACTTCTATTCACACTTTACTAGTTGTGGTTGTTAAAAAATATGGTTTATGCATCAATTGGATGTGAATAATGCATTTATACATGGAGATTTACAAGAAGAGATTTATATGCAGATCCCCAAAGATATGTCTATTTCTCAAGGTTTGAATGTATGTAAATTAAAGAAATCTTTATACGGTTTAAAGCAGGCTTCTAGGCAATGGTTCTCCAAACTAAGCAATTTTTTTAATATGCTGACTGTAAGAAATCTGACAATGACCCTTCTCTGTTTTTAAAGAAAAAGAATCACCTTGTAACTTATCTAGCAGTCTATGTAGACGACATCTTGGTTACAGGCAATGATATTGATGAAATGAGAACCTTGAAAGTCAAACTAAATGATAGATTCAGGATTAAAGACCTTGGTCCTTTGAATTTCTTTTTAGGCATGCACTTTATTCACACTGACAGAGGCCAGATTATAACTCAAAAGAAATTATGTTTAGATATTGTTACTAACCATGAATCTCAGGGAACAAAGACAAGTGTTACTCCTATTCAGCCAGGTCTGAAGCTGTTGACATGTGAAGGAGAAGTTCTGTAAAATCCAACAAGTTATAGAAGTTTGATTGGCAAGTTCAAATAACCTCACCCACACGAGGCGAGACATAGGATTCACCACACAACTGCTATCTCAATTCTTACAACAACCAAGGACCACTCATCTGGTTACAGCTTATCACACAATATAATACCTCAAAAAGATATCCAACTATGGTATTCTTCTCTCAAACAGCGTCAACCTCAGTTCGCCAGCATTTTGTGACAACGACTAGGCAGGGCACCCCAACTCTAGAAAATCAGTCAGCGACTACTACATATTCCATGGAGATTCACCGATAAACTGAAAATAAAAACAAAGTAGCGTGTCTCTCTCTTCTACTGAGGCAGAATATAGAGCAATGAAAAGCGTAAGAGCAGAGTTAGCTTGCTTGAGTCGCTTGCTGAACGAGTTGGGAGTTTAAGATATAAACCTAATTCTGGTTCACTGTGACCATCTCTCAGCAGTCTACCTAGCTAAAAATCCAGTGCAACATCAGAGGACAAAAGATATCGAAGTAGACATAAAGTACAGCTATGACGAATGGAGCAAATATAGGATCACCAATCCTAAGGATTTTAAATAACGAAACCTTGGAAAGGCCTAACAACCCGACCATTGTATTAAGGACATGCCAGTCAGCGAGGAGCTAGATTTGGTCAAGACCTCAGACATGGCAACGCCATGAAGATTTTCTTTTCACACCGAATTGCTATTTCAAAACCCAAAATTTTTCTTTCAAAAACCACAAACCCTTCTTTTAAACCTTGATTTTTAAAACCAAACTAGCGGATTTACGGTGAGTATCATAGAATGATACAAGAGGAGTTGACGATAGAATACTTCACCTAGGCGTGTGACGAACACTACGAGTGTACCCAAATACGGGATGTGGGACGACCGCACTCCCAAGGAGCTTGCGGGCCTGACAGATAGTTAGGTAAGTGGTAACGTGCCAACAAGGTACCCCACGTATGTATACATGTAGTGTACGAAACACGGGAAGTAGTCAGCTCTGTTCTACGGACCATAAGTAAATTCAAACCCAAGCAGTTGGATACTTAAAACGAGCAAAAGGAACCCATATAAGCTTACAAGCTAAGGAGTCAGAAACTAACTCCAGGAGAACCATTAAGAGTTAAAAGTGCGAGAAGCACTAACAACGGAACAAGACATTGGATATGTCCCAAGAAATCTTAAAGCAAATATGGGATAGCCGAGATGAATACCCAGTCTAAACCCAGTAAGGCAAATGCCTAACACGAACACTCCAATGTTCGATGGACAGGATGACATACAGGGTGATTATATAGGGTACCGGAGGATACCATTCCCCACTAAAGGAAATATCAAACCAGTTATAACATAAGGAAAAACACCAATGGTCTACCCTAAGAACGGGAGGCGCTATAACCCTCAACGGATAACTCAGATCCAGAACCGCAAGGTAGGATAACAAACTGCACATACTTATAAATGTCAGCCAAGTGCCACCGTATAATCAGTAATACCCAGGAGCGATCCATAAAGGGTATCAAGTCAACACAGTTGAACGAGATGTCGTGGTAAGAACACCACAATTGGAATGAACATCTAGTTAGAACACTGAAGAAATCCCACTTGACAGGGGATACCTCAAATTAATAAATGGTATCGATCAATACTAAGATACGAAAAGGGTCTCCAACAAACGAAGCATGATGCGACGATCTTATCATGGAGCCCAGTATCACCTCCAAGCCATCCTATGGTATACGAGTGATGAGCAGAGCTCTAGGCAATATGGCTAGTAGGCCATGAACTATTACCATATACAACCCAACGGTTGCAAACCATTGTAACCATATGGGAAGTGGTCAAGGACGACACCAATAAAAGGTTAATAACCGACGAGCAAGGATACCCCTCATAAATGTGAGACTGCGAGCGGTGAACACATGGAACCCAAGAAGGGATACCATCAATAAATGTCTGAAAATACACCTCTTTCAAAACTACTAATGTAGTGAAGCTTGAGCACACAATTATTGTCAAGCAATGTAAAATAACCATCAACAACAATTATTGACAACCCAGGGAGTAAAAGAGTTCAGGAGGAACACGCTATGTGGAAATGTAAAGTATAAGTAAATGACGCTCGAGGAGCTCAGTCGTATAAACATAGAACCGTGATATAAATAGTGGAAATGCATGAGCTGAAGCTAGCAACAACGGATGCCATGTAAACCCTACTGTGGAATCCGTAAGACATGGCGCAACAGGCGACCGATGTGGGGAAATATCACCCATACTATGAAGTTATTAATACAAGATGGTAGATAGACCGGGCAACAAGCCAGGAGCCTGCACCAAAAAACCAAGCACCACACAAAGAAGTAATATTAATTCCTATTTCACATGAGAGATTTAACCAAGGGTTTACGCCTCTGCACTCTGTAGGACTAGTGTTTGGTATTGCACTTGTGTAGTTAATGATCTAGTGAGATAGCTAGGAATATGGAAATGTAAATCGTGGAAAATTTTCCCTTTCACCAATGTACATGGAATAAGCCAGTTAAGCAAAAGCTTAGAAAAAACCGTGCGGCCTAAGGCCAAGGAAACACGAAGAGTGTGAAACACACTAATAATCACAAGATGTGAATTCCATGGGAATAAAAAGTGAAAGGAGACTTAAGAAAGTCACTAGGACCGATGCATAGAAAATGCAAGGTCATACAAATAAAGAACACTTGTACTGAACCAGTGAAACTGGCATAATTCAGAATCCACTGATAATAGAGGAAGCACTACAACTAAGTAGTGGCTTAACCTCACCCGACAATAAGTCGGAGGACCAAGTGAACGATCACTACAAAATACAACAGTATACATATAGATTGCCAGAGAGCCGGTTATAAATCTAAAACGCGTTGAGCTCGCGCACGGTAAAAGAATACCACGCTTGATGGAATAAACCTTATTCCCACAATAAGAGGGAAAAAGGTGATGTATAGCACGTTTAAGATAACAAAAAGGGGCGAATAACCCAAGCTATCAGGGTCACGCAGCAGAAGCTAGTGGGCCAGAATTCCAAGTGAAATACACCTAATGAATAAGAGGTTAATCATCAGTGCCTTAAAGCCATTTAAACTAGAATCAAACCCGGTTAAGAGTTAAATAAACTCCGATGAAAATTCTTGATGCAGGGACTAACCGGTAATACGGTTAAGACCCATTGTTCAAGGAACATTGTATAATAGACCGCATGGAAGCTGAACCGCTCCATGACGGCTGAATACCTTCGACCAATGTTCAACATTGACACATGGTAGATTACGTGGGCGTAATCCCTTTTAAGGGGGGTAGAGCGAAAAACGTGAAATGTACGTTTTACGTGATAGGTGCGTAAACTGCAATGCGCATAGCGCAAAAATTTGTTTTGATGATTGATATTATGTTACATAAACATTTGTATTCACTCATCATGTAATTGTGGTAATTTGGGAAATAAGAATAGGGAAGGAGTAGAGTAACTCCTGGGGAATGAGGACCCCGATTGGTAATAGTATGAGGAATGATTATGTATGGGAGACTTGAGGAGTATCAATCGGTATGGAACCGATGTATTTTATGAGTATAAATTAGAGTATAGTAAATTAATGGGATAATATACCCATGAATTTCCTAAGTATGGTAGTTGGAGAAGATGTAGTAATAATTGATGAGATGATTAGTAAGTGAGTAAGTGAATTCTAGAAATTGGAAAATGTATGTGTGTGATTATTAGTAGCAAGATTAAAAAGATAGAAAACGAAATAATGTTTGACGATTTGTCTTTGAATGGAGGTGGGAGGTGGAACTTGATTTGCTAGCGATCAAGGGAAACCGAACACAAATTGGGGTGGAAGGATAATTCAACACCAATGCTGATCACATTGGGGTTGAAGGACTCTGGAAGCTTCCCTTAAGTGGTCACAGAAATAACACTAGTAATAGGTGAAATTATCATAAATTGGAATATGGGAGATGTATGCAAGTTTTCAAAACAATTTCCAAAACTAGTTTGGTACAATGTTTTCTTCAAACTGGAGAATAAGGATCGGTTTCGAAACCGCTCCCACGGGTGCTAGTGGATCTTCCATGCATAGGCACGGGTATCCGGTCGAAACCATAGGAGGTGAAGCTAGTTTTGAGCCAGTGGAAGTGTTGACTAGTTTTGAAACCACTACACCGTTCGTGCGGCGGTCCTAAGTGGCCGGTTGGGCGCGGTGACAGTGTGTGTTTTGTATTTTTCCAAAGGCACTGGGGCAGCGTAGTCCCGAAGTAAGTATGAGTAAGTATGAGTAAGTAAGTATGAGTAAGTGCCTGAGGATCTTTAAATGTGCAAATGAATTTGATCTGAACCAAAGGACCGTAGAGCCAGAAAGAGTAAGTGCTCAAAGTCATGACGACCGTGAACCAGAAAGCGTAAGTGTTCAAACGTGACCGGTACCTGAGGGATCGCTTGACATGGGAGAGGATGGTACCTCATTTATCTGCGGACGGACCCCATGGAGAGCTTGTAACGGATATTTTTGATTGCTATGCATGTAGTGACATGCTGTTTGGATGTGTAGTATGCATCATGTCAGACATTTGGAGTTTGACAAAGTTATATGTAGAGGTCATAACCTTAGCATAGAATACGTATGTGAGTAACAATATTAGATTCACCAACTTTGAGGGCAAAGTTCTTTAAGGGGGGTAGATTGAAATACCCCGAACTTAAATATGGTGATTAAATTATTTTAATATGATATTAAAGGGCCTAATAGTGCCTAAGTAATTTTGGTAAGGAAAATAAATCCAAAAGAAATAAAGAAACGCTTAAAAAGCGAAAAACGCTAAATAAGCGTTAAATAACCATAGGAGGTATGAGACTCGGTTAGCGTATTATGTGGATTCCTAGGGTTTAATAAGACCAAAATAATATATGGGAACAACTCCCGAAGAAAACGGAACCAAATAATGTATTAAAACGCTAATAGAGCTGTAGCGTGGTTTTTCGAGAAAACCCAAAACGTGACTCTAAGAGGTCAAACGAACCCGTAAAAATTATAAATCATTAAATAACAATAATTAAGCATTAAAGGAAGCTTAATAACCAATAAAATTAAATAAACGAGAAAATTCCAGAAAACCGGCCCGGTTAGTGAATAGTACCCAAACCGGGTAAAATAACGAGCGTTTTCTGTAAAAGACGAAAACGCTCCAACTAGTATTACTGTGTGGGGGCCAGTTTTAATAAGTCAAAATCTCTCTCTCACACACACACTAGACTAGTTACTAATTAACAAGTCAAAAAGCAAAAGGAGAAAAAGTACAAAAGCACTTTAGCTCTCTCTCTCCCCTCATTTCTCTTTTCGTTTCCTCTTCATCCCTCCTCCCACCGATTGGATCCCTCTCTCTCTTGGTTGGGGGGTTTTTGGAGCTCCACAAAGCTTCCATGGCTTCTCCATCTTCCCAAGCTTGCCCAAGCTCCATTAAAACTCCAATCTAAAAAATAATTACATATTTGTGATCTCCTCATCATCCTCTACGCTTCTAGCTTTTCAAAATCTCAAAAAAGAAGAAGTTGACCTCCATGGGTTTTGGGCATTTGAAGAGAAAATAGCACCATTTTGAAGCTTGGAGCCTTCCCTTCCTTATAAGGTAAAAAGTTTCAAGAAAAACCCATTCTTTCTTCACTTCTATAGTGGCCGATTTTTGCCCCCTTTGTAATGCCTTGTCTTCTTCATGATTTGAGCTTGGTCCAACCCTCCAATGGTGGAGGAACTCTCCTTTGTATTCAAGGCTTAAAAACCTCTCTTGAGACTCCAAGGTAAAACCCTAACTTATGGGATTTAATCCCTTTCATTGGATTAGAATTATTCAATGGGTTAAGGAGTTTAATTATATTCACTTTGTGTTTCTTGAATGTTGAGTGGGGGTTTGACAACCTCATTGCTCAATTTGACCGAAAATGAAGAGAGGAGAAAGAAGGGAGCAAAGGAGGAATTATGAGAAAATTTAAGGTAAGAAAAACCTACCTTAATGTATATTTTATATGTACTAGTATAATGGGATGGGTAATGAATGAATGAACCCAAAACTGGAATGGAAATGTATTTGAATGAATTAGAGGGAATTGTAAATTGTTGTGTGAAGTAAGGGCCTTAGAGCCAAGTGGATTGTGTATATATGTTGGTATTGTTGTGGATGAAATGTTGAGGAATTGTGTGTGCTGGTAGGATCCCTTGTGGATGTGGCTAGATTAGGAATGAATTTGGTGTGAAAAAAATATGTGTGTGGATAAGTAAGAAAAGTAGGTGAACTATGGCAAAATTTTAGTAGGAGATGTACATTTATGGATGACTTGGTGAATGGGAGAACAAGGTGTGTATTGGAGTTAGTAGAGATGTTTAGTAACTATGGAATGGTGGTTGTAGTATGAGAAATGAGAAGGTAAAAATCTGTAGCAAAGAGCATCAAAAATGCATTGTAGAAACTAGGAAAAACTAGTGTGCAAGATTTAGTAAATGAGTGTTGGAACTTGGGTGAAGATAGTGTAGTTGTTGGAGAATGAATTGGAATGGTAAATGGAATTAGAACCAAGTGCGAAATGCAAGAGAGGTGTAGGAAATGCACAAGTGTGCAAAGTGTGAAAATGAGAATGGAAAATTTGTAGAAATGGAGCAAGAAGTTGAGTAAGTATTGGACCATGGATTTAAGGAGTTTTAGTGAGTGTTTAAGTGTGATTAAATATGTACAAAACATATGGAAAGATTATGGAATGATTGGAGGTGGTTTAAGGATTGATTAGGGGGTGAAAAACCACCTCAATAGTAGTTTTTAGCAGGGTCGGGACTTAGGATATGTACCAAGTCCCGGACCGCATCAGAAAAATGGTCGAGACTCAAAACAGGTATTGGTCCGGGACCTTAGTCCAGGACCAAGTCCCGGACCAGGGTGTTAAATTAGGCCGAGAGTACACAGAATGAAGGGTCCGGGACCTTGGGTCCAGACCAAGTCCCGGACACCCCCAAATTCATTGCAGAAAGTGATTTTTAGGGTTTAAATGATGGGGGATTGAATGGTAATGGTTTTGGAAGTTGTTAAGGCCTTGTTTGGTGATATTTAAAAGTCCTAAGAAGTGTGAACAAGTGTAGGAAGTGAGTGAGAAGTAAGGAGATAATTTGACATGAGTTAAATTAAGTATAACGGGACAACGGGGTAAGTACGGGAGTAGTAGTTATTGATGTACCGTATGAGCATAGCATTAATAACAATGTTTGAAACATTACCAGTGGAACAAGTGTGAACCAAGGAACAAGGGATCACATGGTAAAGCTAACCCCGGTGGAAGGTATGATTTCTCATGCCCGTATGCTAACCGAGTTACGTTGATTTGTGTGTTGTATGCCGGCTAATCAAGACTAAAGCATGAAAACAGTTTATTACCTTTCATTGTATGTCTTGTTGCATGTTGTATGAGCTAACTCTTCTTGATTGTGTGTGGTTCACTTAGCGTAGACCAACTCATAGATGAGTCTTGTTGTTTAGTGACTCGTAGTACGAGTCATGTCGGTGTGAACTACGGAAACGTAGAAACGCACTAAACTAACGAACCAACAAACGATAACGCAAACCAATGAACTCACTAGTATGTGAGAGAGTGCACGGGAGTAGTAACCTTCCGATAACGGTAGGAGAACCGAAATGAACAGTCCACAAACAATAAGTAGTGGAAGTATATAAATAAACCCTATTAGAGGAATTGATGTTGGTACAAGTAATGAACCATGAGAGTAG
Source organism: Limonium bicolor (assembly GCA_023374045.1). Lineage (NCBI taxonomy): Eukaryota > Viridiplantae > Streptophyta > Magnoliopsida > Caryophyllales > Plumbaginaceae > Limonium > Limonium bicolor. The sequence goes on along the minus strand of CM041779.1, from coordinate 71,658,512 downwards.
TAAGAATGATGAGGGATCTACAAACCCCTTAGCAACTAGTCGACCCACTGTGAGAGGATCCGACTGATGTAAGTAATGTCCCGAACATGAGAGTATTCGATACGTTGGGGAAACCCTTAAATCTGAGAATACTAGACGGTGGTAATTCCCTAAGCTAGTAGGTTATCGAGAGAGATACTTCTAGGCTAATCCATGAGATTGTAAGATACTCCGAGAGATGAGTGTTGGGAATTTGAGTGATCCGGTAAAAACGGACATTTGTATATTTGAGGAGCTAGGAGTATAGCCCTTGTATTTGTAGGCCCGGTGGCGAGTCTTGTGTAGGACTCTACCCGGTGGCCAAAAGTAAGTATTGAGTAATGCGTAAGTATGAGTAAGCAATGAGTATTGAGTAATGAGTAAGTAAGAGTATGTAAAGAGTACCGAGCAATGAGTAAGTATGAGTAAGGAGAAGAGTATGGGTACTGAGTAGGCGAGAGCAAGTGATGAGTACTGAGTAAGAGTGAGTAATAGTAGTAGTAAGTGCTGAGTAGAGCATGAGTGAATAATGAGTAAGGTAATGAGCGCAACGTGAGTAAAACCACGAGTAAGTAAGATTAAGCTTGGTGGAAACTTTGTGAATGAATAACTAACGAACGGTTTACTGACAACTTGTCTTCCTTGGTAGGTAATGAACCTTGTACATGTGTGTAAGTATGGTTGATTGTATTGTTGTAGTATGAGTATGTATGTATGCATGTAAAACGAACTCCATGTATATCCGACCCAAAGTAGTCGGTACCGCGGTTAGCACGCGGTATATGTGAATTTCATATGCAGCAATTTTGCTGACCCCTAGGGGCGCCGTTTTTATTTTTACAGGTATTGAAGCTGACCGTCGTTCGAGAGTGTAGGACGGGGCTGCTATGTAAGCATGGGTAGCTTAATTATAGGATTTGTATTCGAATTGTAATGTGAATTTGGAAGTCCAAACTGTATCGGTAGTTTAAGGATTGTAGTAGACTCGGTATTGTATTGTATTGGAGTTGTAATTGAATTATGGTTGAGTATGCACTAGAAAGTAATGTATTGTGTAGAGTACTCGGTATATTCATGTCATCAGACCGATAGCATGTAGTGATGTGCAGGCCTTGTTAGTCACGTGGGTGACTAGCGGCATTGTACACCTGTCGTTGTATGTATCATTCACTACGAAGGTAAGTATTTGTACAGTAATGACGGTATTAGCGGTAGGGGTGTTACAAAATATGAGATGAATTTTCATAAAAGAAAAAGGGATTGAATGCAAAGATAGGAAATAAAAGAGGGCACTTCGTAAATAATGGTAAATGAGGGTAAAAAGAGGAATATAATGGTAAACTATGACTATATAAAAGGATTTGACTAATTTAGGAATTTAAATCAGCTAAATAGAAGATTAAATAAATTTTAAACTAAAAATGGAATTTTTGAAACAATATGGGACTAGGGTAGAATTACTGAAAATATAAGGGTTATAATGTGATTTCTAAGTTCCTAAAGGTCTGTTGGAATAATGGAAAATTCTGGGGTATTTTCGGTAATATAACTATCATGTATATAATATATGGTTTAAGTGTTAAAAATACAACAATTGTAAAACTATTAGGGTAATTGTGTAATTTCGGGAAATATACGGTTGTAATGGAAATAATAAGAATAGTGGGGCCTATTCGTAATTAGGTAAAGGTTTGGGGTTGATTCTAGTGATTTAACGAATTAAAGATATAACATATAGTTTAAATGGTAACATGTTACATTTATAAACTTGTGGGGTTAAGTTGTAAATAATCGAAAGTTAGAGTGTAAACCGGGTAATCTTTGAGTCATTAGAGATTTATTTTAAAAATAAGTATAGTTATTAGGTAATCTTTGAGTCATTAGAGATTTATTTTAAAATAAAAGTTCAAAGGTTAGTTACTGAAAATTTGATTAGTGTTTTCATTATTTTATTTGTTAATGAAATATAAATATGTTTTAATTTATCTTTTATATTCATTTATCTTCTTCTAAAATATAGAGTAACTTATAGATTTTATTTATAAACGTTTTCTTCAATGATACATAATCACTAGTAAATTTAGTCCTAATTTTTTCAAAAAATGTATTAAACTCTATTAAATAGGTTGATGAAGAAAAAAAAAAGACAATTGATGTATTTGATATTAAGGTGGGAAGTTACTAATTTTTAAATATTTAATAAAGTTTTTCTATTTTCAGTTAAGTTGCCACAAGGACTAGTTAATAAATTAAAAGACACTATTTAAAATCTAAAAAATAATATAAATATAATATTCCACATGTCAAGTTGTAACTGGATTAAGGAAAGTGGGTATCCTCACAAAATAGGAGGAGTACGGAAGTAGTCACCATTAATAGATTAAAAAAACAAGTTACTATAACAAAGCTCATTTTCATAATAGTAATAATAAGTTGGATTGTACTATCGGGACTTGTGGTTTTCTCTCACAAGAAACCACCCCTCCTTTCTGCATCCCTAACCCTAGTTTCAATGCTGATCCATGTCGGATCCCCCTTTCACCTTCCGAGCGAGTAAATCTTCCATGGAGACGCAAAGGGCCGCCAAGAAGAAGATGACAGCTTCTATGTTGGAACTGGAGAAGACAACTCCGGCGACATTTGTTACCTTGAGCCAACCTGTAGAGGCGAGTGCATCGAAGGCTACCTACCGTGAAATTGTGGCATGTAATGAAGCGTGTTCGCCGAGGTACAAGTCGGATGATGATATGTCTGATGATGAGCTTCAAGAGGAGGAGGTGGAGATATAAGACGATCCTCTCTGTCCTGCTATCAAGTTTCCAAAGGAGATTTTGCGTGAAATTAACAGAGAATGGGGCAGTGCTAACATAATCAATATGTTAGGTAAAAGTTTCCCTCTCCCAATCTTATCAGAAAGACTTACCCAGAGATGGAATATGAAGGGGAGGTTTGAAGTGTTGTTTTTGGGCAATGGCTATTTTACGGTTAGGTTCGAATTGAGGGAGGATAGGGACATGGTCCTGTATGGCGGCCCTTGGAAAATAGCTGACCACTACCTGACCGTTAGAAGGTGGAGAAGAAACTTTGATACAAGAACGGAGGCTTTAGAGAATCTGGATGTTTGGGTCAACTTCTCTAATCTGAAAGTGGAGTTCTTGAGGAAAGATTGTCTTGAATTGATCGGGAGTTGAATTGGTAAAGTCCGAAAGGTTGAACTCCTTAAAACAAGATGGGTATCGCGTATTATGCTAGATTTTGTGTGAGTATTGATCTGACCAAGCCCCTTTTAGGGAAGTTCAACCTCCATACTGTCACCAAAGAATAGTATATGAAGGTTTGCACTTGATGTGCTTCAATTGCGGATGTTATGGGCATCATAAAGAGAAATTCCCTTTATTAGAAGATGCTGGAGCTATTATCAACGAGGGTGGATTTAAGATGGTTCAGAGGGTTCCTCAAGAAATGAATCAAATGAAGGAAAAGAATTTTGGGCCCTAGATGAAGGTCACAATGAAGAAGAGAAATTCCCCTAGAAAAGAACACGAGGAGCCGCGAATTTGCTCCAGCTGAAACGGTGCCAACTTGGTAAATAGAGTCCCGTTTCAGGTGGATGCTCTCATAGAAACTTTTGACCGAGAAGCTAGAGTTACCAGCTCCCTCCCAGACAATGCAGTCAACTGCAGCAGGTCGTGGCTCAGAAGCGCGGTTCAGTAGAGATAGAAGTTCACTCACCTCATCTAGCTCGTATTGAAACATTTCCCGGTGCCAAATAAAATTCCAAGTCCAAGCCTGCCCATCCCAGACTCCTACCTTTGCAGATTTCTGTTCGCTTAGGATAAACAAACGTGGGAACCTCAGCTTAAGGCGTTGATTTTCCAGCCAGGGATCAGCCAAAACCAGAAATAACCACCATCTCCCATAATCCACTCAATTTGTCAGAGATCACTCCCAAACTCTCTGCATGCCATTCGCATAAGGTTACAATGGTACTCCATATTTCCCCTCTTTTTAGTGGAAAGCGCATGATCACACACTGGAAGGGCAATGTGAATATCATAGACAGAAGTGATAATACGTTTCCACAACTTGTCATCACCGCCTTGATATTACCACGACCATTTGAAGGGGAGGGCTGCATTTTTAGTTTGTAGATCAGTGACACCAAGTCACCCACATCTTTAGGAGCTGAAAGCTTACTCCATTTGATCAAGTTAGAGCCTTTGTTGTGGCCATTATTCCAAAAGAAGCTGCGCTGAAGAGCATTGCGTTTCTGGATGACTTTCTTCGGCATCGAAACAGGCTAAGGTAATAAATGGGAATCGAGTTCAGCACTGCTTTAATCAGAACCAGTCTCCCATCTCTAGAAAGACTTGTTCTTCCAAGATGACAGCCTACTTTCAACCTTTTTATGACTGGCAACCAGGTTTTGAACAGTCGTGGATTGCACCCAAGGACAACCTAGGTAAGTTGTGGGCAAAGAGGTCACCTTACAGCCAAAGATACCAGCAGCCATGGCTTGTTCTTCATTTGAAGATTGATGAGGAGTAAGGCAGATTTACCCCAGTTTATCTCCAAGCCAGACATATCGAAAAAAAGAGCTAGAACCAGCTTATGTTACTCAACTCCTCCGCTATCGGATAACTGAATACCACCGTGTCATCCTCAAACTGTAAGTGGGATAAACACACCCTATTGGCTCCAATCAACAGGCCTCTCCGATCACCATCGTAATAGCATCCTCCAACATCCAATTTAAAGCTTCGGCAACCAAAATAAATAGTAACAGGGAGAGTGGATCTCCCTGTCGCAAGCTCTATTGAATGAATGGTATAAACTCTACCCATAAAAGGACTCAAAATTGTGTATGTCCTAACCTAATCAGATATTTAAATGAAGGGGAAGATAACTGTCATATAGTTTGAATTTTTATGTGGGTGTAATCAGAAAGGGTACTCTTTTTTTCCCTGGATATGCAAGTCAATGGTGAAAAAGTTGAGATACATTTATAAACCAAATCCAGTATTTTTTTTTTCCTTTGAAGCAAAATCCATATCTGTATGGGATCGTGCTTTGGAACAGTAAATGTACCTAGCTGGCGTTCCATCTGTATGAAGGCAGTTACAACAAAGTTCCATCAACCCATCTCCCATCAATATATTTTTACCGCTTGTATATCCCAATACCTAAACATACTCTATTATTTATCCCTCTGACCACTATGTTGCTCTACTAACACTCCTCACTTGTTCACACAACAATATGCCTCAATCGATGGAGTCCATTGTTGCTATTCGCCTCAATCGAGCCTTTGCTCTGGCACTACTAACTCTCACAATCGGCGTATTCTTCACCAACACAGCTCCACCATCATCCGCTTCTGCGGCCCACTTCTTCCCGTACGCCAAATTCTACCTCAATTTCCAGAACCGGCTGAGCGACACGAGGTCCAAACAAGACGAGGTGATGCTGGAGTGCAAGAAGTTGATCTTTCAGGGCGGTGGCGGCGTGGCGACCAGGCCTCTGGCCATTGAGTGGATAACACCAAATAGTAACTGGGGGTTCTCGTTCAAGACAAGCTGGGATATGATCGAGTACCTCTGTGAATTCCATTGCTTGGGTATTCATGGCTACTTCAGTGCATTCGTGGATACACCGGAGTTCGAGGATGACTTTTGTGGGGGAAGGCACTGTACTTGGATGTTTAATAATGATGGCGTGTTTCTGTATAATCTTAAGGAAAAGCGGTTTCGTAAGAAGATGAGTTTCAAACCGCCGCCCGCCGGGATGAATAACGGGACTAGTAATGGGACGAGTGGTGTTTATAGTTTCAGATATAAAATTGGGAGTAATAGTACCGGCAAAGGGGATAGTCAAGGCTGAATCACTAGTTTCGTCATTTCCAAAAAAAAAAAAAAAAGTTGTCTGGAAATGTCATGGTTAATTAAAAGTGTTGCTGCCCAGTCCGTCATGATCAGACAGCATCTCAATGACCATAAATCATTTGTATATTTTGTTGTTCGAGTTTCAAATTCAGTTACCCATCCACAGTTCCAATAAAATGAAGTGTTGCTAATCTATATTTGGGGAGGCTAGCTGACCCAACAAATCCAATAAGTATGGCATTGTGTCGTACTTAATTATATTTATGTGATAGTTCATAAATGAATTAGATGGTCCAAAATTGTGATGATCAATATAAAATTTTTACGTTTGATCAATGGAAGTTATTTTTACTAAGGAATAGAGCGGTTACGAGCTTAGCTTTCGACTGGACTACAGGAGGTCGCTGCCTTATTAGATTCTATCTGGATTGTCGTGATGAACTTCCAGTCACAAGGGCACAAAAGATGAGACAAAACGGGTTAAAAAGGAAGAAACGTTTGGAAAAAATGTTTTTTTGTCTGGATTAAGGAACAAACGTTTTAAATTTTGAGATAATGAGGAAACCAACTAACGGTCTGTTAACTATTCTATCAAAGTTATCTTTAATAATCATTATTCACTAATTACTTAAGTTTAAAGAAAACAAAAAATAAAATAAAAATGGAAATAGAATAGTTAAACGGCAACTACTCACTGCTCTCTTGTTCAAAACAAAAAGAGCACTTGCAGAATACGGAATTGTGGGTGAACTCAAAATGGCGAAAAGCTTTCAGTATGCTATTCTCCATTTCTTCTAGATTTGTCCAAATTGGTGAAATCCATAAATCTGTTGGATGCTAGAAATTTGTTGGATGCTCTCGCGTCCATCAATAATGGCAGATACCATCCTCCTAGATGTATTTTCAAATTGCTTTTCGATGTGATTTTGGGTTTCAATCTGTTTCCTTGTCTCCTTTGTAGTTTCGCAAAATTGGTGAAATCAAGCGGAGGAGGAACGAATGTGTATTCATTCTAGTAATTACATCTTCATCCATAGAGGATCGAAGAAAGGGTAACTTGCAGGTATTTACTCTTCCTTGTTGGTTTTTTTCTTTACAGTAAAGGTATTCAATCTTGTAATTACATCTTCATGATTCAATTTACTAAAATAATGACTAATTTTTATAGTGCAATTTACCAAAAAGACTAGCTTTTGTTAAAAAGAATATTTATATGTTCTTGTCGTTTCCATGTTTCCATATATTTTGATACATGTTGTTTCCACAACCGTGTCACCGTGCACCGGACAAGTCACCACTGATGAGAAAATTTTAATCGGTAAATTTGATCTTTGTGTGCCAACACAGAACACAAGTTACCCATGGATCTGGAAGTCCATCCTTAGGGCCAGGGACTGGTGGATTAAGCAATGCGGCTCTACTTAGGATGCAACATCGCTTTTCCTCACCTACCCCCCATCTCCGAGTCAACACCATTTACCAGGATGTCTCTTCCCCTTATAGGCACTTTCCGTGGTATAATATCTGTTGGAAGACCTGGGCGCTCCCCAAAGCTAAATTCATTCTGTGGGTTACTCTAAAAGGTAGACTAAAAACATGTGATAAACTGCAATCATGGGGCATCAGCCTTGCTAACAGATGCTGGCTCTGTGAGCAAGCTCCAGAGACAAGTGGGCACCTATTCTTTTTTACAGGACTACTTGCAGGATCTGGTGGGCTATATGTGACTGGTTGGGGATCCCCACCAACAGGTCTAGCCTTTGTAGTTGTGCGCACTGGCTATCCCACTATAGCAAGAGGAGAAGACCAAAGGACTCTGTCAGACGTGCAGCTCTCGCTAATGTTGTCTACTTCACTTGGATCGAAAGATGTAGAAGAGCCATGATGGGCCAGGCCAGGGACCCCGCCCTTATCATTGCGGACGTGAAGAGATCAATCAAAGGCATCATCGGGAACAATCTCCTTCTTTATCGAGATACCGCTTGGCTTAACCAGATCTTGGAGTCCTAATCTAATTTGTCTCTATATCTGTTTTGTACCCTTTTTGATTATGATGCGTCAGGTTGGCTCATCGCCACCTTTTTAGAACCAATATGCCCCATTTGTCTTGTAAATCCCTGGGTATCTGATACATAGAGCCCCTATGTATCTCTTTTTGTATAAACTCTATTATTCTCTCAATACATATTTCACCTCTTATTCAAAAAAAAAGAACATAAGTTACCAGCTTTATGGATGAAGATGAACGGTTAGTTTCTTCATGGCTGAATGGATTGCAGGAAGAAGAAATAACTATTTTTAGGTCACAAAATGACGCAAATAGATATGATGCTATTTCTACACCGGCTAATAATTGGTATTGCTCTTGCGTCGATATTCTTGCATCACATAATAGGCCATTGTTATTGTTAAATTTAACGTAAGCTTATATGATTCAAAAATTGAGAATATCTTATTTTGTGATTGATACGGTTGTTACGTTTTATTTGTAGTGGTCCGCAAATCGATGGAAGGGAAAACAATGTTTTATTCAAGGAGGGAGATAGTGAAATTTTGAGTGATGACGGTTTTAGCACCGATGATGAAGAGCTTCAGGAAGTAAGACAAAATGTTAGAAGGGTTCGGATATTGGAAAGAAAAGCTATTGGATATGAAGGACATGATGTTGTAGATTCAGAAGACGGGTAGTGGAATGAAGAATACCCACCTAGCCCACCTCAATACAACTCAGAAGAAGAACTTGTTGAACCAGTCTTTCCAGTTTTCAACAACAAGGCTAGGGCGGATCAAGTTCAAGTAGAGATTGGAAGACATGGGGGTCGAGGAAGAGGACAAAGATCTATTGAAGCAGGGGGCACAAATATATTTTCCAGCCAGGTTTCGATTCCTTTGGATGCAAGCCAAGCTAGCTCTAATGTTACTGCTAGTCATGTTAATGGATTTACTGATCTGAGGAGTTGCTGAATTGATCTAGCAAATTCTGTCATATGGGCAAATGGTTGTAACCATTTTTTTGGGTATTTAAAGTACATGATAACTATAGGTAGTTTTTTGCAAGCAATGAACTAAGTTGTGATCGATATCAATGAGTAGTCTTATTACAGAGGTAGTTTTTTTTGCAAGTAGTGGGTAACAAAATAATACTACTGCAGGTTCTGTTTTCTTTACGAATGAACATATACGACTGTACAAGATTGGCACTACATTGTACTAGCGAGCAGTGGTTTACATTCCTACTCCCATTTTATTTTGTCCGTTTTGAGTTCACCCACAGTTAACTTTTCTATTTCCATTTTTATTTTCCTTAAGTTCAAGTAATTAGTGAATAATTATTATTAAAGATAACTTAGACACAATAGTTCACAGACCATTAGTTGGTTTCCTTATTATCTCTAAATCTGAAACGTTTATTCCTTAATCCAAACAAAAAAAACGTTTGTTCCTTTGAAACACCCCTAAACAATAAATACATAAAATCATAAACGCGTGGAGATTATCCGAGAATAACGCGTTACAATATTACAACGTCGTATATGATAAATAATAATGTCGCATAGTTACATATAACTAAAACGCGACAAAATAAAAGGGAGGGAAAAAAAGAAAGGGAGCAAAGGCGCTCCCGCTGAGGTTCAAACCCCGTACCTCTCATATTCCTTGAACGCTTTAACCGGTTGAGCTATGCTCGAATTCGGTAATAGATGCTCACGAATTAAAACTAGTAAACAACTAATGAGTCACTACAAATAAAAGAGAAGCAAACAAGCCTCGGTAGCATCGCCTTCTTGCTCCTTCCATCATGTATACCGATTTCTTGTTCTGATCAGTGCACTCCCTCAACATTCGAACAGCACCTTCCCTCATTTTCTTTCGATCAACCGCTCACTTGCCCTCTTTCGTTTCTACACAATTAAACAACTATACATCATTATCTATTCAGGAGTTCTAGGGGTTAGATATCTATAAAAAGAAACTAATAAGCATACTGTCACCAATGGCAGATTATGCATCTTGAAATTCAGTGCCACCGTTTCCCCTATAACACGAGAATAGTGTCCCTTACAGCAATACCACCTGAAAAAAAAAAGGGACGGGAATCTAGCTGTTGATTTCCTTATTCACGACTGATTAGTAATCAGTCACTCCCACCGTGAGAGTTGGAACAACACGAACTCCCACGAGCCCACTTTATGGGAACTCACAAACATTCACTAATGACAGCAACATTCTTCGTGTACGACCATCTGAACCAAAACTAAACAGAAGCAACAGACCCACGTTTTTCCCCTGGTTCTGGCTGGTAACCTGAAGCACATGTGGGAAGTTTTTCTTGAATTCAGCAAAAGTCACCAAGCACTGACATGCGCACCAAGCCCGTTTCTGTCCCAACCGTGCATGCATCAGAGTTTGCGTTTTGTTAACCTCCACGCCCTTGTCTTGTAGATTGAAACCACTAACTCTCCCAACCAGTCCTTATACAAATCACCCCTCCCATCCTCTTCTGTTTTGCATGCCCAAGTGCTCCTTGTTGTCTGGATCAATCCCGCTCAGCCCTTGCATAACTCGGTCTGGAAATTGAACCCGTGAAGCACTCCATCTCTTTTCAGTTTCTTCACAAGAGTGCATCCGACCCCACAAGCAACAGGTCACGTTTTCCTCCTGCTTGACTAAAGCTCCTCTCCTCTGGTGAATCACTCCTGCATGAAGTAGCTCAAGTCCCTGTCTCCTCTCTGTATTCTCGACTGGTGTAGTTGAACCCCGCGCACCAGAAACCACTCCGATAAACCAGTAAGGTAACAAGGAAAAAAATAATGGTTACTGCAATTGCCTTCCACTCTCCATACTCGTGTTCATAAACTAGTAACCTGTAGCAACTCCCTCATCTCAGGCTATAATCTGGTCTCACTACTGATCACTCCTTCTAGTGGTGCCAAGAGTTCAAGAAAAGAAAAACCTATCCCTGGCGTCAAGGACCAAGAAAAGGGAGAATTAGTTAACGAACTTGTGAAGGTGAGCTACTTCTAGACTGATCCCATGATACACTAAATAATCTGTCCAATTTCTTTTGTTATGCATTTTGAACTCAGTAACTTTCATATGTATAACGGTGCACAGAGGAGTAGAAGGAGCCATGCTGAGCTGTTAGTGATCATAAAACACTACTAACATACTTAAGCCTGTCTATGGGTGTTTAGGGAGGAATAAGAGGCAGGTTAGTAACTAAACAGAAAGACAAGAAGAAATAAAACTATACCAGATCTTGTCACAGTTTCCGGACTTGAGTTTCATTGTAATAGTTTCTTAGGGAGGTTGTCTAGGTTACTTGGAATCTGTTTCGAATTCAAAAACTTGAGTTAACACTAACTAAGTAAGTAGACAACCTTGGGAAACCAGAGACAGACTGAGAACAGAAAAAAAAATATAAGTTCACATTTCAGTTTTTCAGTTCCTGAGGTTGTTTGTTTCAGTATAGGTGGTTTCAGTTGCATTGGCTGTGGCATTATGGGTCTGCTTTGAGATTTGAAACTGCATTGGTATTTAACTAAACAGCTAAACCATTTGGGGAGAATAGAAACCAGATCAATGAACAAAAGAAGGATAGAAGAAAACCACCAGTTCGTATATATCAGTTTTTCAGTTTTCGAGTTTCAGCATGAGGATAATACTGTAACATTGCAAGTTTGCTTGGGGTTGTTTTAAATTTTAAACAATGTTAAGACACGTAATTAGATGGCTATACAACCTAGGGAGTCAGTTTGCCATATTAAAACAGAAAGCAAAATATACATCAGTTTCATGGTTTTTGGTACAAGGTTCTGTTTCAGTTTCAGATTCTTGTAAAGGGTTAAGGGACGTTGTCTTGTGTGTGTTGGGATAGATTGGAGTTTAAAAGCATATTAAGATGTCTAACTAAGAAGGTAGATAATTTGGGGAGTGAGGAAGACACTGAATAAAGGAATGAAAAGCAAATAGAAGAAAAATTATCGGTTTCAGTTTTTGTTCCAGCTACTGGAATTTTTCTTGGCTCAGTATAAGCAAGTTTTCTGTAAGATTGACAAGATGTTTTGGGATGGTTGGAAGTCTGAAATCACGGTTATACATTAATTAAGTGGGTAAAACAACGGGAGGAAATGTGAGTTAGTTTATAGAAGAGATAGAGAACAAAATAATGGAATTATCAGTTTAGGATTTCAGTGTCTTTTGATTCTGTTCTGGGACATCTCAGTAGCCGTGACTAGTTGCCTTGGGTCTGTTTTGAATTAAAAACTGCATTAAGAAGTTAACTAGGAAGTTAAACAATGTGGGGAAGTAGGAATCAAGAGCCATGCACGAAACAGAAAGAAATGGAAACCTGATCATGTTACAACGTGTTGCAGTTTAAGTTTATTTAGGTTCTGTGCAAGGGAGGTTTCAGGGATGTGGTCTATGGCATTTGGGCCTGTTTGGAACTTAAGAAGAAACTAGATCATACACCAAACTACGTGGGAGTGTATAAATAAAGGAACAACCCATCTGATGCATTATGTGTGGAGGAGTACACTGAAATTATTTATCAGTTTTCAGTTCTGCAGTCTTTCGGTACCTGAAATTGACTGTTTCAGTATAGGTAAGTTTTGTTGTGGGTCTGTTCCAAGGATAAGCTGTGTTAAAGCACTTAATTAAGGAACTAGATAATTTGGGAAAAGAAACCAGAAAGATCAGATTAGTAAGCAACATAAGAGAAGTGTAACAGTTCATAATTCCTGGTTTTATTTTGTTTCCAGTTTTCTGTCTCTATTTATGTCTCAGTCTGTGTAACTTCTTAGAGTGCTAGGAGTAGGATGATGGGCTAGAAAAAACTCAAACCATGACTGCTAACCGCAGCTAGATTAGGGGACCGTTTTGAGGAGATTAAACATCGGTTGAACTAAAGAAAAATAAGAAACAAGAAGAAACATTTAGATTGTGGTTTCAGGTTATCACTAATATCATAGTTTCTGTATAACCAGATTACAAGGGTATTATAAGAGGTATTCCAGTTTAATAAGGAACACAAATAATAGCTAATCAATATAAGTAGGTTAGTGAAACATGTGGAGAAGGTTAAACATCAATTACTACACACTACTACAGAAAATGCTTTAGAGAACTGTTAAAAAGGCTTTAGAGAACTGTTAAAAACAGTTCTAGTTGTTGGAGTTCTCTATAGTATGGTCTACTTTAGACTACTGTGATTAACATTTCTCTATACTCACTTATAACCATTGTTAATGTGATGATACACACCTGTTATTAACAGTTATAAAACACCTTATCAGACTACTATTATTAACAGTTGTCTATTACACTTTTATAATCCGTTTTGGTATGATTTAAAAACTGTCAGTAACAGTTGTCTATGGTTAGAAACACTTCATATATCAATATCATTAGACAACTGTTATTACCAGTTATCTTTTAACAAATACCGGGACATATCAACACTATTGACAACTATTAATAACAGTTTTCTATAGTCAAATTCAACAAAAAAATGCTACAGAATTTACAACTGCGATTAACAGTTCTCTTTTATAGAATAACAATTTTCTAAAGCACATTGTCCAAACAGCATTACACCTATTTGGGCAATCCATAATGACAAATGTTTCAATCATAATCCTGTAGAAATAGCATAATAATCTAGAAATACACATGTTCCAGCAATAATTCTGTGCAAACAACAATATATAATCCATAATAGCTAGCAACACCTACTAAAACACTTTCCATAAACAAAACATAAGTTATTTATCACCATGTCAACAACACATACAACACTTTCAAGTGTACTTTGCCACCAGAAAATGCATATTCATTTAGCAAACAGTTCAACTAATCATCTAGATGTCTTGAGAGTCACCATTATCATGCTACATGCTACAATTGATCGATACTATCAGAAAAACTAATCAAACTCTGAATCCAAATACTTCTGAATATAAGCTGCCCCCGCGCTTCGTTCAGTATCTTCTGGAAGCACTCTTCTAGTCATTGCACCTTCAGGAATATTCTTCAGGTGATAAAATCTTCTTAACCATGTGGCTCTTGTTCATGGGACGTGGCTGAAGATGATGGTAATCAAATAAAGATGTCAGTAGAGGGTATAAACAGAGATCAAACAACACATATGTCAGCAAAAGAACTGCTGTGACAGATTGTTTATGCTCAGCAGAATTCAAACCAGACACACACATATTTCAGTTTATAAACAGAGCTAAAGAGTGATAAAAAACTGAAGTAATAGACTCTTTTATAAGCAGTAGCAGCTAAACACACGTATTGTTTTTTAGTGAAAAAACTGAAGTAATAAAGGCTCTAGATTCATATGTCACTCTGAAGTAATAAAAACTGAACTACTGTGACAAATTGTCGGGTACATCTTTTACTTTACAACCAGAGACAATGTGATTATGTGAATATTGACTAAACCAATTCCAAATAACTAACTAATTAAGAAGGCAACTGGAAATTATGAACTGCAAATCTGCAATCCTATTGAATCTATCATTCATAACTCGTAAGCTTGTATGAACAGAAACAGAATGCAATTCCACTTCCACAGAGGCACCAATCGAAATATGCAATTATGTAGTGCAGACCATAATAGAATTATGCAAATAGATTCAGAATTGCATACCTGTGTGGCTGTGTCTGCGTCTGCGGTCTGCGTGGAGCCGTGGACTACCGAATGGTGAAATACAGAGGCGCACCGCGCACGGTGACGGCGCCGCGTGACTGAGACTCTGAGGTGCGCCTACTATCTATGGAGTGACCATTGGAGTCTGCAGACTGAAAGGATGTCAGAGAAATAAAAAATGAAAATTATCCAAGATGCATATACTCAAGGAAGTAAGATCGTATGAAAGATCAATTCAATAAAAAAAGTCACATGAAACCAGAAAATCAGTTTATAATGTCATAAGAATGAAAATGACCTTCATGGTAGACACAATTGAAATCTAGCCAAGAATCCAAAGCATTGTTGCAGTAATCCCCAATAGGGGTCCATGCACCCCCAGCATTAGTACCTATCACCACCGTTTCGCGAAGGCGGAAACGTGGAACAAGTAACAGGCGACACTCCACAGCATTAGTACTGTCGGTCTTGTTTCACGTCTCATTTTCCTGGTTGGTACCTTTGATCAAAAGAATGTACTGCATAATGTTTAACAGTTATTGATGAATTTCAGCTGCTAAAATATATACCCAGTACATTAGCAAAAACAGATTAAAAATGAGTAGTATAGCAGCAGTACAAAGTAATGAAATACAATGAAAACTGCACTATATTCAATAAAAAACACGAAGTTGTTCAAAAACTCCTAACAGCAGTGCGACCGATGTGGTTTTAAAGGTGGCTTTATGCCATATTTCTCATTTTACAACAGATTTCAGCAGGGCCTAAAAGGGCTAATCAAGAATATAAGCAAATATGCTTTGTTGACTTATAAACAGAGGCATAAACTTGCAGAATCCAAATTAGTATTTTGGGGCTGAAGAACTGCTATAATTGGCCTATTGATAACAACAAAGTGATTGCCTAATCTCTGCTTATCTGTAAGGACTTATTCGGTGGAATTTAAAGCTTAATACATAAGTAAAAAGGAGCAAAAGTCTGGTTCAGATCTGGAGTAAGAATTTGGTTAGATCGAGTTAAGCTTATCAGTGCAACAGAACTTAATAAAGCACAGAAACTGTCCAGAAAATATGCCAGGGTCTCAGGTTGCTTTCAAACAGATCATTTAAACGTTTCTGATTAAGTATTAAAACCAGCACTAGTACAAAAAGGGCCTATTTCGGCGGTTGTAAAAGGTCTATTTCGGCGGTTCTAGAACCGCCGAAATGGAGACCGCCGAAATAGGTATGAGACCCTATCTCGGCGGTTGTACAACCGCCGAGATAGAACACCTATGGTGACGGTTCTAGCTACAACCGCCGCCATAGGTGGTTGTTTTTTAAAAAAAAAACACACCTATGGCGGCGGTTGTTAGCTAGGAACCGCCGCCATAGGTGGTTTTCAAAAAAAACACACCTATGGCGGCGGTTCCTAGCTAACAACCGCCGCCATAGGTTTTTTTAAAAAAATAAAAAAAAATTAGCTGCATCGTCTTCTTTCTGGGAGCGAGATGCAAACAGTTTTGCATATCTGTAGAGGCGCAACGCAAGAGAATGAACATTGGCACGAGCATGTAAGCTTCTTGTTCGCCTTGCAAAATCACCGTGAGTGTGAAGAGATTGTAGTGGCGCAGACACTAGAAGGAATAAAGAGACAAACAAACACAAAGAAGAGATAAATAGGCGCAAAAGCATGTATGATTCTTGTTTCCAAAAAGAAAAATATAAGTTTGAGTATATTACCGGATCCAGAATGAACTACTTCAGCCCCGTCTTCAATCTAGTGAGTGAGATGCAGCGGTTTCAGTGATTTGTCACACTAGGCGTAGACACAAGAAGAGAATGAAGAGATGCGTAGACAAAACAAAGAGAATGAAAGGCGCATGTATGTAGCTTGTTCTCCAATGAGAAAAAGATAAGTTCGAGTATATTACCGGTTCTAGAATGAACTACTTCAATCCCGTTTTCAATCTGGTGAGCGAGATGCAGAGAGGAGCGTTTAGCAAGTACATTCGCCAGTTAGAGTTGCAAAATTACCGTGAGAGGAGAGAGATGAAGAGCAGTTGCGATATATATAATGAAATAAAGTCTATTTCGGCGGTTGTTAGCTAGGAACCGCCGAAATAGACTGAAATTTTCCCGCGGTCCGAATTTTTGAAAAACAAAACCGGGAAAACAGGCTTCCGAAAATTTTTATGTCTAAAAAAAGGCACCTATTCGGCGGTTCCTAGCTAGGAACCGCCGAAATACGCTGAAATTTTCCCGCGGCCCGATTTTTTGAAAAAAAAACCGGGAAAACAGGCTTCCGAAAATTTTATGTCTAAAAAAAAGGCACCTATTTCGGCGGTTCCTAGCTAGGAACCGCCGAAATAGGCTGAAATTTCCCGCGGTCCGAATTTTTTGAAAAAAAAAACCCGGGAAAATAGGCTTCCAAAAATTTTAGTTTAAAAAAAGGCACCTATTTCGGCGGTTCCTGGCTAGGAACCGCCGAAATAGGCTGAAATTTTCCCGCCGACCGAATTTTTTGAAAAAAAAAACGGGAAAATAGGCTTCTGAAAATTTAAGTCTAAAAAAAGGCACCTATTTCGGCGGTTCCTAGCTAGGAACCGCCGAAATAGGTGCCCCGAAAATTGTATTTCAAAAAAAGGCACCTATTTCGGCGGTTCCTAGCTAGGAACCGCCGAAATAGGTGCCTTTTTTTAGACATAGAATTTTCGGGGCACCTATTTCAACGGTTGTTGTTACAACCGCCGAAATAGGGGCGCCGAAATAGGCGTTTTTTGTACTAGTGCAGTATGACAAATGTGAAATGTAAATTAAAAGTAAGCAAGTGTAACAGTATTTTTATGACATAGACAAGCTATCACAGATATAAACTGATTTTAAGAATTTTGGCTTATCTTTAGCGATTTAGTTTTGGATGCTTCCTTGTTGCTTTAGCTTCCTCTAGAGTTTACCATCCCTCCT
This sequence comes from Limonium bicolor, assembly GCA_023374045.1. Classification (NCBI taxonomy): domain Eukaryota; kingdom Viridiplantae; phylum Streptophyta; class Magnoliopsida; order Caryophyllales; family Plumbaginaceae; genus Limonium; species Limonium bicolor. The sequence continues at coordinate 71,641,008 of CM041779.1, read as the reverse complement.
CATTCTTCCACCGGTGCTCCAGGCGTAAGATGTACTTGTTCCTCTGTTGATAGTCACGATCGACGTCAACCAATTCCTCTTTGGAAAAAAACTGGTTCTTTTATGAGATGATGGTGAACAGCAGCGTGCTTCGGAGCCCCAAACCATGGTTGTTGTTCCCGCAAAGAAGTCCGAATCATCCTACCGGTGAGCTTCTTGTCCAGCCCATCTTAGTCTTGCAACTCCCAGGTTACAAGCAACATTTGATCAAGATTAGTAAGTCAGAAGAAAATTGAAACTAGTGTTGCTAATTTACGAAAGCAGTAGCGTAAGTCACCATTGCAATGTATGCTTACGCAGTTAGACATTGCCGAAATTGCAACGAGAAAGAATAAGATGTTCAAAGTTAAGACTAAACAACATTAACCAGAAAGAGCAAGTTGGTTGAAGGTCCCCTCAACAGCAATTAACAGTTGTCTAAAATCAAATTCTGCATCTTATAGTATATTAAAAACTGTTATACTTAATTAAATACAACGCTCAGAAATTGAAACAACAATATATAGTCTGCTGCTGCAACCGAAGGAAATCCTCCACTGTTGGTCAGAATTAGCACATAAATAGTAGAAGCAAAAACCAATAGAAGACATGCACCCACTACTGTAAGCAGAAAAATAGCACATTGCAGATTTATACTTAAGTTTTTGAGGTAGGAAACAAGCGCCAAAAGAAAGAAGAAGGCTCATGCTACTGCTGTCTTAGTACTCACAAATTCTAGAGAAATAATAATGATAACGATAAATTGAAACCCCACAGTAATTAATGAACGAACTGGCTAAGCTAAGCTAAGCTAAGAATGAGTACATTGTACTACTAGCATATTTAAAAAAAAATGCTTCAACCAATGAGTCAGAACCCACCATCACACTTGGCATTAGACAATTCAACAAATTTAATTACAATCGAAAAAACAATCAACAGATTGACAGTTAATTCTCAAACAAGGCACACTTATTTTTCAACCAGAGCACCCAAGAACAAAGTGAGGATTGGAAAAAAAGAAGATGAGATGACATTAAGAGTCCTAAATTCTGTTTCATATGCAAAAATTATAAACCCTCAAATATTATGTTATCTTTCACTCGACCAAGCAAGAAAATAAAAAAAAGTCTAAAACATTATGTATGCAATCTTAGAACGAGATTGCATAAATACTCCACAACAGCAGTAGACTTTTAGCGTATTCACAACAAAAGTGGAAGCGAACTCAGGTCAGAGATAAGAAATAAAGAAGATGAATAGTAATTGTGAACCTGAATTGCAATCAAAGAATGAGAAGGATTCTCAAATTCCCACCAGTCGGTAGATTCTCAGAGTGCAAGGTTTTTTCTGTAAGCATACAAGAATGAAAGTTAGGGTTGGGAATTTAAAGAAAGGAATGAAAAGAAGCATAACCAATACCGTGACAGAAGATGAGATGGAGACTTCAGTTCGGAGGGAGCAGTAGTGATCATTCTTTCCTGTATAGTTATTCTTCCCTGTATAGTTACTCGCAAGAAGAAAAAAATGATGATCTATTGTTTTCTAAAAGAACAAAAGTTAAAACAGAATACATTAGATATGGAGTAGATAAAAAAATACCTAAATCAAAACCTGAACAAGGATGTAACTAGTTAAAAGCTCTAGAGCCAGCACCAATGCAACAAAGACAAAAGATACAAATTACTATAAAGCAAACAAGTAAAAAGTAGGATAGAAAAAAAAGCCTCAAATGAATTTGAGAAATATAAGGACTGAACCAACAGATGAGTGGCTTTATCTTGAAGAGACAAGGTCTGTTGAAGACGACAAAGAAACAGCCAACACATGTTTGAAAAATTCAGGGAGTGAACTGAAGTCACGACTTCCATAGATTCGAGCATTTTTTTTCCAAAAACCAAAGAACAGAAGTTAGGGTTATGGAAAAAGAAGACGAATAGCAACTAATTACCTTAAATTCTTTTAGGTTTCCTTGTGTCGTCCTTCAATCTAACTAGCAAGGAAGTGAAAAGATTAATCATCAATTTACAGGCAGAGAACAAAATGTTGACTTGAGATCGCTCCAAGCAGTTCGAAGAGCATTGACGAATTTCTATAGATGGAGAGAAATCGAAGGAATTTTTCACCAAAGCACAAACTTTTCTCATACCTTCGAAGAGTTCCATTGATGGATGGAGGGATCGACTGAAAATTTTCACCAGTAGCAAGCGTCTGAGAGTGTTGAACGATAATCGGGGGAGGAGGGAGGGAGGAGTAAGGGTTACGCACGGTGAATGTCGATAACCGTAATGAATTGGGTTATAAGTATTCAATTTACTTTTCCCAATTTACAATCTCAGTAATGGTTATATTGAGTTTCGAACCTAGTACGTATTGGCCAGGTTAAGTTTTTCCGTTCCTTTTTTGCTTGAGAGTGTCTAATGACAACAAATACGTTTAACAGTGTCTGCAGAGCTTTTGCACCATGAGCTAGCTATTCAAGTCTATTACAACAACATTTAAAAACAGTAGTCTTTAGTTAGTAGTTAAATGAAATCTGTAGTAGTGACATTAAAAGTGAAGTTAGGTAAGGTGTTACATGGGAGAGGTTTTCTTTGTAAACTTTCGGACTTCTGTACAAAGGGTTTACTGGTATATTATGGTCTATATTATCATATGCAAGGGATATAACATTGCTCACCTATTTGTCTAAGAAGGGAATATACATTAGTCAAGTTATACCTACTTATATCAACTTGTACAAAATAGCACCTAAAACGCTCTAAAACCAATTAACTAAGGAAAACATGACTTAGCTAACATGTAAAACAAAGATATGAATATCCTAGGGTAAGATAAGCCTAGAATTAATGCATGTGATGTTCTAAGAATTAATAGAAACTAAGCATTTAACTGTACATTCAAACGACTCACTTAAGGAATAACCCCTGGTATAAATAAGATAAACTAGAATAAAATGTCGTCACATGAAATCATGGACTGACACATGTTTTTAATCAGTGTTAGGGTCGTAACGAACGCCGACCAGGAACCCGTGTGTGAGACGACATTTGCTTCTGAAAAAGGTATGGACATGTGTGGTTCGTATGTTGCCGTGTTACACGGCTTGTGTGTTGTGTGCCTTGTTTGACTATGACCACAAGACTAATGCATGAAAATGATGTTGTTTTACCGCGCTTATTTGTCTATTGTGAGCTTGTGTAAAGTATGTGAATGGGTTGCTTGTTTTCCTTGCTTACCCGCTTGTTATTACTATGTGTATTGCTTGCGCGCACACAGTAGTGTAGCCCCTTCTCGTTGATGAAACCTTGAGATGAAACATAACGAACTTCGTAAACATAACAAAGGAACTACATAAAGGGAAAACTCTCTTAACTATAGAGGACCTCTAAAGACACCCACTACGGTGTCGAACTATCAATTATAATGATAAGCCAATACCGTTAGAAATGAATAGGAGACGGACCCTTTGTATCCGGGGTAGAGACCAGTAATATAAAAAGGAATAGGGAGACGGACCCTTGGTATCCGGGGTGGAGACCCGTAACATTAGAAGGAATAGGGAGACGGACCCTTTGTATCCGGGGTGGGGACCAATGATATTAAAAGGAATAGGGAGACGGACCCTTTGTATCCGGGGTAGAGACCAGAACATTAAAAGGCATAGGGAGACGGACCCTTTGTATCCGGGGCAGAGGCTAGTAACTTTGAAAAGGAATAGGGAGACGGACCCTTGGTATCCGGGCAGTGGCTAGTAACATTTAAAAATAACAGAGAGAGAGAGAGTTATCCGGGAATGAAGGATTGGCTATGGACAAGATGTGCTCCAAATTGTGGCGATAAGAGAACTCTAAATAATCATTAAAGAACCAAGGAAAGATGGGCACCTATAGAGTATGGTCACGGGATCTAAACTATATTCCCAGACCTGATGGCAAGAGAAAAGAAAGAAAAATACCCACTTGAGAAAAAGAAAAGAGATGAAACCACACAACGTTCGAATGATCCTATAGTGAGGGTCATGGATATAACATACCTGTGCACACGCTTTATTATCTACGTGATTGTTATTGCTATACTAGCAGCTTGTTGTGCTTGGTTGCGTATTTGATGTTGCTATGATGCTTGTATGTTATGCTTGGTCGTTGTTGCTGATGGTTGCTACCTTTAAGTGTGCATATCACGATGTATTGAGGTGTGCTTTACTGCTTATTATAGCATGTAACTTGGAATTAAAATATTCGACCAAGTAGTCGTGTGTAGCCCGGCAACATACGGGCTACACATATTCATACTCAGCATAGTTTTGCTGAGTCCTTTATTTTTACAGGTAGGATCTGGACGATGGTGGAGAGTAGGCAGGGTGACTACCATGGGGGTAGTCCATCTGGGCAAGACCTTTTAAGTAGTATGTTTTCTTATGTATGGGTTGTGGCTATGTAACACCACAAAACCCTGGATGTGCGTTTGGATTGTGCTGTTTTAATTAAGAACTTATGTTGTAGACACTCGGTACTTGGTTTGTAGTTCCTGTTGGTACTTGGATTTGGTTAAGGTTTAAATTCCAGTCATTCAGACCGTAGCTTGTTGTTAATGGTGTTGTGGTGTCAACCACATGGGTGGTTGGGCGTCTGTGACACCCGGATGGATGTGAATCCGCTGCTTGGACTTATTGTAATATTGTTGGACACTGTTCAGACTACTGGTTGGTTATCCGGGGGTGTTACATCCTTAATCCGGACAAAAATAAAACGTTTGTTCCTTTTTAACCCGTTTTGTCCAAAAGATGTAATATAAAAGTTATCCAGGGGCTATCCTGTTGGCCGAACTCACTCTTTCTTCATGAATCAATTCTCAATATACAATTCAGGACAAAGTGCAAGAAATTAACCAATTTTTCTAATTTTCAGTGTTAGAAGTCCAATAGTTAGTTTTTAATTTTGTTCCTTTGCCGCGCTGGCCTGTTATGGCTATGCCTCATGATGTATTTCATCAACTTAGCTGTCTTCGCAGCGCCACTTATCAAAAAAAAATTATGCTCTTTGACTAGTTCTGCATATAAGGCACATGGACTTTAACTTCTATTTTAAAAAAGGGAGTAGGGGTCCTTACTTCTTGTCGAGTGATGACCGACTTTTTCATATGTGACTAGGGGTCCTTTCAAATCTGAATAATAGTTTGAGGTTTCTTGTTAGTGATTTAGTAGGGTCATTTGTACTTGTATAGTGATGACTGGTATGAAAGATGATGGTAGTAGCAAGGTAAAGTGGGTAGTCTTTTATTTTTTGAAAACGGTAATGATTTTCATATATATATAATATATATATTGTACATAGTTTGGTATGCTTGGGACCAAACATAACACAACAAAAGCAACCCTGGGGTACAAAATGACCAAAAGAGGGGTGGAGAGCACCAAAGTACAAAAATGTGGCCTAATGCCTAAATAATGGGAAGAGGGGGGTGGGGGGGGGTGTACAAAAAAAACCTCAATTCAACTACAAAGAACTCAGTCTAACCAAACTAGCTTCCATCTTCTTCGAGATGATAGATTTGATGGTAAACTTGATATTGTCACCATGTGTGAAGGGTCTTTAGCATGATTGGCCATGGCTCGCCTACACCTCTCTATCCAGATGAAGTAAGCTGATGTGGCGATAGCCGCTTGCCTTACTTGGTCGACGGACCTCCTTCTCTTGCAATAGCGAGAAACCCAATCAATGTATTTGTAAAGGTTCAAGCGGTTGGTAGGTATCCCCATCCAGTCACAAATAGGCCACCAGATCTTGAGGGAAGACCTGTAATGAAAAAAAGATGACCACTGGTCTCTGAAGCATGCTCATAGAGCTAACAACGGTTAGCAAGACAAATACCCCAAGATTGGAGTTTGTTGAAAGTTTTAAAACGTCCTTTAAGCGTGAGTCAAAAAATGAATTTGGCTTTAGGGATGGACCATGTTTTCCAGCATATGTTAACCAGCAAAAAGGTTGGGCGGGTTTAGTGATGTCATTATAAAAATTGTACACCCGAGGCTGGTTGGGATATGAGAGGAAGAGGGAGGAGGCATATAGGGTAGAGCCACAAGATTTGATTCACTAGTCTCTGACCTTGAGTAAAGATTTCCAAACATAGGGGTTATCCCCTCTTTGGGTAGTGAACCAGATGTTACGACCCTTGAGGTTAACGTTATGAATCCACTGAATCCATAACCTATCGGTGTTGTGGACGATAATGTGTATCAATTTGAGAAAGAAGCACATGTTCCAACTATGGATTTCCTTGAGGCCCAGGCCCCCAAATTTCTTATTAGCACAAACATCCTTCTAGGCCACCAGGGATGAGGGATTCCCCTTAGCATCGCCAGTCCAAAGGAATGAGCAACAGAGCTTGTTAATGCTTTTAATGACATTATTTGGGAGAACCACACGGAAGCCCAGTATCTCATAACACCATAGATAATGCTCTGAATGATAGTGTAGTGGCCTGTGAAGGATAGGTGTTTCCCTCTTCATGAGATGATGATCTTTCGAATGCTATCAACAAGGGGGTTAAAGTCAACTGTTCTGGGTTTTCTGGCTGTAATGGGGATGCCTAGATATCAAAATGGAAAAAATCTAGCTTTGAGACCTGTAGAAGAATGATCGATGCAAATGTGGTAGGAGGGACCCTATCCATGAATATATCAGATTTGGATGGGTTGAGTTTAAGCCTCGAGGGTTGGAGAAGAGATTGACTTTATCAAGAATAAGAGAGATGAATGCCCAATCCCCCCGACAAAAAAGAAGAGCATCATCCACGAAGAAGATATAGGTAATATGAAGAGTTTTGTAGGACGGGTGGAAGCAGAAGTTGGAAGTGTGGTTGAGCTGGTCAAGTAGGCAAGTAAGCATGTCCATGACTAGGACGAAGAGATACGGGGATTATGTCCCCTTTGCCTTAGCCCATGCTCCTCTTTAAACAACCCCAGAAGAAGAGCTGTTGATATTAATCGAGAAAGATGTGGTGGTACCACATTGCATAATCCAGTTAATAAAAATAGGAGGAAAGTAAGTCCCAGTCCACAAAGTCAAACACTTTACAATAATCCATTTTCATCATACATCGAGGGGAGATGTGAGCTTTCTTGTAGTGCTTCATAAGGCGAGAGCAAAGCTGAATGTTTTCGGAGATGAGTCTGCCCTGAATGAAGGCCCTTTGACTCTCACTCACAAGTGAGGTAAGAGCCTCTTTTATCCTATCTACCAAGGTTTTATTGATGACTTTGTATGAAGTGTTACAACAGGAAATAGGTCTGCTGTCACCAAGAGAGGAAACGACGTCGGATTTGAGGATGAGGGAGATGAAATTTGAGTTACTTTACTTTAGGATTCTTCCACTATGAAAGAAACTTTGGATAGCCTTACCCAATAATACTCTAGGAGGTTTTCAAGAAGTTTGCCAAGTAGCCATCTGGACTAGGGGCTTGGTCATCACCAATGGACTGAAGGGCAGCAATGATGTCGTTATCCACGATGAGCCTGATAAGAGGGGACCATCTATGGATTGAAAGAACTATCGACCTTTCCAGATTGAGGTCAACAAACGAGAGAGGATGGAGCTGGCTAGTGCCAAGTGTACGCTGAAAGTGGGCAAGTAGGTAGGCATCAATGTCATTAGGAGAGTGAAGAGACATCCCATAGTCGTTAGATATGGAGGCAATAAAGTTCATATTCCTCCTAGGTTTATTGGATTTGTGGCAATAAGCAGAGTTGGAGTTCGTAAACTTTAACTAGAGAGCTTTAGAGAGCTGCCTTAAGAACAAAAGCTCTTGGTTATCCCAAAGAATGAAGTTATGCCTAGGAGTTTCTCCTTGGAGTTGAGGGAGGCGTTCCAGGGGTTCCGATCTAGGAGTAATTCGGTGTCACAGAGCTCATCTATGATGGATTGGGCTTTTTGGAAGAGGGATCCAAACTCTTCCATATGCATGACAGAGAGGCTACTTTTTAATAGACGAAGTCTCTTGACAATTAAGAACATTTTGCTCTAGAGAACTAGAGGCTCTAGGCTTGTCTGACGAAAGAGAGAAAGTTGGGATCATTTGTCCAAAAGATGTAAGAATTTGTAACTCCTCTTATAAAGCCAGGGTTGGCAATGAAGATAATCATAAAGTTGTGATTAGATAGGGGCTGTAAAAGGGAGGAGTAGCTTAACGGGAATGTAGTGATCCAATCCTCATTTACAAATAACACGGTCAATCTTTCCCATAACACTTCATGGTAATATAGGTTGTTCCACCAGATGAAGAAACAACCAAAGTAGCGAAGGTCGGACAGGTTGGCTTGAGCAACACACTCGGCCGAAGTAACGAAGGTCATAATGGCTCTTGTTTGAGAGAGAAGTGCATACACTATGTAGAAGAGAAGTTATAGAAGATAGAAAAACCTCATATATGTGCTACATCACGTGGTATTGTTCGGTGGATGTACACATCGTTACTGTTGTCAGCATGTTATAAGATTAAGAAAGCTCTTCTCTCAGCTGCTCATGAATATAGCTAGATTACACCAAATAAGTACTATGTAAAATTTGTTCTAAAATATTCACTTCTCTTATTTCTCTGTTTAATTTTATTTCTGATACATGTCATTTCAACTTGACAAACCATCTTTTGAGTTCTATTGAATTAATTGTATGAACTCTACCCTAAAAGGAACTCAAATTTATGCATTTCCTAACCGTGGCCGGCTCTTAGCCGTTCAATTAGGGTGAATTTTTATTTGTTCTCTTTAGATTTTTATCATAAAATAAGTTTAATTTATCTTGAATGAAACATATTTTAACTTTATGTTTAAGATACATTCAAACATTGTAAATATGGCTAATATAAATGTATAATTTAATTTGATAATTTTTCTATTTATATAATTTAAATTTATAAGCAGCCCCATTTTAGATTTTAGTATGGACCCCGAAAATCATATTTCTAACCTAATGTCATATTTACTACATGAGACACTCATTAAATTTGGATTTTGTGTGGGCCAAAGTGTGAAGGAGAGAAATTTTACCAGTTGGAAATCAGAAAGGGTTCGCTATCTCTATCGGATATGATGCGGGCTGTCCGCTCCGTATATCATGCGGTCTAGTGATTTGGTAGTCTCAATCAGCTGCTAACTGAACTTTTTTGCTGACTCGGGTGCCTTTTTCATATTAACTTTAAATGGTTGTAACTTTTAATATATAAGTCCAAAATGAAAAAAAGTTATACTACTGTTCACCTAAATTCAAGTTCTTCAAAACAAGACCAGTCATGGATATGTTTTGGCAACTTTAAAATTTTATATTATTTAGATGTATATATCTATACATATCAACCATACTTGATTCACCATATACAGTTTAAAATACACCACACAACAATAATAATACACTACAAAACAATAATGATTCATTATCTCTTTTGAAATCAGTATGTTAGAAAAATATATGATTCACTATATACGACTTAAAATACATCATATAAGTAATAATAATACACCACAAAACAATAATAATAACAATAATAATAATAATAATAATAATAATAATAATAATAATAATAATACATTACAATAATGATCCATTATTAGTTTCAAAGTTTGTTATCTAATTTACCACTTGTTAGTTAATGAATCATAATAATCAATTTTAATGAATCATAATATCAAAATTAATGAATCATATCTTTATTTTAGTGTATCATCACAAACGTATAAAAAAAATTAAACAATAATGCAATACAAAACAATATTTGATATGTATGAAAAATATATGATTCACCATAGAAGGTTTAAAATGCACCATACAACAATAATAATACACTACAAAACAATAATGATTTTTTTATCAGTGTCGAAGTTTGTTATCTAATTCACCACTTATCAGTTAATGAATCATAATATCAATTTTAGTGAATCATGATATCAAAGTTAATGAATCATATAATCATTTTAGTGATCAACGTAAACATATAAAAAAATAAAACATTAATACAACATATATAAAACAATACTTGGTATGTATAAAAAAATATATGATTCACCATATAAGGTTTAAAATACGCCATACAACAATAGTAATACACTACAAAACAATAATATGATTTTTTATCGATTCTGAAATTTGTAATCTAATTCACCACTTATAGTTAATGAATCATAATATCAAAATTAATGAATCATATTATCATTTTAGTGAATCATCATACACATGTAAAAATATAATTTTTTTTCAAAGTTGTCAAAATATATCTATGACTAGTCTTGTTTTGAAGAGCTTGAATTTAGATAAATAGTGATATATATTTTTTTTCATTTTAGACCTACTTATTAAAAGTTATATATAACCATTTAAAATTAATACAAATTTTGTTCACACCACACTGCCACCGTTCGGTGCAAAGTAATGTGCAGGTCGTCCGTCCGATCGAATTTGCGCACAGGAATGGTGCTTCAAAACAGTAAATGTAACGTTGAATCAATATGAAGGCAGTTATAAGAACTTCCCATCAACCCATCTCCAGTCTTCATATGCTTTACGACTTGCATATCCCAAGACCTTAATGTACTCTAATATTTATCCTTTTGACCGCTATGGAGTCCATCGCCGCTATTCATCTCAGTCGAGCCTATGCTTTGGCTATGCTAATCCTCACCATCGGCGTGTTCTTCACCAAAACTACTCCACCATCATCGGCTTCCGCCGGTCACTTTTCTTCCCGTACGCCTAATTCCACCTCAATTTCAAAAACTGGTTGAGCGACACCAGGTCCAAACAAGACGAGGTGATGCTAGAGTGCAAGAAGTTGATCTTTCAGAGCGGTGACGGTGTAGCGACCATGCCACTGCAGATTGAGTGGATAACAGTGAATAGTGAATGGGGGTTCGTGTTCAAGACTGGTTGGGATTTGAGTGAGTACTTCTGTGAGTTTCATTGCTTGGGTATTAATGGCTACTTCAGTGCGTTCGTGGATAGACCGCAGTTCAAGGATGACTATTGTGGGACAACGTGTCGGAGCTACAACCTACTTACTGTAGCCATCCTGTTACATGTAACTTGGTATGCCGGAGCAACATGCTGATCTGACAAGTCAAAAGAAAAAATGTATTTAATTTTTTGTATTTAAAAAAGTAAAACTGATGATGCTAAGGGTTATAGTGCATAAAACATAAAAGAAAACTTGTACAGATGGTCATATAAACCAATTCAAATGTTCATTAAAACATGTACATCCTCACGTAAAACATGTACATCCTCGCATTAAAAACATACAGATTGTCACATAAACATGTACGAATCATTAAATATGTATATCCTTAGATTAAAACCTGTACATATAAGGGAGAAAACTTGTACAGATGGTCATACAAATATGTACAGATGTTCATTAAAACATATATATTCTCATAATTGAACATGTACATTATCATATTTGAACATGTATATTGTCACATTAAAACATGTACATTCTCACATTAAAATATGTACATCCTCACATCAAAGTATAGAACGACTTCCAAATAGATTACCCTAATCCCACACACCCTAAAACCCAACCCTAGGAAAGCTAAAAACGTCAAAGGCATTTTCAGGGTTTGTAGTGGCGGGTTTAGGGTCTAACGACCCTAAAACCACTACCATAAACCCTAAAAACCTGTCGAGTTAGTTGGTAGAAGTCGGAAGGTAAACTGAGGTCCTAAACCATTCCGGTCTTTGAACTCTTGGTTAGAGAACCCATAGTTCAAAGATTTTGTTAGTAGAAAGTGAAATTTTTAGAGGTTTGGAATGGCCCAGAGGAAACTTAGCTGTTGAAGGGCTCTTTAAGGCAATGAAATAAGCTTGTTTTTGGTTATCAGAGGGGAAAGATCCAAGCCCTTAAGGCTTATCTTAGGAAGATCGATAACTAAACTAAAGCAGGAGACAATAGTTCCCAAGTAGAGGCCATTCGTATGAATGCTCAAGAAAAAGTAGGGAGAGCTTTAAGAACAAATGAGATTTACTGGAGGGAGCTCTCATGTGAGAAATGAATCAAACGGGTGGATAGGAGTACCACTTTTTTCCATAGAAGGGCAACATTAAATAAGAAGATAAAACAAATACATTAGACTCATTGACAATCCAACTAAGATCCAAAACCACATCATCAGCTTCTATTCGAGCCTATACAAGTTAGGGAGAGAATCGGGCAATGGCCACCCCTTAGTGGCGCACCCACAACTCATGAATGCCAAAACGGCACAATTAGAGGAAATCCCAACTGTAACAGCCCAATCTCCTACTATTGTGATATTGTCCGCTTTGTCGCAGCTCACAAATTTGTTTATGAGGGATCCATTCCCACTTAAAAGGCCTCACAACAAGGAGAGGTATCCCTACCTATATAAAGAGTGGTTCGTTCATTGCTCCAATCGATGTGGGAGGTAAACCTCAGGGGTATTCCACTTCATCCCTCATTGGGAGCCTAGCGCCCTCGCGGGCTACCTGCACGCCGACCTGGGTCTAGCTCTGATACCAAATGTAACAGCCCAGTATCACATTGTTGTGATATTGTCCACTTTGCCGCAGCTCACAATTTTGTTTCTGAGGGGTCCATTCTCACTCAAAAGGCCTCACAACAAGGAGAGGTATCCTCATCCATATAAGGAGTGGTTCGTTCTTTGCTTCAATCGATGTGGGAGGTAAACCTCAAAGACATTACACTTAACACTGGCGGAGATAAGAAATATAGTATAGGAATGTGACGGATCGAAAGTGCTTGGCTTCGACGGATATAATATGAGGTTTATCAAATAAATGTGGAATGTGGTTGGGGTAGAATTTGGTAGTGACATGAGAATGTTTTTCACCACTGGTAAACTAGAAAGGGGCATAAATACTACCTGGATCACATTGATACTCAAGAAGGCGGAAGCTACACAACTGAATGAATATAGACCAATCATCATGATTGATTGTATATACAAGTGATCACGAAGTTACTATCTATAACGTTGAGCAAGGTAATGCCACAGCTGATCGGGGAAACACAATAAACTTTTGTAAGAGGAAGAAACATCGTGGAAGGTCCTTTTATAGCAAATGAGGTGATAAAATGGTTGCAAAATTCAAGGAAGAAAGGAAGCCTATTGAAAATAGACTTCATGAAAGCTTATGATTGTGCTCATGAGAGTTATGGACAAGATGTCAGAAAGTTTTCGCGTCAGAAGTAGGTGGGGAGGATGGATTAAGGAATGTGTTACAACCGCTAGAATCTTGATTCTAGTCAATGGGTATCCTATAAAGCCTTTTTCTCCTAGTTGTGGGTTGAGACAAGGAGACCCACTGTCTCCAGCCCTATTCAACATCACTGCGGAAGCGCTTCGCTAGATGATTCAGAAAGCAATTAAGCTGCAATAGTTTAATAGTTTGTTAATTGGGTGTCACAAGGGGATGCTAATGCTTCTACAATCTGTAGACGATACAATGTTGTTTTGTGAAATGAGAGAAGAGGGGCTAATCCAATTGCATCAAATCTTAATCTCCTTTGCTGAAATAAGCGGACTACATTTGAATGTTGACAAGATGGTGGCCTTTTGTATTAATGCAAGCGAAGAGGAGGAAAACATGGTTGCACAAATCTTTAAATGTTCGGTTCATAAGCTGTCGATGACAAATCTGTGATGCCCCTTTGGAGCAAACCGGAGGATGTACACGTTGTGGCTCCCAATGATTCAAAAGGTGGAATCAAAATTAGCAAATGTAAAGCCACAAGCCTCTTCAAGGCGGGCAGAGCAATCTTAGTAAGATCGTTCCTTGAATCCATTCCACTTTACTGTGCTAGTCTATTTGTGGTACCGAAAAAGGTAAGGAAAAAGTTAGTGTCCATTCAAAGAAAATTCTTCTGGGGTAAAAACAAGAACAAGTTCTTATTGCCGGTCTCTTGAGCACGCATGGAAAAATCCAAGGAGACAGGTGGGTTAGGCTTCTATGATCCACAGATGAAGCATATTAGTTTTCTTGCAAAAATGAAGGTGAAGTTTTTCCTAAAACTACAAATCTCTCTGGAAAAGGACTATATGTTCCATCTATCGAATGAGAGAAGGACTGTACAATAGTGAAATGAATCAGAAGACTAAAAGCTTTAATGGAATTTGGTTGATGATACTCCATGCCACCACTAGTATCGAATTTGTGTACGAATTACTAGATGAAAGGCTAGTGTCCGCATAGGTGATGGACGTGACACAAAGTTTTGGTCTGATAATTGGTCCCCTGCGGGTGTATTGAAGGTAAGTTTTCTGCGGTTGTTTCAAGTGAGCTCGCAACAAGACATGTGTCTGGCAAACATGGTAGTATGGACTGATGGAGATCGGATCTGGAATCTAAGATGGAAGAGAGATCTGTTTAGCTATGAATTTGAGATGCTAGCATTGTTATAAATCGGCCCCTCATCCCAGTCCTGTCCTAATGAAATTATATGAGGCAACCAAGGTATATGTTTTACTATAAAGGAAATTGTACTTCCATTATTGAGGATCGAGAATACGGGGAATTTGGCTTTAGACTTCAAAACTATGTGGCAAGGTCTATGTGAACCAAGGGCGGGGATGTTGGTATGGTTCAACTGATACAGAGATTGATGACACACAGAGTATTATTTGAGTGGAGCATCATTCCGACTGGCCAAAGTTTCTGTCCCTCTTGTAACCAAGTAGTAGAAACAATGGAATGTGTTTTGTCACTACAACAAAAAATGTTATAGCTACCGATGAATTGCTACTACACATATATTGGTATCTAAATTGGAAAATTGATACTGATTTTTTTTATAATGATTGGATAACCAGTTACATAAGGTGATACTTTAGCATAATGCTTTTCTCGTCCGAAAGAAAAATAAGAATAAAAATCAACACATTACTTTGAATACAAGAGATTAAAAAAATTTCTAGAAGAAAGAATAATATGATTAGGAAAGTGAACTGCATTTCTGCTCCATTCTAAGCTTGCTCTCTTTACGATGTCTACTACTTCTGACCAGGGCTGCAATTTGTCTTCAAAGAGGAGCTTGTTGCGTAGATTCCAAATAGCCCAAATTGCATGAAAGAAGGAGCTAACCCATAGCAGCGATGCCATCGGTCTGCTTGCAGTGCCTAACCAGGCTTGAAAGAATTCAATAGCATGCTGCGGCGGGACAAAGCATATGCCCCACTAATCGAACAGAAGAGATACCTCTATAACATTCATCTACTGAACCCACTCACTGAAATCTTCCATGCTTCTAGAACGTGTCCTATCATTACCTCTCTTACGATCACTGCGCATAAGGACTTCATTGAAATCGCTAGCTCAAAATACTGGATGATTGAAGTTATGAGTGAGTATTTCTGTATACATGTGTCCCATTTGGGTTGGAGCATAGACAAAAACAATATAGCCTACAAACAAAATAACAGGCTAGGACAACTCTCTTGCTACCCATCTTTCCTTCTGGTGTGAATTTAAATTGACACAACATTAGGATTCCATGTAACCACAATGCCTCCTGATTGGCCAACCGCGGGGACTTCTGAAATACCCCTAACATTTAAACAATTAAATAATGGTAAATATATATTATTTAGGGGATTATTAAACCCTAAGAGAGTATATAAACACTCAGGCGTTAAAAACGCACCTAAAACTCCTTAAGGTCAAAAACGTGCGTTAAAGCCCGACCTTAAGCTAAACAAGTTATATAAGATATAAACCTCATATGAAGTTAATCAGGATCATTATATGACCCTTAGAACGCAGGACCTCATCTAAAATTGAATAAAAATACAAATGGCTCGGGAGTTCCCTTAAAGGCCTAAAGGCCCGAAAGTCCCGAAATACGTTATAGGTTGAAGTAAAGCATTACACTTCATTCCAAATGCACCATAACACTCTATAAGGTATATAAGTTGAAGTCCTCACAATAAATTCTCAGTTAAACGCAAAGTGCTAGGAGATGCCTTAAGGGGGTCCCATAAACCCCCGGGAATGCCCAGGAGGAGTGCCGAGGTGGCACGAACTCCTATAAAATTAATTATTAGAGTTCCTAACATCATTATTAATCATTCTAAAGAGAATGGTCGAGCTACTTTCTCAAAAATAAACAAAGTACTCGGGAGAATTTCTTAACGCTCCTTTTTGCCCCGGTTAGCCCGGAATTGTGATTTGAGTTGATATAACCCCATATAACTCAATGTAACACCTTAACATATTGTTATTGACTATAAAAAATGTTTATAAACACTTGGAACACATAGAGACTACTTATTTTCCTGAAAATCCTTAAAGCACAAAAACGCACCTTTGGGTGTCACAAAATGCGTTCTATGCTATTACCTTGAAGTTTTGGAGCCAGTTGGTAAACTTAAAAGGGGATAAATTTACCATCTAAATCAATTAATGTCAGTACTAAATTCATAGTACAAGTGGGGCGATTTTATGGTCAAAAAAGGTACCTAAAATCAGCATTTTTACCTTAAAACTTTCACTTTTACCTTAGTAAAATGTACAATTAAATGTTGTGACTTATAACATGTTATAATATGGTCTTAGTACATATAATGTGACAGGAATTAAATCAAAAATAAATCCCAATTGGTCACCAAATGGGCGCCATTTAGGGTGTTTTAGGCTTGAATTTTTTACAAAAAATGTGTTTTATGGAATGGTGACTCACCTTAGCATGTACCATGTGATAATATGCCAAATTAAATCAGTCAAATGGAGCTTCATTACCGATTTCCCTGCAATAATACAAGAGGAGATTAGTCTAAACAAAAGTAATGAAATTAAAATATGTTAACTATATCTACTTTGTACAAACTATAAACAAATGAATTTACCATCCCCATAGCTTGTGGCTGCCGATTGCAGGAGGGAAAAGGAGAGTCTGATGGCCTCATTAATTTGTCAACAAACATAAACCTAACTAGCATGATCTCTTGTTCAATACAAACAAAAATCAAGTGGCTTGTATAGCCTATCATTGCCGATTTCAAGGGGGAAAAAGAGCAAGTTGATTGCTCTAAAATTAATCAAATAAAACACCTAGCAACCTAACATGTCCTAATGTCCTCAATCAGCAAGAATCCAATGCCTATGTTTTGTCCATGTTGCCGATTTTTACAAGGAAAACAAGACAACTATAGTATGCTAATTGCCTTAGAAAAATCAAAAGAAGACATGTACCTACCTTGTCTTATCTTCTTCTTTCAAATTGTCAAATTAAGCCTCCATTTTTTCCTTGCCAATCAACCGTAAGTCTAGTCTAAATTGAGAGACTTTTGTAGTCAATTATGAAATCAAATAATCAAAAACAAATCATAGAATAATGCCATGTTACATGACAATAATTCCCAATTTGAATCCTTCATTCTTGCCTTAATACCCTATGTGAGACTTCATTCATTCCTTGCCCCTCATTCAACCGAAGGTGTAAGTCTCTCTTCTCCTCTCTTTTCTTCTTCCTTTGCTAAGTTAATTCCTTAGAGCTTTAAAGCTCCATTAATGGTGTTCTAAGTTCTAACACCATTTTAATGTAATTTCGTAGCTAAATCTCCTAAGTCTTGAAGCAAGAAATCATCCTAGCAACTCCTACAATTTTCGCCAAGCATAAGTGTTCCAAGGAAGTTCCTAGATCCAACAACAACACAAGGAACAACAAGATCAAGTTAAGGTATATTTTCATGTTGAAAATCCTAAGTAAATTCCTTAAGGTATTTTTGAAAATTAAGAACTTCTAAATCCATATTCTCTTCATTATATCATGAAGGAAAATTGGATCTACAATCATCCCAAGGTGTACCAAAAATACCTTGTAAAATTCCTAAGGTAAACTCTTGTAAAATTACTTCAAATATTATTTATAAATCTTTATTGGATGTCTAACAAATGGATCTCCTAAATATAAATAAGGAGCCGAAAGTTCTTCATCAAGATAGCATTTGGAGAGCTTGGAATCCAAGGAGAAATCAAGTACAAGAATTGTCTTGATTTAAGGAGTAAGTGTCTTAATTAAGGTTTATTAAGTTTAAGCTTGATTTAAGCTTCAAACTTTAGTATAAAAATTATGTATAACCTCTAAATAAATTAGGGCCGAAAACATTGGGTTATAATACCAAGAAAATAGTTTATAACATATAAGATAAGATTATTACCTTAAGGTATAAATTTGTGTCACAAAAATTAAATAGGATACATAAATATTCAAACCAAATGGTCCATGGATTTAATGTTCTATTTTGAGTTTATAATCATTTTAAGTCATTAGCATAATTTTTAGAAGTGTTATATGGCTTATATACATTTATATGTATTTATTATATGGTATAAAACAAGTTTTAAAACCATATGGTAAAATAAAATTGGAGCCGAGAACAATATGTGCTATTTGGTGATTTTTGAAATATATATAAGTATATTAACTTATATTATAAATTTTGGGAATATTAAAAATAGCTACAAATATTTAAATGGCTAGTTTAATAAGTTATGTGGCTAAAATATAAAATTTGAAAAGTTTAGTGTACAAATAATAATTGCCGAGGACATAAGGGGTTATTTGGCATAATTATGATATAATATAGGTAGGAATTAATATTATGAATTTTGGTGAATTTAAATAAGTGATTAAGTGTTAAATAACATTTTATAAAGTTTTGGGGCTATTTTGTGATTACTGAGAAGTTTGGGATATAACCGAGGATATATATGATTTTATGGGTATATTAAAGTATTAATTATAAAGTTAAGTCTTGGTCAAAGTGTGGACCAAAAACTTTGGGTTAAAATGATTTATGACATGAAATATTAAGTTTATAAAAGTTTAAGGGTGAATATGTAATTTATGAAAGTATAAGTGTAAAACCAAATTTAATTTGGGGCGAATTCAGAATTTACGAAAGTATAGGGTCCATTTCGGTATTTGTGGAAATTAAAGATTAAAACCATAGTTTATAAGTTAATATGTAACTTATACAAAGTTTTGGGGTTAAATTGTAAATATAGGAAAATATAAGTTGAGACCGAAAATATATGTGGATAAATTGTAATTTACTAAAGTTATGGGTATAGAATATAAATACCGAAAGTTAATATGGATATTTAAAAGTTATATGGTTATTTGGTAATTTATAAAAGATAATGTGTTCATTATGTAAATACCGAATTATTATGGTTGGTTTTGTAATTTAATAAAGAAAGGAGTTAAAACTATGTACTATGATACATTATGGAGTATAATATAAAGTTTATAAAATAAATGTGGTTATAATAAAAAAATAACCAAATCATACAATATAAAGAATAAGTGGAAACAATTATGAATAAATAATTAAGGAAATAGAAATATACTACAAGGTAGAAATTCATTATCACATGTGAGTACTACATAAAATAATGTACTGTTAAACTACCTAGAACCACTGTTAAAATAACAGAGGAAAATAAAGAACATACAGAGTTAGTATACAACGAGTATAAACTCTACAGTGACAGTACTGTAATATTTAGTGGACAGTCATATTAATATAACCCGTTATTGCATGTATAAATAACAGCGTACGGGAAAGAATTACTAGAGCGTGCATTTGTCAAGCTAGCTGTTACACGGTGAACGGTATGTTAATTGTGTGGTCTAAATGTCCTAAGGATTTTCCTAAGGTCCAAACATTGTGTGTTTAATTATTAAGAGATATCGGTGATTTTATGTGTATGATATTGTATACTATATGCTCGACACCACTGCGTTTTATTTATACGCGAACGTCTTATGACTGAAAGTTTATACATTTAAACTGGGAAAAAGACTAACTGACCTTTAGGTATTATTGAACCTAACTATTGGTCAACTGTTATAGTCTTAATTCAAGTATTGGTTATTGTACCACTGACAAAGGGCTAACTTATAAAGAGGAATCCAGACTGTTTTGACTTTCTGGTTGCGCATCATGATCACTACGAGAGACTTCAATGGGGAGTCACTCAAGGGAATCCATCAGTCACATTCGATGATGGCGGAGGGCACTACCGTTGGTGCACAGGTTCGACCGGATCGGTCAATTATCCAGGGCCATAAGGTTAGCTGGTAACGGTTCCTTTGGAACCTAGGGGACATACTGTCCATTGATAAGTTTATTAAGGGTTGTCTTAACATGATGCCTGAGGTGGAATTTAATTGGAAAAGTTAAGTGATTGGTTTAAAGGATAAGGGCCAGGTGGCCAACTAACAAGTACAGTTTAATACGCGTACCTTGTTGATTACTGTTATGGAATATTGGTGCTTGATTATTGGTTATGGTTTGCTGTTGTGCACTGATGTTTGCAGGTGAACTGTTATGTGATTGCTTAATGTTTACAGTTATTACTGTTGTTATTGTAAACCGGTATTTTATGTAATGAATCTAATATCAAGATGGCTAAAATGACTTAAGGAATCTAGATGACTTAGGATTACATTTAGCATACCAGCATTTCGATTGCTGAGCCCTTCAATGGGCCAAACATTTCAGGTTACTGAAGAAGACACAAGCCGGAGTGCGGGGAACAGGGTAGCTGCTGTGTTTTAATAAACACTTTGTAGTTTTAATATGTACCATATTTTGAGTTTGTTATATTTAGTTAGTTGCTCATTTAGTTTTGGATTTGGTCTGTAATAATTAGAGTGCTCAGTATCGGTTCATCACAGCGTGAGGAGTTTGTTAGTTGGAAAGAGTAAGGATGCCTTGTTACTCAAAGGGCGAGTAACGACGTGTAACACCAAGGTTAGATAGTTTTATTTTCCGCTGCGACGTTATTTATTTTGCTACGACTTGCGACGTTAATTCAGGTTTAGGACTAGGGGTGTTACAACTTCAATCACGTTTGAGTTTTATCCTTGTCCCCAGATGTGTTGCCATTTATCTAGAGGTTGAGACCGATGTGTCTCGACGATTGCCATTATGCTTGATCCGGCTTCCTTGATTTCTTGTCGAAGAAGGGCCCACTTCTCTTTTTTGTTTATCCCCCTGATGTTCTGAAAGGAGATGATGTTTGCTTCCGAGATTGTTGGACTGGAGAGGGGAACAGTGTAGCGGCTGGGGGTAGGGAGAGAAATATTTGTGGTGGGATTGAGGGAAGGACGACTTCAATGTTAATTACTAGAGAAGAAACAGAAAATGAATGTTATGATTGTTGTGATTGGCTGGAATCAGAAACAGAAAGAGGGGTATTTAGGGAGGGCGGAATGTTGGAGGGGGGAAGGAATAAATTTTGTGAGTAAGATAATCAGAGGTCAAAGAGTCTGAGGAAGAGAGAATTAAGGTATGGGGGTGTCAGAATCTTGAGAGGAGTGGAGAGAGAGGGGCGAGGTTGGGGAGTGAATTTCTGTAGAAGAGGATGACGTGGATATGGAAATTGGGGGAAAGTTTTGGGATGGCACATAATCAATGACCGCAACTGCATTTTTGCAGTTAGAGGAAGGGGCGGAAACTGCCACACTCCTGAATCTTGCATTAAATATTGGGCCAGCCCAACAGTTTTGCAGGAAATTTAAAATCAGAGGGCAGTGAAGCGACCGTGGAATACTGTCAGAGATAGTAATTACTTTCCCTTTTAACAGCATTATTATGCCTCTTGCAGTGCACTTTACATGGATAAAATAATCCAATGAAATTTCAAAACCTAGGTTACAAATTCCAGCCCGTTCAACTCTTACTATATTGTTTGAAAACGACTCAAACGTCGTCATTTTCGAAAGTTGTAACTGGGCCGTAACATGTCCTTTTTGAATTTTTTCCTTAGACCAATATTCAATGATCCCCACAGTACTCGTCATTCCTTCAATCTCTATGAGGATTTCTTCATTGATAATTGACATTTTAGATGTTTCTAATCGAGCATAGGCTTCCAAGAACCTGGGGTGTCCTTCATATTCGTATCTATCATGATAATTTGACCCCCGATGCTTTGTGATACTAAGAATTGTATTCTCAGACCATGCCTGAACCTGGATCCCTCTGATTGCAATTCTTGTGATTCTCGTTTGCATCTGATCAGCTGGTTGCCATGCCTTTTTCACCCAGTTTATTTCATCACCAAAGGTTGAAGTTTCAAAACTTTTTGCCTTCTCATTGCTCCGCAAAATAATGATGTATTTGAAGTGGTTTAGGCCTATAATATCTCCTATTCCTTTTTTCCCATTCTTGCATTTTCCTTTTTACCTATTGAAGGGAAGTGTGGAGGCGCGTGGTAACTAAAATTCCCCTATCTAGTTTTTTCCTTCATAACAAGAGAAGTCTCAAGACTTATCAGCCCTTCTGTTCTCACAACGGTGTGTGGCGGTGCTGTCATGCGGACAGGGGGTGGCGTAGGGCTTCGTCGAAGATGCTCTTGCGGCTGAATGTCCCCTCTTCGCTGATAACTTCTCGTTATCCATCTTGCATGATGGGTTGCTGGCCCCTGAGTGTATCTTTTTTCGATTGCCATTTAGGTTTGCATTTGGTGGCCATCGACTATCAACCCGTTGGTTTCTACAACGGCTTGATCAGCTGCCTCTTTAGTCTTGTATTCGATAAAACCATATCTAGTCTTGGTGCGGATTCTCGGCGCTTTGGGTAGCCTGAGACCGATGATTTGTCCATATTTATCAAAAAGCTTCAAAGTGGTTCAACTCTAGATGTTGGATTGATGTTGTCGATGAAGACAGGGGTAACTTTCGGGGCTGCCATGACTTATTAATGTATTATATTAAAATTGCTACTGATTTTTAATGTTATTAACAAAGTAGTTGCTTTTATGCTACCACAACGACAATGGTAGCTAAACTTTTAGCTATTTTATCTTTCATTACGGTGGTTTTAGTAAAAGTAATTTTACTACCAATATCGGTAGCTAAATATTAATGAATTGCTACTACTTGGTTGATGCTAATTCAATCATGGTAGCTATAATGCTACTATTTGAGCAACGGTAGCAAAAAGATTCTAATCAATAGCTAACTAGCTACTATCTTAAAAGTTGCTACAATCATGTAGATAAGGAAAATTATGAAATTGCTACTAACACTTGATTATGGTTGCTATTGCGCTACTATTTTGGCTATGATAGCAAATGTTTTTAACAAGTAGCTAAATTGCTACTCTCTTACGTTTCAAAATTGCTACCAACTAATAATACTGATGAAATTTCAATTGATATTGTGCTAGAATATAAGAAATGATAGCTAATATTCGTAAGTGTTAATAAACTTATTATTGTCTTATAACTTAAACGTGTGATTACTACATAATGAAACAAAAATTTTATTTTCTTATATGAATATTTTATTTTCTATAGTTTTTTTTAATACTGGGTTGCTATTCGCAATACAAAATTACTAATCACCGCAGTACAAATTTTTTTAATTCTACTGACGTTGTACACATGTATGATGTCGTGTTGTAACTTTTTTTTTTTTTAATAATTGCTTGAGCGTAAACAGTAAAAACACTCTGAATGTTACAAAACATTATAAAACATTAAAAAACACTCTGAATGTTACAAAACATTATAAAACCCGTATTAATTGCGTCAATATGATTTTAATTGTGAATCCACATTGGTATATATTCAGAATGGCGTACTGAATTCATAGTTAAAAACGCCAATTCAGGTGAAAAACGCTCTAATTGTAATAAAAGACGTTAAGCCCGTTTAATCACATTAAACTTATAATTGTGACTCCACGTAAGTTAAAGACATTTTATGTTGTTTTTGACTAAATTACAAACATTGTACACTTTCAGAACGTCGTAATGAAATTGCAGTTGAAAACGTCAATTTCTGGTAAAAAACGCTGTACTATATATTGCCTAACCTTCCTTGGATTATTCATTTCTCTCTTACTCACTCTCTCTCCTCCTCTCTCTCTCTTCCTTAAGACCCTCTCCTGGCTGCTGGAGCCGCCACCGGAGCCGCCGCCGGAGCGTCACCCGCCGCCGCCAACCACTGTGGGACCACCGCCGGAATATTTTTCCGGTGAGTTTTTCGAATTTTTTTTGCAACTTATAGATTTGGGTGTCCGAGTATGAATTTGGTGTTAGTTTTTTGAAATTCAACATCATTGAGCTAGATCTAGCATGCAAGATTCGAAATTATTCAAAAAAAAAAGTTCAGCGAGGAGCCCGCTCTACTCGCGCTAGGGCGAGCAGCGCCGCGGCTTCTCCCTGCGCCCCGTGAGTACCGCCAGTGCTTGAATGGAAGACAGGCGAGAGCGTCGCCGCTCATTTCGAAGACAGACGAGGAGGCCCGTGGCGCACCAGCTGTGCGCGCGCCCGACGCAGGAGACGAGGACCACCGCTGCTCGACTCGGGTAGATGCGAGGAGTACCGCTGCCGCCATGACAGAGAAGAGTACCAGCGCTACTCGATTTCGCGATTCGATGTAGAGGAGCTGCGCTACTCGATTTCGCGCGGTATAGAGGAGCTGCGCGGCTCGATTCTGGGAGCAGGCCCTTTTGTTTTTTTTTTTTAATTCTAATATGTGAATGAATTTGAAATGTTTGAATTTGTTTTTTTTATTCTAATATTGTGAATGATTTTTAAAATGTTTTAATTTGTTATTTTTTTGAATTCTAATTAATATTGTGAATGATTTATAAATGTTTGAATTTTTTTTGAATTGTAATATTGAATGATATGATTATAAATGTTTGCTTTTATTTATGAATGAGGAATATACTGTGTGGATATCGTATGCAGTGATGGATCGTCTGAAAAAAGCAGTGAAACATGTATACACGAAGAGGAAGAATAAAGACCGGGGACGGAGCAGCCTATGACGGCCTCGTACCGTCAGCGTGCACATCTCCTGGTGAAGGGCCGAGTGATCCTGCCCCCCGCATGGAAGCAGCACGCATTCAATCGTTCCATCCAGGTCAATCTTCTACGACCCGGCGTTTCAAGTACCTGCACCACCAATGGTAGCGATGATGATCGACGGTGTTCGATATACCAAGGAGACGCATGCCTGTGGTGTCATCATCCGTAGTGCTTGGTCTGACAGATCACTGCACAGCGCTAGCTACATATCTCGGGGGAAGCAAGCCACCAGACTGCTCCGTTAGAAGCTCAGACGTAAGGCGGGGTAGTTCATCACGTCCACCACGCCCATCACCCCCGCCCGTGCTGATGAGGACCATGTATGACTGAGTGTTCGCCACATGCTGATGACGGTGGTCGTGGTGCTGAGGATGAGACTCACCGAGTGGATGAGGAGCAGGATAAATGAAGATGATGAAGTCATGGATAAGGAGGATGACACTGACGAGGAAGCAGCGCTAGATGGTTCCAGTCATTCCTACCTCTTGGAAGTTGATAGAGGTGCCAGTTCCTGGCGGTCCACTACTCACTAGTGTTATCACTAGCTTCGGGGTCATGTAGCGCTTGACTTACGGACCTCGACTAAGGTATGTTCTCTATCTTCTCCTGTATTTGATCATTTAAAAATACAACGTTTTGTAAGTGTTGAATATTGGTCATTATAGTAGGATCGTGGGGTTTTAAGTTTCAAATCCCGTAGGGTGATGCTTACATGCTGGGCCAAAAGATCAAGTACCTGCAAAAGAGCAAGGAACATGCTTAAGTATTCTGGTATAGAGCAACCTACAGGATATTACGATGCCATACAACAATATGCCCTCATCAGTGCTTTTGTGGAGAGGTGGCAGCCTGATACAAACTCATTCCATATGTCGTTCGGGTGAGATGACGATTACCCTGCATGATGTGTGGATGATACTGCAAATCCCCATCATCGGCCGTCCATTGATAGGGGATATGTCGAAGAGATAATGGCTATTGTCTTGATTTTGGAGGAGATGTTGAGACTATGACAAGAGACACTATGGAATACCGGTGCTGTATCATTGCGAGCTTGTTGCAACATTGTAGGGATGAACCTGAAACCCAATGAAGCAGGCATGTGGTGGTTTATCATTTGATCGGTACCACCATATTAGTTGGAAAATCA
>CM041779.1:71410282-71614474 GCA_023374045.1 Limonium bicolor | reverse complement strand
TTCTAATGCATTAAAATTTAGCATTAAGGAAGAGCTCTTACCTTGAGCTTATATTTCCTTCATTTCTTTTGCAATTCTTCTCCTTCTTTTTCTTTTCTTGCAAAAATCGGTCATGTGGGGGATGGAGTTTCCAAACTCCATCCCAACACCCAAATTACATAAAGAGAATATAATCAAACTTCTAATCTCTTAAAACTTCACTAATTCAATGAAGGGTTAAATTACCATTAGTTAGGGTTTTTACCTTGGAGCTTTTAAGAGAGGTTTTTCAAGCCTTGAATGAAAGGAAGAGTTCCTCCACCATTGGAGAGTTGAACCAAGCTCAAATCAAGAAGAAAGCAAGGCATTACAAAGGGGGCAAAATCGGCCACTATAGAGAGTGAAGAAAAACGGATTTTTCTTGAAACTTTTTTACCTTAGGAGGAAGAGGAGACTCCATGCTTCGAAATGGTGTCATTTATTCTTCAAGTGCTTAAAACCCATGGAGATGAAGTTGCCCATTTTCGGATTTTGAAAAGATAGGAATGTAGAGCTTGAAGAGAGGAGTTCAAATATGTATTTTATTTTACATTTGGAGCTCAAATGAAGTTAGAGCAGAGAGAAAGTGAGAAGCCATTGGAGCTATTTTGAGAGCTTCAAAATCGCTGCAAGGGGGGGAAAGAAGAGGAGTCTCACGATGGGGGAAGGAAAGAATAGGAGAGAGAGGAGGAAATGAGGGGAGAGAGGGCTACTTTTTACTTTTTGTTACTTTTTGTTTTCTTGTCTTCTAGTGTGTGTAAGAGAGTAATATTTAATTGAGTGTGAGAGTGGGTACTAATACCTTATAAAACCGGCCCACTTATACTGTTAAGCTGGAGCTGTTTTTTTTTTGTCTTTTACAGAAAACGCTCGTTAATTTACCCGGTTTAGGTACTATTCACTAACCGGGTCCGTTTTCCGGATTTTTCTCGTGTCTTTATTTTTATTGGTTATTAAGCTTCCGTTAATGCTTAATAATAGTTGTTTAATGATTTATAATTTTTACGGGTTCGTTTGACCACTTAAAATCACGTTTTCGGGTTTTCTCGAAAAACGTGCGCTAAAGCTCTATTAGTGTTTTAATACCTTATTTGGATCTTTCGTTTTCTTCGGGAATCATTCCCGTATACTAATTAGGCATGAGTAAGCCTTAGGAATCCTTATAATACTCTAACCGAGGTCTTGTACCTCATATGGTTATTTAACGCTTATTTTAGCGTTTTCCGCTTTTTAAAGTGTTTCTTTATTTCTTTTGGATTTATTTTCCTTACCAAAGTTACTTAGGCACTATTAGGCCCTTAAATACCATACTAAAATAATTTAATCACCATATTTAAGTTCGGGGTATTTCACTTCTTCTCATTCTTAATAGCCCCTCTCCTTCTTCTGGTCGCCTTCATCCAAGGACCGAAAGGGTCCTTTTCCAGCATAGCCAAATCTTCCTCCACTTTAGGAGCAGGATTCTGAACCACCTTAAATCCTTCATCAACTTGATTATGCTAAGATTGATTAGAAGGGCAAGTAGACAATTGATGACCAAATCTTCCACACTGAAAGAAAAGACTGTGCAAACCTTCATAAACAGCTCTATGGATCCTATTCTTGAATCTGAATTTCCCCACAAAAGGTTTGGTTAGGTCCAATTTGATACACACCCTGCCGAAGACAATACTACCAAACTTAGACCTAACAAGATTAACCTTTTGCACCCTCCCCAAACTACTTCCAATATGCGAAAGGATACTCTCCGTAAGGTAAATAATCCTTAAATCCGGGAAGTTGACCCACACACTAAGATCCTTCAGAGTTTCAGATTCCGTATCAAACTCTTTCGAAAAATTCCTAATTGTGAGATAATGGTCCGATATTATCCACGGCCCCTCACTCACAACATACTCCTTATCATCCTTGCTCTCGAACTTAACAACATAGTAACCATTCCCCAGCCCAGCGATTTCAAACTTCTTAGTTAAACGCCATCTCTAAGAGAGTCTTTCAAACATAACTTCGATCGGGAAGTTCTTACCGAGCAACTTGATGATGATCGCATATCTCCCCCCTTACTCACCTCTCGCTCCATTTCTTTAGTGAGACGGATGGAAGGACACAACTGATCCTCCTCTTCTGGATTCGCCTCATCAGCCATAGTTTCATCATCCGACCAGTCATCTTCCGAATCTATCACCAATTCTTGGTTACAAGTCGACCCCAGCGCCTCTCGGAAAGAAAGACCACCCAAATCTCCCGTCGCCTCACTCCGAAACCCGAAAAGGGAGGGCAAGGAACCAGATCTTGGCACTCTTTGGAATCAGAGCGGAGGCGCTTCCTTCGGCTCGAGCTAGGGTCATCTCCAACTGGAGTGACAGCTTGGAAACTGAGAGACGGAACAGGCTCCGCCAACTTCTCTTGCGAATTCGCCATGACACAGACAAAAACTGCGAAAAAAAAAACCAAACTAGGGAAACCACGGGTAATTCTTCGAGGAGAAGAGAGACCCAGCAGACGCGACAAGAGACGGAGAAGAAGGACACACAGAAAGATGGAGGAGTCGGCGCCGCCGCCACAGCGGGATAGAAAGCGGCGAAAGAAGCAGAACGGATAAGGAAGCGAAAGGAAAGGGCCGATGAGCTATCGGAACCCTAGGTGGGAGGACTACACGCGCAGCGAGTTTTATAAAACAAATTTCTACCACTATAATTTTTCATATGAGGATGCTATTGTTGTAAAAGTTAGATTTGTAAAATAATTTATATGTTAAATATTTAAAACAAACAACAAGTTTAAATAGTACTACCTCCGTCCCGTCATAAGTGTCTCATTTGCTTTTTGGCACGTTTTCCACTTCAATATTAAACATATAAGAAAATAATTTTTAAAAATTAAGTTGAATATATATAGTTTTTCACATAAGGATTTCATTATAAAACATAAATTTGTAAAAATATATTATCTTATAGGTTAAATATTGAAGTCAAACGACACATCCAAATAGTAAAGTGGACGCTTTGACTGGGACGGAGGGAGTAGCAAATAAGAAGGTAGAGTAATAAAAATAAAGAACCGGAGAATATGAACAAATCATACAGGTCAACCGTCGACGCGCATTAGACGCAGAGTAGTCTCGGGAGATAATCAGAAGAAATCAGAGTGCTATCGTAGAACAAAAAAAGGAGGTGGAGAGGAAGTTATGGGGGCGGCTTGCTCATGCTTCGACGGTGGTGCCAAGGAGCGGAGAGGAGGAGGATCGGATAGCGGCTGCAGAAGCTCGCGCCAAAGCCGCTGAAGCGGCCGAGCGGAGGCAAATTCTAGATCTTTTCTCTCCTTCTCTCTCTCTCTTGACGAGCAACGCACAGCTATTGACTGGTCTCGATTGATATTTCGTTGACAATCATGATAATATCTTCAAGTCATTAGCTTAAATTTTTTTTGTGCGTATTATGTTCCTTAATTCCCAAATTCAACTTCTAGGATTTCACATCGAAATGAAAAGACGGACTAATTTGACCTACCCGTCCTATCCCGCCTACCTTAGAATCGATTGATCATCCTCAGAACTTGCATTTTTCCACCCTTTGGTCTACTTGGTTTGGAATCAATTCTAATACCAGACAGGTGTTCTTATATTCGTTTTCGGGCGGCAATAGCTGATCATATGGCAATTTTATATCAATACTGTCTGATCAAGTGTCCGAAAATAAAACCATATGTTTGGTTTGTGGTATTTAGATTCTTATTATCATCCTCTTCAATTTACAGGCAACAAGAATTTGAAAACTCTGCGGCGGGAAGAGCTGCACGGGCACAGATGGCGGCGATGGCAAAACAAAACTCTAATGCTGGCAGAGGAGAACCTTCTCTTAGGGTATATTTCCCATAAATTGATCTACCTTGTTTGTCAAAGCCTGGTGTGGTTGTGCTTTACTAATCGATTCAATAAAATGCTGCTTGAATTCTTACTTGGTTCCAAACGTGAACATCTGGGCTTATATTATTGCAGTGGCAGATGGGATGATGCTTCTACTTAGCCTCATATGGATTTTTCAACTATCACCGTAAGTCACATCTTACCTGCATATAATGCCGGTTCTCTGATCCCTATAACGTTCTTCTTTCCTTCTTTCCTGCTTAGTATATGTCTCGTAGTTTTCTGAACTAGTAATCTGTTCCACATTTGATTGATGCTGTTGTTCCACTGATATATTGCTCCCAACTTTTGTTTATCTGATCTTCCCCTGGGCAGCAAGTGATATAACAGCACAAATGGATGTACCTGGATTATGTTTGCCCTATATGTTGATTTTTTATCTCTTGGTGCAGTGTACATTCTGATCACCTTGTAGCAGTAGTGTGGAGTCGTCATCAAGGATGAATTCAGCTACTGAGAAGTTATTCCGCCACTACACTATTGCCATTAGATAGTCAAGATGATGCTGGGCACTAACTTGTTCTCAGATGTCCCCCTTCTCGTTCACGTCCTTTGTATCAGAATATGAAATCTGATGTTCTGTTGTGCGCTGTATGTATGTTTATTAAAGTGATTTACATGAATCACGGTATGATAAAAGGAGGATTTTCTGTATAGCTGCAGCTCCAGTCTTCTGCTGCTTACACTGATTCATTACCCACAAAATGCTCCAAGATCCGACTGTTAAGGCATTTTATCAAGGAATTTACTGCTCTCATTTCAATTTGTGAATTGGCGTTATGATCTATTCCATCATCTTTCTGTGTCAAGTAAATGGTCCAGGGATTCATATCAGAAACAGATGGTGAACATGGGGACTGTAACACCCCGTACGCGCCCATTGCTACCGAGTACCAAAAGAACTCACCTTATGAGCGTTCCAAGCTGTTTATATTCTCTTCAAGGGTGGCTGTTTATTTTCTACGCCTATTTCTGACATCAATGAATATTTGGACTCCCCTGATTTCTGTCAGCAAGCGTTGTGTTTCAATTTACACGAACTATATTTTGTCAGTAAGCTTTGCTGCAGCTCTCTTCGGCTGCTGGAACCCTCGATTCCGGGCTGATTTGCTTCTCTTTTATCAGGTGGACTACTCTATTCGGTATGACTGTTTTGCAGCTGTTTTAGTTTGGTTGTTTGCAGCTGTTTTATATGTGACAGTATATTATTGAAGTAGAACGTATGATCTGCGTGGCACCCACATGAGACCCGTGTGGTAGACCTGACAAACGGGTTATCCGTTTGGTTTTGGGTCAAATCTTTTCGGTCAATATTCGTTTGGATTATTAAGGCTTCGTTCGATAGTGAGCTGAAAAGCAGCTATTTGTAGCTTTATGTAAAAGCTTACCATGGTTAAGCAATAATAACTTGACAAGTCATTTCTATAACCACTTATAAACTGACACCTATTGTACTTGATTGGAGGAAATGACATTAAGCTTGTAAATGTGATGAGAGAACGACCCCTAAATTTTCGGATCATTTCGGGTTCGGATCAAATCAGGTTCGAGTTGTAATAGTGTCAGATATATTCGGGTTTCGGTTATTTTGGTCATGGTTAATATTTTTTGAAAAATTATTAATAAATATATACATAATTTCTATAAAAATATACTACATATAGATTATATAAAAGTCAAAACAATGCATATTCTGAATTTCATTAGGATATACTAAGTTTGAATTAAGTTTTTTTGTTATATTTATCTGGGTCATTTACGGTTGGGACTATTTATGATCATTATTATTCATGTTATTCGAGTTTGGGTAATTTTTAATCACTACTTATTTCAGGTTATTTTGGGTTCGGGACGGTTTCGGGTTATAAATTTTTCAGATCATTTCATATTCGGATCATTTTAGGTTTTACCCAATCGGGTTTCGGATTTAATATATTTAAATATTTTGGGTTTCTGTCAGGTTTTCGAGTTTAGATAACGAGCGGGTTTTCAGGTTGGGTCAAATTTTGATAGTTCTACCGTGTGGGACTCACACGAGACAGAATCCACTCATTTATGTCACAAATATACTATCAATATGTTAAAGATGAACAGAGCCTTGGTCTTGCACTTGGTCTTTCAAGTGAAACACACTGTCGGAGAAGCTGACCCACCTGGAGAAAACCCGTACCGACAAAAAAAGATGATCAAACATGACGACCATTGACCAAGGTCATTCTAATTCAAACCATCAATAGTTTTAGCGAGTACCTGGTTCTTTTTTTATTGTTAAACACCATCCATACCATTTATATGCCAAACAAACGAGACACAAGCAGAGGTCCAAATCCACACGAAGAACACTTGACCCGGGGCAAATACTAACTAAGGCAACCACTGTTTGTAACTTGATCCTCATAGGATGTTGCTTAAGTATCACAAAAGTCAGTCAGCCTTTGCTTAGCCTAAGGTGAGCTTGTTGATTGTCGTAGAACCTCCCACAACTAAGGTAAAAAAAACATTCCTTAACCAAACACCTAAGCTACAAATGAGACACCAAGGATAAACTACCAAAATGCCCCAAAAGCATATCCAAAATATAAAGTAAGAACTAGAAAAACCACTAGACATAATAAAGGAAGAACTAAAATCCTATCATATTAATGGTCCTTGAACCATACTATTAAGTGGAAGATTTGAGAGCCCAGTCCAAAAGTAAACGAAAAGCAGAGTCGTTCGTGATCCATCTAAACACCTAGAACACAGATCACACAGTAGCATACAGATAACATATAATGGCGAAGCTAAATGGGACAAAACAAACCAGATTGCTAGAGAGCTACGTCTGTCTCTATAACCATGACTTTTGTGATTCATTTTTGCTAGGAAATCCCTTGAGACGAGGGTTTTCGTGCCATTAGGAATGCTAGAATCCATTTCACACAGGCTCCTTTTGACGGACAAGATCAACTACCAAGTGTGGTGTTTGCTTACCCTTTTTAGTATTAGGACCTGAGTGGCGTAAGTTCCAAACTTCATCCATATATCCTTTATGCACACCTCGAGCAAATCTACGCTTTTTTTCCTCTTGTGGATGCTGACTTAAAGGATTGGTTGTCTCCCCTTCTTATTATACTGTACAATATTTATATTGTGTTTACATAACTATTTCCTATAAATAAGAAACTACCTAATACTAAAGATTATAACAACTATGATAATAATTACAAATGATCTTATCTATATAATCTATCATACCCCCCAGTCGAAGCGGCATCGAAGGAGGAACGAACGCTAAGACTGGATCGAAAATCTTTAAGAGTACACAGGGCAGGCCTTTAGTGAAAATGTCAGGAATATGATAATGGAGGGAACATGAGCAAATGAACATGGTCACATGCCACCTTCTCATGGACAAAGTGTATATCGAATTCAATATGCCTCGTGCCTTGGTGTTGAACTGGATTACATGATAATATATAGCACTAGCATTATCAAAATAGACAAGAATTTCCTTTGAAACCGGACAATGGAGTTTGAGTAGTAAGTTTTGTATCCAACTGGATTCAGAAACCACATTGGAAACACCCATGTACTCTGCCTCGACATTGGATCGAGACAACGTTGGTTGTTGCTTGGATGACCAGGATATCAAATTGCCACCGACGAAAACAAATATTTGAACGTCGAGTATCCGGACAACCACCCCAACAGCATCCGTATAAAGACAAGATCATTCATTGATGACGGTGGCAGATATAAGCTCAAATCAAAAGTGCCTTGGAAATAGCAAACAATCACTTGAGTGTGCGCATATGCTCCTCGCGTGGATCAGCATATGAAGGAAAATTTGTTGCACAACATAAGAGATATCATGTCTCGTAAAAGTGAGATACTACAAGGCACCAGCTAAGCTTTGAAACTTGGTAGGATCCGGGTGGGGCACTGTTGGTGGAGGCGCCAAGCTTGGGCTTTGAATCAACCACCGTGAGACATGACTTACACGAGACCATACCAGCACAAGCAATGATATCCTCCATATATTTCCGCCGTGAAGGAACAAACCTCCAAAACAATTTCTAACAGCGATACCCAGAAATCACTCAAGGGATCCAGATCCTTCATAGCAAACTCGGTTGCAAGAGTAGTCATTATAAAGCGGCGTAGAGCATCGGAAGAGGTAGTGAGAATAATATTGTCCATGTAAAGTAAAAGATAAGTAATGTCATGATCACGACAAAAGACAAAATAGAGTGATCAGCCCTACTATTTTTTAAACATATAGAAGCAACATAATCAGCAAAACGTTGATACCAAGCCCGCGGGGCATGCTTAAGTCCATAAAGAGACTTCTTTAAGAAACAGACATATTCAGGTGTTGAGGATCACGAAAACCGAGAGGCTGATGCATAGAAACCGTCTCATGCAAGTGGTAGTGCAGGAAAGTTTTCTTGACATCTAATTGATGATAGGCCATGATCTAGATAAATCAATGCCCATCATGGTGCGAATGGTTGTCGGTTTCACAACCGGGCTAAAGTTTTCGCCATGGTCCACACTAACTTGTTGAGACCTGCCATCAGCAACAAGACGAGCCTTATACCGCTCAAAAGTACCATCCGAATGAAACTTATGCCAAAAAAAACACAAAGAATGAACAATAAAATATCAAGTGGTCGTGGAATCAAGTCCCACGTCTTATTTTTAATTAGAGCAGCATATTCGTCTTGCATTACTAATTTCCAATTTGTGTTGGAAAGAACAGCCAAGGGAGTTCATGCAATCGCGGCGGACAGACCTTGGATAATAGTGTAAACAACTTTTTTGGGCTTGTAAATCCCATGCCGACTTCGGATGGTCATTTGTGGAGATAGAGGAACCGGGGTAGGAGCCGCGGGTGCAACAGTGTTGAGGCTGGCCCGACAATTGCAATAGGAGGGAGGGA
Organism: Limonium bicolor; assembly: GCA_023374045.1. Lineage (NCBI taxonomy): Eukaryota > Viridiplantae > Streptophyta > Magnoliopsida > Caryophyllales > Plumbaginaceae > Limonium > Limonium bicolor. Next base: position 71,605,607 of record CM041779.1, on the reverse strand, counting down.
TTAGGCGAGTGATTGGAGTGGCTGGAGAGGATGGGGAGATGGTGGGGGAAGCAGGAGCGAAGTTGGTCTTTGGGATAGGGGTAGGCAAGACCGCAGCTGCTAATGTGGGAGGGCGAGGATGATGGAGGTACCACAAGTAGGGGATATATCATGATCTAGGAACGTATATGTGTGGGAGGACGGGGTATGGCGGTGGGAAAACAGAAAATGATGCTCATTGCACAGTACATGACGACAAAGTATTAGTTTCTTGCTAGAAAGATCATGGAATTTGTTCCCACAATGAATAGAGGGATAGCCTAAAAACATACAAGGGGTGGAACGGGGTTGTAGCTTATTTGTGGTGAAGATGGAAATAGTTGAAAAATAAACAACCAAAGACACGAAGATGAGAGTAGGAAGGACGTTGCTGATATAGAATTTGTAGTGGTGAAAAGCATATAAGGCACTTATTGGGAAGGATATTTAGGAGATATGTTGCCATGTGAAGAGCATGATGCCAAGAATACGGAGGTACTAGGAGTGAGTGAGAAGAGTGCGAATAATATTATTGATTGTACGAATTTTTACATTCAGCCTTGCCATTTTGTGAGGATGCATGAGGATAGGAAAAACGCAGGCGCATCCTAGTAGAGGCACAAAATTTATGAAACAAACCATTATCCTATTGTCACCCATTACCACACTAAAGATTTTTTATGTCTCACTCAAACTGGGTTTCGATATAGTCATGAAACAACAAGAAAACAGAATAAACCTGTGACTTATGAGTAATCAGGTAAGCCCACAAAAAAATTGGATTAATCATCCAAGAAAAAACATAATAACGATGGCCTGAGGAGCTCAAAACCAGAGAAGTCCAAAGATCAGTGTGAACAATATCAAACGGCATGACAATATGAGATAAAGACCTTTCAAAAGGTTACTTAATATGTTTTCCTAAAGGACATGAAGAACATATGAAGGTGGGTGAGGGTGATGGACAATCAATCAAAACTAAGATGACATAGAGAATTGAAGATAGATGCTCCATGGTGACCAAGACGGGCGTGCCAGACAGAAGCAGAAATAGTAGTAAAGGCCGATGAATTAGTGGCTGGAAGCTGGAATGTTAAGAGGAATATGGGGTAGAGATCCCCCATACTATCACACCGCATCAGATGCCGCCCCGTATGTAAATCCTTGCCAAATGGGTCAAATTCAATACAAACATGATTAGTAGTAAATTTACAAACATAAACCAAGTTCTTAATGAGTTTAGGTGCATGAAGAACATTATTAAATAACAAAGGTGGGTGCGGTGGAGGGAGACGGTAGTAGCCACAACCTTTATTGTAATTGTTTGACAGGTGCCAACAGTGATGCTATGAAAACTGCTCAAATTAGAATAGACGAGTGACTACTTGAGTGACTACTTGAGTTACATGTCAAGTGCGATGTCACACCAGTGTTTAAGTACCAATTATCATTAGCTAGGGAAAGCGAAAAAGTGTACAGTGCATAATCAATGTCAGTTGGAGCATAGGAAGTAGTAGACAGTGCGGTCGTGACATGGTGTGCCTGAGGAGGATGAGACCCCACACACCTTGATGACTAGTAGGGGGACGAGAAGGCCAAGCAGTTGTAGGATAAGGCGACAAAGGAGTGGTCCATGGTTGTGGAGAATATGCAGCCCACAGAGGATAATCCAGGGTGTGGGGGACTAGTGCGACGGTGGAAGAGAACGCCCACCATGGCGACCACCATGACCTCTGGAGTTATGATTGCCACGACAACGTTACGCCAGCCATTGTGTTTGCGGCCACGGGTGTGATGTTGTCACGACGGTGTTGTAGCAGAAGATGAGTGTGTGACATGATGAGAGGAAGAGTCATCGGTAAGAGATTGTGTAGAACGAGTGATCATGGCAGAACCCGTAGCACGAGCAACACATTTGGGGAGATTGGATTCCTCAAGTATTAGCATCAAGTGTGCCTTGGAGAAAGTAGAAGTGACTCACTTTGTTGGAAGAGAGTAGCAACACCTCAGTAGGAATTTTTTAGACCAGCAACAAGTTGAAGAACCAGTCGAGGATTGGAGACAAGGGCATCGACGTTTGCCAACTGATCAGCTAGCATCTTCAAGTGTTGACATACGCACTGATATTAGCAAAATCATCAATATTAGTGTGAGAGAACTGATGCTAAAGATGGACGGCCCACGAATGCTTGTTGTCCTGAAATAGATCAGTCAGGCGACTCCACACAGTCATGATGGTAACATCCGGTTCAAGAATAGTGTAGATAATGTCATTGGAGACGGTGTTGTATATCCATCCAGCATGAGGGCATCAAGATGAGCCCATAGATGAGAGGAAGTTGTGATAGTCAAAGAAGTAGGTTGAGGCGACAACCCATTGAAGTCAAGTGTGGAACTAACGATATGATCGAGGACGTCATACACCTTCACATGTATTTTGAAAAGCGCGGCCCATGAGGTGTATTGTCCTATTTCCATGTATAAATTATTTTGATGAAACTCTTAATGTGGACACTGTAAGTGTTGGGTGGAATTTTGATTGGTCAGCCACGTGGGAAAAAACAAAAGGAATTGACATGAGAGTGAGGATTTGAAAATAATCGTTGTTGGAAATTGTGAGATATGTGAGGAAAAACAAACACTGTGAGAGTGTGTGAGGTATCGCTGTGAGAAAAAGACGGTCGATAAAGACAAGAGCGTGGTAGAGATAAGAATATGAGATATAACCTAGACGACTGATACCATGAAAGAATATGATTGTCCCCCTTCTCATTAGTTTGTACAATATTTATATTTTGTTTACATAACTGTTTCCTATAAATATGGAAACCACCTAAAAAGAACAATAATAACAACTATGAGGATAATTACAAATGATCTTATCTATATATCTATCACTAATGACTCTCCCATTTTCAGTAGGATTGGGGTGTTATTTGAGCTTATATCACCAACTATTTCAGGACCATTCTGAACAGGATTCTGGACATGATATTGGGGTGTTGAGGCACTAGTAGCATAAACTTCGAAACTACCAACCTCCCCAACCTTTCATCATTCAAACTTTTACGAGAGGTTTACTTTGAATTGTGGCTTTTTCCTCATCAGTCCCACATACATGTTCTTCTAGATTCATCAATTTCTTCAGCTGAACTTTGGTGGCCCGATCGGAAGCTCGAAGCTCACAACCAAGGGTCATAAGGTAAACTCCAACTTCCGACTCCTTTTGACAATAGCAGTCTTTAGTCTGTGAGAAAACAAGCCACATCAAAATAGATGACCAGCATCCATTCATAAGTAACCTTAAGAACCGAGTCCACCCTGTTAATGGAAACTATCACACAACGCAAGATTGGAATTATGATGTCTATAAGGACCTTAATCCTCATGTATAGGCCTCCAATTCGTCCATCTTCTTCTTCATATTCGAGGAAATAACCAAACTAATTCCTTAAGGGCTTTGTGAATTCTTTGTGCGTGAATTCTTGGTGCTGGAATAGAAAGGGGACATCATGATCTGTCACCCATATATGTAACCATTTGAATTCATGATCGCGTGGAGCTTTCCTTTTGTCAATTCATTGGAATGCTAGCAACAATCCATCAAAACACCATGACCCCAATAATGGATTGCATGCTCCATCTCCTACTTCTCGAATTCGAAAAGGAAAAGATCCTTACCCACACTATGAATCTTGAACTAGCCTTCAAGTTTCCAGGCTCGACCCAGGGTATGTTCCTACTTACTAAAGTCTGGGCTCTTCATTGAGAATGATTTACAGAGCAAGCATTGGGTGAGAGGTAGGGCTTGAGCATTCTTCTATGCATGTTAGTTGCTTGCCCTTCGTATTATGTGAGCGATAATTCCACACAACGTGAGGAAAGATCTTCAATGGTTGCTTGCAGATTTTGGTTAGCCATTTAGAGGTTTGATGAAAAATAGGCAGTGCCGGAATAGCAAAACTGGAAACTAAAGGAAATCTACAAGGATAATGTGGATGGAGTTAGTGAAACCAATAGTCATCCCCACTCTCTCAATCATAGCTTAAACAAACAGGAGGCCATTCCCAAGGCGTAGACAACACACTGACAACTTTTGATGATATCCACGGAAGAAATGAAGTACAAAGATCCACGATTGGAGGAAACTTCAGATGGAAGACGTGGGTTAAGACAAAAAGTTTTGTGATTTGTGAGGAGGCAAGAAAAAGGAAAAAGGAAAAAGGTAGAGCTCCTGCCGAAGGAGAAAGAGGTAAACTCCTTCGGAGCTTTCTTGTTCTAGGGTTTAAAATTGACTTGATTCTATGATCGATCATTTGTCTTAAACCTAATTTAATTACAACATAAAAATATTTTCTATATTAGATTAAATCTAATGGGATAAACTTGAATTTGAATGGGATGGAACTGAAAGTAACTTGAATGTGAGTAAGTCCAAACACTAGTGATCTAAAGTTTAGCTAGCCTAAACCCATTTGGATAACTAGTTGGTAGCTGCAATTTATACTCTCTTCTTTTCCATTTTCTCCATCATGTTTACTCTTTGAAACATTTTTTTCATTTAACATTTTATTGCAAGATAACAATATAATACTAAAATAGTTTTCTTACTTGATAAATCATATTACAAAATTCAAATTTATAAACTATTATATCTAGGGGCGGAGATAAGGGGGGCGGGTGGGTGTTTGGCCCCCCAACTCCCGCGAGTATATGCTTAAATCAGTTTACATTTTTATTATATAGTTTATTTATGTTATTAGATATTTGTTTGCCCCCATAACATTTTATAAATAACATCATGGTATCACTAAATTCTATTTATTTAAAATTTATTTCTATTAATATATAATATTTAATCTAGAATTGTATTATGAAAAATCATTTTTAGTCTATAGTAGATAAAAACTCTTAATGTTTTTATTTTAGCAGCATATTCTAAAGTAAAACTAATTATTATACCAGCCATAGTAATCATGTACCCCTACTATCCATCATACAAGTGTTTCTAGTTTTTTATTATAGATTTTGCTAATTTAAATAATATTAGATTACTCAAACTATTTTTAGATGAAGTTTTTAGAAAAAAACTAGTAGTTTAGAACTATTGTTCTATATTATATATTGGCATTAACTTATACTTTGTATACCCTTTTTTAAACAGGAAATAAAAAAGGTAAAACAAACTTCTTTATTAATTTATATATTTCAGTTTTAATGTAATTTTTATGTCAAACTATATATTATTATAATATGAATTTTAAAATATAATTATAAATATTGAAAATTTATAATAATTTTAAAAAATTAAAAATTAAATTAAAAAATTAGTTAATATTATTAAAAAAATCTCGCCCCCCTTAGATATTTTTTCTGGCTCCGCCCCTGATTATATCTTATATGTTTATATTGAAGTCAAATGATATGTCCAAGTAGTAAATGAGACACTAAGTTGGTAGTAGTACTTATAGAATAAATAAGAAACAAAATTATAAGTGTAAAAAATGGTATACTATTTCCTAAAATCGGGGAAACCTACCTTAAAATAATTCAAATGTAATAAAAATTATTAGCCCTTCCAAAGTTTGATGGAACCCATAATACAAATCCACCTATTATGAATTAGCTATCAAAACCTAAAATTAAAATTTGAAACGTGAAATATATTTGACCCAAATGAATTATGAACCAAAATAATTTGACACAAACCTTATTACTAGGTTCATAAGTACCAAGTCTATATGTACCATGTCCACCATTAATAAGTAATCACGGGTTGCTTATGGACGGTCAGCTGGTAATTTGATTAACTAGATATCAGTTAATAAAAAATTTGTTGACAAAACTGATTTGTAATTTTGATCCACTTAAACCGCTTAACCAAAGTTAGTTAATAAAAAAAGTTTGCTCGGTTCAACTAGCTAACTAGTAACAAAAAATGCACAGAGCTAAATCTTAATCTTTTTATGATAATTCAAAGTCAAAACTGAGTTTAGCCTTGCACCTAATACTAAGCAATGTTGTATGGGAGAAACTGCATTGTTATATGCTATATAACCAGAGTAAATTTTGTAACACCTTATATGGTTAACTGATCAACTACCTAGCTCTTAAATTATCTAGCTTGAAGTTAATACTTAAGTTATAATTGAGTTTGTAAATCCTTATTGAGTAGCCACTATCTTTTGATTACCATGTTGTTGCCATCGACCTAAGGATCTTATCTTGGTTGATTTGGCCGGCATATCTGGTAATCGAGGAGGCAGTGATTGATTTTTTAATGACAATTGGTACGATCTAGAGGTGCTCCTTCTAGTGCAAGCCTTAAATAGTAGCTATAAAATTTGTGTATTTATGACTCAATTATGGCAGCGGTGTTGAAGGGATTGTGCAATCTCTTCTGAGCTTAAGTTGGGCTTAAGAACCGTGTGTCATGTTAGCCTTTAATAGAAATCGTTAGGATACTTAAACCTTTTGAGTTACAGCTTCTTCGCCTCTTCTTTAAGAATTGTCGCCATTACTATGATGAACAACCTCCTACAACTAGGCAGGGGCGTATTCAAGGGGGTACACGTGGGGTCACGTGACCCCACGTTTTTTTAAAATTTAGAGATTCCTATATGTATAATAATTAGAGTTTATATGTATATAGTATAGTGACCCCATATATCATAGAGTTATTGGTGGTGTAGTGGTAAGGGGTAGAAGTATTGAGTAAATTATCCTAGGTTCAAATCCAATTATGAACAAATATGTTGATTTTTTTTTCAAACAATAGTGACCCCATATAATTTATATTCTGACTCCGCCCCTACAACTAGGTACGACTGCTTGATCCAATTGACTCCATTTTCATTGAGTTTGAAAACATGTACGAAAGGATAAAAATGGCAATCAAGAAGGCGACGGTGGGTTGTTGATGATGTGAAGGTTGTGCACAATACAAATGAGATGCAAATGGACATTGTTCGGGATGCTATTACGGACGAGGTTGTGGCATCTACGGTCATATGATGTGTGTGAGATAAATTTCTTCTTACTACTTATATATTCCAAGACGCTTGCAAATCATAAAAGTAAATGAGCTTAGGCTGAGTTTTTATTGTAAACTACTTTCTACAAGAGTAACCATGTGGATGTATGATATTACATAATAGTTTACTTTTGTAGGTTGTGTATGTTAATTACATTTATGTACTACTTAGGTATGAAACATACATTTTCTTTGACTTTGGAGATGTATGAAGAATAGAAAGTTGTATAAATCAATCAAATCCACAAAGAAAACACTTCTAAAAAGTAGAAATGTTGTAGTAACATGAGTAAGCTAACAATTTTTACTAAATGCAAGTAGAGGCGGAACCAGGATTTGAAGTATATGGGGTCACTATTATTATTGAAAAAAAATCTTGTATTCACAAATATAATTCAAATTTAAAGATAATATCATCATCTAGTACAATTGTACTCTACGGGGCTTCATTGCCTGAAAATATTATAAAATAAAGTTTCGTCACTAATTGTTCAAAAGAAAACTATTATATATATGTTTCTAATTATATAAAGACATACACGTTTGCAAAAAATTGATCAAAGAAAAATAAAAAATTCAACAAACAAGAATAAGGTTTCAGATTTATAAAATATATTTCTAAAACTAATAATAAAGAATAAAAGTAAAAGGTGAGATTTGGAAGTGTTACCGTTGTTGAGGAAGCACAATTAGTATCTCCTCCTAATGCGAGCTTCTGAAAACTCAGGGAAACCTATGACATATGGTTATACTGCAAATTTGATTAGTAATTCTACAGTGGCCTAAGTATTTATAGACGAGGAAGAACAAAAAAGATAAAAAAAAAGGAAAATAAATTGAAAAACGGTTGATTTGATGTGAAGGCAAGGAAAAGATAAAAATAAAACAACTGCTTTAATTGGGAATGGTAAGTGAAAAAAGTATCAATTAGGGATGGAAAAAGAAAAAAACTGTTACAAAATCAAAAACGATTTGGTGTAATTCACTCCATAAACAAACGCCGAGTCTTCTTGGAAAATGGTTATTCACGAAAAAGCATGACATAGATTTAAGGGAAAATTCACGATATACCCCTGTTTTCTTTTGTAATTCACAATACCCCCTGTGATTTTCGTAATTCAACTTTAAACATGCTTAAATGTTGTCCAAAATTGATGAAACTTTACATGGACGATGCTAAAGTGTTATATTTTGGTCCAATATCAAATTGAAGTTTTTTAAGCTCACATGTGACCTGTGGGACCCAATGAATATGTGACTGTTCATTGGGTCCCACAGGTCACATGTGAGCTTAAAAACTTCAAATTTGATATTGGACCAAAATATAACACTTTTGCATTGTCCATATAAAGTTTCATCAATTTGGACAACATTTAAATATGTTTAAAGTTGAATTACTAAAACCACAGAGGTATATTGTGAATTACGAAAGAAAACAGGGGTATCTCGTGAATTTTCCCTAGATTTAAACTTAGACAATCTTACTTGCCACGTCTCTCTTTTACCACTAGACTGTTACAAGCTTTATAATATATGAGGTCACTTATATTGTATAGACAAAACATACAAATAAGAATCTGCAACGTACACTATACTAATAACAATAAAAGGAAAATTTCATGAAATGCCACTATATTTTTTGTTAGTTCATGAAATACCCCCAAAACAAGAAAGTCACAAAATGCCACCATATTTTTGCAAAATCCCATGAAATGCATTATAGTCATTGACCGGAAGGAAAATAGATCAAAAGACCCGGGTAGTTAACAAATTACTTTTAAAGTTCACAATATGCCGCTAAGTGTTAAAAAATTCACAAAAATCAAAATACTATAAAAATAAAAAATTTGAACAAATTGAAAAAAGTTTTAAAAATTCAAATATTATAAAATATTGAAAAAATAAATAAATATTTCTTAGATTTTTTTAAAATTATGCACTACCGTAAAAATAATATAGAGTTTTAAACATATGGTTGGTACTAGTTTTTCTACCATTTTTTGACATTTGGTCCCACATATCACATATGAGCTTAAAAAACTTCAAATTTGATATTAGACCAAAATATAAAACTTAGCATCGTCCATATAGAGTTTTATCATTTTTAGACAGCGTTTAAACATGTTTAAAACTGAATTATGAAAAAACAGTAATATTTTATGAGTTAAAAACTTAACAATGATATCTTATAAATTTTCCTTTTTTATAATACTGGTTACTCGAACTCAAATGGCGCTCCTGTTTTCAACAAATGAAGAGATCCGTTAACAAATTTCATTTTTTACGAGTAGCATCATTGCCTTAACGTTTCCAAAAGATCGAATTTATTACTAGTAGCAAATAGTACTCATAATTACATCTTCCACTTCCCTTTCTCTCATACTCCTCATCCCCCTTGACGGTCCTATTTACTATTTAGATATGTTGTTTAATTTCAATTTTTAACATATAAGATAAATTAATTTTGAAAATTTATTTTGCCATATGATTCCTTACATGATAAACTATATAATACAAAATTTATTTTATAAATTATTTTACCTTATATTTTAATATTGAGGTGAAAAACGTGTCAAAAACAAACCGACGGAGGTAGTAGTATTGAAGGAGTCTTACTGTCAGCTCATGTCATGTCAGATCAGGCAGGTAACTCTATTTGTCCTTTCTTATATCAATCCCGTCTTGTCCCCTCCTACCCCTCTGTGATAGTCATGGCATCCCTCTTTTAGCTAATCCGTCGCATGCCCATTTCCCCTCTCTCTGCAATTCTGTTACTGTATTTTTCTTGTTTTGAAAATAAAAACTGTTACTCCCTTCACTGTTATTAGTTTTCTGTTGTTTTAGGATGTGTGATTTTTGTCAAAAAATCTGTCATTCTAGTTTTTTGACACACTTCTTTCCACTTTTACCCCTACTATTCAATATAAAAATAATTATTATCTAAATGGAAAAGTAAAAAATAGCGGCACATGCATCATTATCCTACTTTTCTTAATAAGTGTGTAAATTCCTAAATGGCAGTTATTGTTAAACCGAGGGAGTAGTATTCTACAATCTTTCAGTAAAAAGTTTCAGCCCTTTTATAATTCCAGCTCCTTCCTTCGTACGGCTGTTCTCTCTACTCTACGTAACATTTTGAACCCAGTACAAACGGCGCCTCTACTACTACCACTTCTCCATTATTCAGAAATAAAAGAAAAGAAATGTCCCGTACTTATTTATTATATGGGTCCATACCGCTGTCTTTTTCAACCCAATTAAGTCGAAGAAAATGGAAAAGGACTTCTGAAAGAAATTGAACTGGCAAGAGAAAGAGAGATCATAGCGAGTCAGGGAATCCAACAGACGAGGAAAGCAGGAAACAAGCTGGCTCCGACTCTTTTCCGCCCCGCACATCCTTCACATGTTTGTCCTCGCACTGTATCAAACGTGCAATTAGGGAAAAAGAAGCAAGGTCCCTTGAGCTGGGTAATAGCTGTAGCAGCAAAGAAAAGAAAAAAGCGAATAGCGATGACGACAAAACCAATGCTTGCCCGCATCACGAAATTCAGATCTCCGTAAGAAACAAAAAATAGTTATAGAGCCTGAATTTCCATTGTTTTTAGTGAGCAAGTATTGTTTTTCTGGGTGCCAACTGGCATACCCCTCCCAGTGAATAAGTTCGAAACTTTTTTTTCCCGGATCGAGGACGAAGGGGAAGAAAACGATTCCCACGACTCCACCCACCTTCTACCGAAAGGAACAGTCAACAATGAGTGGCTGAGCCGGCCGTGTTCTTATTCAAGCGTCCTGAGAAGAAAAGAGATATCTATTACCGAAGATGGTCGTCTTGGAGTTTCTGGCTTGGATTATTGGTGAGTTCTCATAAGCATAATTCTTCTTTTTTGTTGGCGAGTAGAGAGCATGTTATTGTCTGCCCACCCACATTCTGTTTCATCTCTGAGTCTCTGCTCTTCCGTTTTGTTTCTTTCTTTCTGGTTAGACATTAGACCTCGTCTCCCGTTCGTGTAGTTTTATACTAACCACATCTTCCACCTGGGTAGATTGACTATTCTAATGATTACGGAAGAATGTATTCGGTCGGTTATGGAATTGCCGCCCGCCCTTAGGATTTGGGATTGATAGATCAACACCGTTTTTCTCTGCTCTCTCTAATTCGGCTTCTTTCTGCTCTTCATTTTTCCTCTGGGCACAACATTGCTGCATTCAGAATATTGCTTTCGGAACGCGCTTCGCTGTTCTTACCATTTTTGCCTGATTAGCATTGGGGAGTCCTGCTAGCTCAGCTCGATAGCAAAAGGGTATCAAAATTTCGGATATCGTGATAACCGTAAGGCGTAGAAAGATGTTGTGTGCGTGCTCTGGAGAGCAATTCAAATTTGAAGATCCGCCGCCCACGTCGCCGGAGTCGTTAGCCACTAGGGATTTCTCCGCCAGCGTTCATTCTTCTCGAACTCCAAGGGATTTATCGACGGTCAGCGGTCTATCTTCTAGAACCCCGAGAGATTTCTCAGCCAGGGGCTATTATTCTCAAGGACTGGTGGTGGCGGTGGAGTAGGAGACCAATTGGCTGCTAAACTTGAGGAAGATCAAGTCGATGAGGTTGAATCCACTTTAAAAGAAGCTCTCTCCTTAAATTATGAGGTGGGTATTTTCTATTTTTGGAAAATGTAGGCTTGATTTGACCTTTTGGATGTGATTATTTGGTTTCGTTTATCACTGTTTGCTTATGATTAACGGTTTTTTTGTTAATAGGAAGCTAGGGCTTTGTTGGGAAGGATGGAATACCAAAGGGGAATTTCACTGCTGCGATCCAGCTCTTCCAAGGGATTGATATCAGCAGGTTAGCACCTCGGATTGTCAAGTCTATTCAGGAGCAGACTAAGCAACGGAGGTCCAAACCGAAAGGCGGTGATGATAATGCCTCTGCTAGTGGAATGTCTATGCCTTCTGTCAGCTTGCTGCTTGAAGCGATTTTGCTCAAGTCTAAACCTTGGAAGAGCTTGGGAGAGTCCAAGGTATATATGTTCTCCTGCTGGTGTTTTATCTTTTCGATAGATCACTCTTCCCTGGCGGCTTCATAATGCCCTTAAATCATGCTTTTTGTTCATGGGTTTCAGTCAAGGTTGTGTAACTTGTGTTACCATGAAATCAATCCTTTTTTCGTTGTGATATAGGCATTAAGTTTTGCTAATGGTTATTTCTTTATCATTATAAATTCTCAGATGCAGCAGAAGAGTGCAAGATAATATTGGACATAGTTGAGTCAGCTTTACCCAATGGCATGCCAAGTGGAACATCACTTGACACTAAAATGCAAGAGATTTTCACAAGGCACTAGAGTTGCTTCCCGAGTTGTGGAAACAAGCTGGGTGCCTTGATGAAGCTATCATATCATATCGTCGAGCACTAGTCCGAATATGGAACTTGAATCCCCTAAGGTTAGCCAGTGTGCAGAAGGAGCTTGCTGTTTGCTACTCTATGGTGGTAGAGACTCCAGTTCCTCCGCATCTGATAATGTGGGGGCCAACTACCCCAAAAAACAACTTTGAGGAAGCAATTCTTTTGCTCTTCATACTGATGTCTAAAATTGCATCCCAGGAGATTGATTGGGATCCGGAAGTCATGGATCATCTGACCTTTGCCCTCTCGATGTGTGGCGGGTTCAGTTTCTTGGCTGATCTCGTGGAGCAGCTCCTGCCTGGTGTATTTGACCGTACAGAGAGGTGGTATACTCTCGCCCTTTGTTATAGTGCCTCTGGCCAGACTGATGTGGCTTTGAATCTTGTCAGAAAGGCGGTTGGCAAGTCGAATCACACAACACAAACCTCACCTACCATCTTTGCTATTAGGGCTAAGCTGTGCTCTGAAAACCATGAATGTGCCAACGATGGAATTACATTTGCTCGTCAAGTGATTGACTTGGCGAGGATGGATGCGACGACGAGCATTTCTTGGGTCACGCCCACAAGTATCTAGGTGTTTTGTTACAGTAACTCCGCGAGGATCTCCATATCCAATACCGAGCGAGAGGGATTTCACAGGGATGCTGTGGACTCGCTAAATCATGCTTTTGCAGTTGATAATAAAGATGCAGAGTTGGTGTACAGCCTGGGATTGGAAAATGCGGTGCAAAGGAATTTGAACAAAGCGCTTGAGTACACAATGCTGCACTCAAATATGGTGGGAGAGAGCTCAGGAGAGGGTGGAAGTTACTAGCACTGGTTCGTCTGCACAGCATCGTCTAAAGGATGCAGAGACCATATTGATCTTGGTGTGAATGAATCTGAAGAGATTGGTAGTCTTCAGCTTTTAAGATTGAAGGCTAAACTCCAAATAGCTCAGCAACACCTAAGCAAGCTATAGAAACGTTCGGGATTTTGCTGTCTAGGATTCAAGCTTTGAAAAAACAAAGAACTAATGATGACAGATTGAAGGTGTGATACTTTTTTTTTTTTTTTGCGTGTGTACGTATCTACGAGTCAATTGCTGTAAGTTAACTCTATTCCTGTATCTGCTTCAGGTTATCAGAACTTTGAGGTTCCTAATCATGGCATGTTTTGGTGCGAGATGTACTCAAACCTTGAGGCATGGTCTGATGCTGATGTCTGGGGTAAAAGAGCCAAATCAGCAGATATCTTTGATCCTAGAAGCTGGCATGCTGCAGGTACCTTAACTGCAGTGGGCATTATTATTCATTACTGAACACATCATATCTAATTGCAATTGCCCTTATTTTGTAACAGGTATGCTAATGAAGGCAAAATCAGAAGACAAGGCAGCTCTGGTTGCCTATTTTATGGCACTGTCAATAGAGCCAGAGCATGTCCCAACCTTAGTTTCAATAGCCAAAGAGCTCATGGAAATAGGCACTAATGCCCTCCCTATTGCTAGAAGTTTCTTGATGAACGCTTTGCGAGTGCAACCGACAAACCATGAGGCATGGTTCAACCTAGGAGTGATTGCGAAGCGCGAGGGTTTGACATTACAGGCTGCAGACTACTTCCAAGCTGCCCATGAGCTTGAATCTTCAGCACCAGTCCAACCTTTTGTCTAGAACGAGGTAATAAACCAGACAGTAGGTTTTGTAGTGAAGTATAAGATAATCAAGAGACCATGGAGAAACAGGTTCAAACTTGGCCCATCAATTGGAATTAACAACCCTAGTAGCGGGCACCTCCTTTTGAAATTGTCATTGATTGGTGTACAGTAAATAGCTTCAGTCTCTGAGCATATTCCACTTCAGTTAGCTGACGCTTGCCCTATCTTGTAAGATCAAACTCATTCTTATGAATCGTCTATATATAATAACTTTCAAAATGTTGCAATCATAGATTTGGGAGCAGTCGCCGCAGCTGGAGAAACAACTTTATGGGTCATCTGATACCGGCCACTGATAACCATGCCATGCCTGGTTCGTTATAGATTCTGGCGATGAAGATTAGCCTTTGTTTAAAGTCAGTACGCGTGGGATGCTCAATATTTCTCCTAAGTTGGTGGTTAGTGGCTAATAATACTAAGTGAAAATTCACGAGATACCTATTTTTTTTCATAATTCACAATATATCTCTGTGATTTTCGTAATTCAACTTTAAACATGTTTAAATGCTGTCCAAAATTGATGAAATTTTACATGGACGATGCTAAAGTGTTATATTTTGGTACAATATCAAATTTGAAGTTTTTTAAGCTCACATGTGACCTGTGGGACCCAATGAATATGTGACTGTTCATTAGGTCCCATCGATCACATGTGAGCTTAAAAAACTCCAAATTTGATATTGGACCAAAATATAACACTTTAGCATCGTCTATCTAAAGTTTCATCAATTTTGAACAACATTTAAACATGTTTAAAGTTGAATTACTAAAACCACAGAGGTATATTGTGAATTACGAAAGAAAATAAGGGTATCTCGTGAATTTTCCCTAATACTAAACTATAAAATAAAAGTGGCTAATAATAGTAGAGTTATTAGAAGGCTCCCGTATCTCACGTCGTGCTGTCTCACCCTTTTTCCGTCTACAAAATATTGGTAGTCATTGGAATTAGTCTCAGCCTCTCAGGTTTACCACCAATATGGCAAAATAGGCTGAGCGACTAGTTTAAAATGGAGTAAGCTTGGGGGCCTAGATTAAATATCTGGGCCGAATAATAAATTGGGTTAGATTGTAGTAAAATTTTACTCCCGTGAACAGGATCGCTTTGTGAGAAGCATTTTACAGTACATAGTAGTAGGGGTGATCATTTGGATAATTCGGTTAACCGAAATCCAAATTGTAAAAAATAAATTGGATTTCGGTTATTTCGGTTAAAAACTGAATTATCCAAATTAAGACCAAAACTGAATTAACCATTATCCAAATTATCCGAAATCCAATTTTTTTAAAAAGTAAAATCCAAAATCCAAACCAAAATCCAAATTTTAGCTAGTTTGGATTTCAACTTACCAAAATTTAGTGTTTGTGTTTAACTATTTATTACTAAAGACTAGAATAAGAAAATAGAATATTCTTTTGTAAATTTTTTTTGGATAATTCGGTTAACCTAATTAGACAACGTCAAAACCAAATCCAAACCAAATTATAAATAGGATAATTCGGTTAACCAAAATTTATAATTCGGTTAGAAAATTCAGTTAAAAATCCAAAAAACAAAATCGGTTAATTCAGTTTTTGGATAAATCTAAAATATCCAAACTGAATGCTCACCCCTACATAGCAGTACCGTTTTGACAAAAATACCCCCTTACAAACTAAGTGCGTTCGGTACTTGCGTTTCGTTATTTCCTCATATTAAGCAGACACGTGTTGAATACATATTGGACTATACATTTACTCTGGACCTACAAAAGTATATCTGTCATAATATAATGGGTTAACTACACTTTAACCATAGGGACATTAAAGTTTTCGCAGGAAAACCTGCGTTCATAGAACGCACCCTTAATTATCTCCTCTCATCACTACGTGACATGAAAGAAATATTAAATAAAAATAACGCTTGGTTGAGGGTTTTATTTAAGCAATCTCACTTTAAGACTGGATTAGATGGATAAGACTTTATTTGGTTGATAATTAGCTATTCCTGGGAATAACAAAAATTGGGAATAGAGTAGTATTAATTAATCCCTCCAAAATGTTGGTATTAAAATAACACCACTTATTTCTCCGTGTCTACTATTTTTTTATTCCAGAAATATCCCCACCTTTTCAGAAAATCAATCTATGTCCCAGTCTTTTCGTAACCAAAAAGTATCACTAGTAGAAAAAAGTCCTATTTCGGCGGTTCCAATGGGCCTATTTCAGCGGTTGTGAACCGCCGAAATGAGCACCACCGAAATAGGTGTACCTATCTCGGCGGTTCTTAGAGAACAACCGCCGAGATAGACCTATGGGATTGACCGATGCTGAGTTGACCATGAGTCTATCTCGGCGGTTGTTCTCTAAGAACCGCCGAGATAGACTCATGGTCAAACTCAGCATCGGTCAATCCCATGGGTCTATCTCGGCGGTTGTTCTCTAAGAACCGCCGAGATAGGGTATTTTTTTTTGTTTTTTTCCATCCTAGCTTATATATATATATTCACCGCATTTGTTCAATGAGACCTGTAATAAAGCTTCATCCATACAGGGAGCTCCAACACATTTAAAAAGTTATAAAAGCTCCCAATTAATACCAACGACGCACCACAATTTGAGAGTTAACAAAACCAATGCAATTACACTTATTTACACACTTTCATTACAAATAAAAAACAACATTACAATTCAAATCTACCATTACACCATCCACAAGTGTACAGAGTTACATTACATACTCAAAAAGTTCACAAAACATCTTCATGATCATCAATTCATTAAACTTGTGCAGACGAACTCCGACCATTCCTCAAGCATCTCAACAATTTGAGCATCATCATACTGACCACCTTTGAACACTTCTTCGTAAGCCTTGAAAAAAATGAACATTAATCTAAAACGTACAAGTCTAACAACATGTAAAGAGCATAACTGAAACTTTCAAAGAATGTTACCTGTCTAACGAGTGCTCTGGTAAAAGGTTCGCCGCTCCTACTATGTCACTCATGAATCTCATGACATAGTATCCACATTCTGAACCCCCAGGCTGCACCGGACACTATACAAACGCACATATTGACAGTTATAAACAAGTTTAAACATTATACACAAATTTATCAATTAATAGAGTACCTTGACAGGTTCCAAGGGATGTCACGCTTCATTGTTTTACTGGAGAGATTGCAGCTCTCATGGAACTATATACATCAGCAATATATATAGTTTTAAGCATCAGTAGCAAGTTATGAAACAGTTAATGTTAAGTAATTAAGTTGTTTACGATAACAAACTAATTACCCCAGTATTGCGGTGGAGATCTTCGGTCTCTTGGCAGCCTTACCAAGTGAGTCAAATTGCAAGATTCGTGGGTG
The DNA here is from genome assembly GCA_023374045.1 of Limonium bicolor. Lineage (NCBI taxonomy): Eukaryota > Viridiplantae > Streptophyta > Magnoliopsida > Caryophyllales > Plumbaginaceae > Limonium > Limonium bicolor. The sequence goes on along the minus strand of CM041779.1, from coordinate 71,588,102 downwards.
CTTAACATCACCAGCACAAGCAATGACCAATGTCGACTGTCCACAAATTACACAATGTGTTGAATCATTAAGCAACTAACACAAACTATATGTTTTAGATAATACTAAGAGAAATAGTCAAATATCATACCCTGAATGATATGGCAGCATAATAAATGACTTGTTAGAACATTCAAAGAGGGCATTCGTCATATATGCATAAGGCCTTCCATATCACTTGTCATCTGGACTTCACTGCACATAGCAGGACACAGGAATCCAATATGTCTTCATAGACATTGATCGCCTTATCATGCACCCACCTATGAGGCAATATCATTAGTCATTAACTTTTTATTCAAACATCTAATTCATCACCAATCAATGAATTCAAAATAAAAGGTAGAAGTCACTCACATGGCGGCTGACTTGATAATCGACACATTCAACCAATCCCTCCTGAAGCACTCCTCGAAGTCGGACATATACATCCCAAATCGATGTATATCTTCTCCTTGAACTATATAGTGAAATATCCGCTCGGGATCTTCCACAGTGAGGGAATCACAATCAGGTGGTAGCACAACAAGGATGAATGCAGAATCTGCATATTAGTCGACAAGCCGGCCAATATTCTTTTCTCCACCAAAGCAGGTCTAAGCACAAATTTGTGGATGCCTTTGATTGCACAGGTGGCAGCAATTCTTTTTCCTTTGCCCTTATCAGTCTTCGGTCGGCTCATATCCTATGATATTAGTCTAATTAAGTATATGGATGCAAGGTGGTACACCAATAGTTTTATAGCAACGGTTAAGAGTAATACCTGCCCAGGGAGTCTGACCAATCGTACAGGCCACTGCACTGTCGCAGTTTGTGCGAACGCAAGGTAGGTCTTTGTGGGATCGGCACCGGTAAACCGACGTCAGCATGCTCTGCAACAAATTCGTCTAGAAGCACTCGTGCATGGTAATGTCGGAGTGGTTCACCGTGCACAATATCACTTGGAAGAAGGGGAAAAGTTTTCCCCATGCACCATGACCTCTTCTACTCCAATTTGTAAAAACAGATGGCACTCAGTGGGTGCCTGAGTGTTATGTGGAACTTGTTTAGATAAAAATTGAGAATTCTTCTATGATGATATTAGTGATCAAGTGAAAAATCTAATCGTCATGTACTCAATTGAAATGTTAGTCTAACCTTTAGAGATGCATAGGGAAACGGATCAGCCGAGTGGACACTACTTCTCACTACCGGTGCACTCTGCTGCTGAATGGGTGACTCAACTGGTGGTCGAGAAACCTCTTGGCTTCATGCTGCTGTGGCTGAAGCCTTGACATAGCCTGAGCGATCCTCTCGTCGACGTTCTGAGTAATCCTCTGCTCCATCTCAGCCAACGCTCTCAGGTGCTCCTCGTAGCTAATCGACTTCCCTGTGCATTCTGGACCCGGGTACGCCAAATGCCTGGCGGATACCAACGTGCCCACCAAACCCAATGGCACGACCTGGATGATCCTTCTTACCAAGAGCGCGTGTAAGAGGATCATCATTCCTCTGTGAGGTCCAGGTGCCCTGGGTGAGCTGAGAGCTTAATTCACCCTAATACACACAAATACAGTTATTAGTTTAACATAAGTTCATATACAAATGAAATGAACAGTTTGACTAAAATGAAATGATATCACTTACCATTTGAGCAATAACTGCTCTCGTGGCTTCATCGTATTGAGGATTTTCGGGAGTAGAGTTCTTCGGAATGTGGCTTAACTCCCACACTTTCATTCTTCTGCCACTGGCATCCAATGAGCCATCCGTGGGCAGATATCCCTTTTGCTCCCATTCTGGTACCCTTTGAGCAATACTTTTTCCACCTAAGTGGTGAGGGTACAGATTCTTCTTAGCATTTGCTTGTTGTTGCGCACGGAGAGCCTGCATAAATTAATGGGATCATGTTAAGTGAAATTGAACACAAAAAAACATAAGAAATTAAGATTAATTTATGTATGACAATAAAGTGCACCTGGAACTCCGGTGTGTGACGCCTCTCAACAAATTGTACCATTGCTCTTCTGTTATGCCCTCGTAAACCTCCCATGGTGGTCTCTCACCGTCTCCACCATGATCTGGATCATCTGGATCTTCTGGAGTAGGCATCTTGTAGATGAACTTGTCAGCCAACTTATTCTTGTGGTCCCGGAACTGTTTCGACATCGCTGATAGCACATCCTTTTTAAGTGCGGGATCCACGGAAACGAGACTACGTACATGATCATTCAGTTAGTAAAGTAAACATAAATGTTCTATTATTTCACAAAAGATCATAGTAATAATGTAGAGATTTACCTGAAGACGCTGAAACATAGTATCCTTCAATGATTGAGGCACTTGCTTCCAGTTGTGGTTTATGTTGCAATATGACTTCACCAAATGGCTACCGTAAGCGGTGAAGTCATTCTTCCAATTTCCATGGGGTTGGTTGAACTGATTGAAGTCCACCGGTTTTGTAGGAGGGCCCTTGTTAGCCTTCAGCCCACGTGTTGCACCTCTCTTCTTTTGCTTCTTCGCCTCTGGTGGGACAACTGACTCCTCTTCGGTCTGCTGTGAAGGGCCAGCCTCAGTCTCGTGTACTGCTAACTGGTCCTTCTTCTTCTTTCCTCCTCTTGTGACCCGCTTACTTGGTCTATTCTGCTGTGGCTCAGGTTCTCCAGTCGAGAAGCCGTCCAATGGGGTCATCCATAGGGTGATCATCCACTGCAAAAAAAATAACAAACATTTTCATCAGATAAACTCATAACATAAATACTATGATGCATAACAATAACAGTTAAGATGACATTACAGTCTACATTCTACTAACAACATTACCTGACACGTACAAAAACATAAATCATTTCATATTTTCTACCCAAACACCCTCATCATGGTCTGATCGTGCGTAGAGCAAATCGTTTTCGGTATCATCAATCGAATCCGGTAATCCAGTAGGAAACAAGGATGTTTCCTCTACAGTCCCATTTTCATCGTTATCCTCATTTTCATTTTCGATTACAACCGGCCTTCTTCCTGGAAGAACAACAGACCATCTGCAGTCTTTCGGATCCTCAACATACCACACTTGTCGCAATCCTTTCCCAGAACAAATTGATCATCATTATAACCGTGTAACCGTGAAAGATCAACACGGTAAGCCCTCCATCATTTTGGTACCCGCGTCGGTTGTCCACCCACTTGCACCGGAACAACAGAAAGGAATCAATGTCATAGTCTAGTTCCCAGATGTCCTCGATGACACCATAATACCAATTACTAACTGGTTGAGATCGGTTACCGCTGTGGTACTCAGTGGCAGCAGCTTCAATTTTTACCCCACTATTCTGGTTTATCGATTTGGCATCTTGGCGTGCAGTGTAGTATGTATACCCACTAATATCATACCCCTCAAATGATGTAATATTAGTTTCAGGTCCGATTGCCAAACATCTGATCTCTTCGCTTACAGCTTCTGGATCTGATGATGCTAATGTCAACACATGATCTTTGAACCATTGGATAAAAACTCGGTTTTGTTCCTTTTCAGCCAAATGTGGCCTTTCAAAGGATTTTGATGCCTTAACTCAACCATATGGGTTTCCAAATAAGGTTCAACAACCTCAAGATGTTGTAAGACAAACAAATGTGCTTGATGAATAAGTAGACGCGAAACTTGCACGATCTTTCTACCAATAACACCTTTACCCTTAAACCTGCCATAGTGTCGTGGTTTTGGGATACCAATAGACTCTGCCTCACTCAAATAATCGGTCACAAACTCCGTGACTTCCTCAGTCACTGTTGCTTCAACAATGCTCCCCTCTGGTCGATACCTATTCTTCATTCTACTTTTCAGAATACCCATGTACCGTTCAAAAGGGTACATGTACCGTAAGTATACCGGACCACAGAACTGTATCTCTCGAACGATGTGCACAATTAGATGTACCATTATATCAAAGAAAGATGGTGGGAAATACATCTCAAGTTGACATAATGTGAACAATTTCACGTTGTAGATCATCTAGAGAGGTTACGTCAATTGCCTTGGAGCAAACAGCGTTGAAAAAGAAACATAACCGAGTTAAAGCATTTCTGACATCAGATGGCAATATCCCTCGAATTGCGACCGGAAGAAGATGTAACATCAGTACATGATAATCGTGAGATTTCATGCCTAAAAGTTTTAAATCCTTCATCGATACAATGTTCTTCCAGTTTGAAGAGTACCCAGACGGTACTTTTACCGAGTGAAGACATTTGCAGAAACTAATCTTTTCAGCCTTTGAGAGCGTGTAGCATGCAGGAGGTAGGTAGATTCGTTTCCCATTCTCTTGTGGGTGTAACTCCTTTCGTATACCCATGGTTTGCATGTCCTTTCTGATTTTCAATCCGTCTTTTGTTTGCCGGGTAATTGAGTAAAGTCCCACTCACTGCCTCACCAACGTTCTTCACAATGTGCATGATGTCTAAGTAGTGTCTCACAGAAAGATGATGCCAATAAGGTAGTTCCCAAAAGATAGAACACTTTTTCCAAATGTTTTTCGCCGGTTTTGATGTGTTTCCAAATACATTTGCAATGTCCTTAACCTTTTCGTACACTTCCTCAGAGCTCAGAGGTAGACGGGCCACACGAGTTTAGGCTTGACCATTGAACAACTTTCTCTTCGTTACTCGATAAGGGTGATCTTCGGGGAGAAGACGTCGATGACACATATAAACATTCTTCCCACAATGTTTTAAACGGTCCGAACAAGTGTCTTCCTCGCAAATGGGACATGCAAATGTTCCTTTAATCGTGTAACCGGACAAGTTCCCATACGCAGGGAAGTCATTGACGGTACAGAACAACAAAGCCTTGAGCGTGAAATTCTCTCTTGCATAAGCATCATATACCACGGTCCCCTCATTCCACAATAGCTTCAGATCGTCGATCAAAGGGGCAAGGTACACATCAATGCTATTACCTGGCTGCTTGGGACCAGATATCAGGAGAGATAACATGATGTACTTTCGTTTCATACACAACCATGAGGGCAAATTGTAGATCACTAGCAGAACAGGCCATGTACTATGTTGACTACTCAATGTGCCGTACGGGTTCATTCCATCAGTACATAACCCAAGCCTCAAATTCCTATCTTCATGTCCGGAATGTTCTTTGTACCGTCTATTGATGTTTCTCCACTAAGGCCCATCTGCTGGATGTCTTAGTTTCTCATCACTCTTTCTACCCTCCGCATGCCATCGTAAGTTCTTTGCATCTTTCGGATTCGCAAACAACCGTTTGAATCTGGGTATAATCGGCAAATACCAAACAAGTTTTGCTGGAGGGCTTTTTTTCTGAACGGAGGAGTACTCACCATCTTTATGCTTATACCGGGACAACGAACATTTCGGGCAATTGTCCAGATGTTCGTATTCACCCCTGTACAACACACAGTTGTTTGGACACGCGTGAATTTTTTTGTACTCTACTCCCATTGGACACACCCATTTCTTTGCCTCATACGTGGTGGTAGGGAGACCGTTCTCATCCGGTAGCATATCATGAATCAGCTCAAGGAATGTCGTGAAACCTTTGTCACTCAATCCATATCTTCCCTTCAGGTTGAACAAATTCAATATAGCTGTCAATTTCGTGTACTTAGTGCAAGTAGGATACAACGCTGTTTTGGATGCGTCCAACAACCTTTGATACTCATCCGGCCGGTCGACAAAGTTATCCTCAACGTTATCAAGCATCTCGTCAATTTGTTCATCATGATAAGTCGACTCACTGTCAACATTGACTCCGGAATCGCTTGGGAGTTCTGACTCGTTAGTAGTATCGAATGTCTACTCGGTTCTTGAGTTACACCGATCGTGACTGTAGGAAGATGAAGCATTATCTTCAACAGGTTCTCCATGAAAAATCCATTTTGTATAATGTGGCATGAAACCACGGGTCTTCACATGGAATTGTACGAGGTTGATGCTTGAATAATGTCTAACCACACCACAATCAACACAAGGACATGGAATTTTCTCCGCCTTTGTCCTGTCCTTGTGTTGCACTACAGCTTTGCAAAACTCTTTCAGCATTTTGTCAAAATGTTCGCCTCTATCACCATACATCCAGTCACGCTCCATACTATATGTGCAACAGATCACAGGTGTGAGTTAGAGCCTTTGTAGAATATGGTCTGTATTAAGTTGCACATGTTTATTTCTTAATGGAGCATGACTGGGATGATTGTCAATTAGTCTAGCCTAACTCTAAGGTTGCAAACATAAAATAAACTAGCATTTTACATTTAATAAATTGTTGCACTTCTAAAACAGAAACCGGTGTTTAAAACAATATTACGAATACTTTTTCTACAAAAAATTCGGCATGACCTTTGCATAATTGTACACATCCCGTGCTTATTATTCAGCACTCACCAAAGTCATCACAACCACAAACATTCCAACAATGGCAGCAACCAACAATTAAAATAAATCAATTCTTTACTAGCTAACTGAAAACCAATTGCAAATTCAGATCTTCAAATCAACATTTTCAATTCTCCACTGTATAAGTTCAAACCGGTTTAGAGATTAACAAAGAATCGAGAGTTAAAATACGTACTTGCACTAGTACAAAAAACGCCTATTTCGGCGCCCCTATTTCGGCGGTTGTAACAACAACCGTTGAAATAGGTGCCCCGAAAATTCTATGTCTAAAAAAAGGCACCTATTTCAGCGGTTCCTAGCTAGGAACCGCCGAAATAGGTGCCTTTTTTGAAATAAAATTTTCGGGGCACCTATTTCGGCGGTTCCTAGCTAGGAACCGCCGAAATAGGTGCCTTTTTTTAGACATAAAATTTTTGGAAGCCTATTTTCCCGTTTTTTTTTTCAAAAAATTGGGTCGGCGGGAAAATTTCAGCCTATTTCGGCGGTTCCTAGCCAGGAACCGCCGAAATAGGTGCCTTTTTTTAAACTAAAATTTTTGGAAGCCTATTTTCCCGGGTTTTTTTTTTTCAAAAAATTCGGACCGCGGGAAAATTTCAGCCTATTTCGGCGGTTCCTAGCTAGGAACCGCCGAAATAGGTGCCTTTTTTTAGACATAAAATTTTCGGAAGCCTGTTTTCCCGGTTTTTTTTTTCAAAAAATTCGGACCGCGGGAAAATTTCAGCCTAGCCGAAATAGGTGGCTTTTTTTAGACATAAAATTTTTGGAAGCCTATTTTCCCGGTTTTTTTTTCAAAAAATTCGGACCGCGGGAAAATTTCAGTCTATTTCGGCGGTTCCTAGCTAACAACCGCCGAAATAGACTTTATTTCATTATATATATCGCAACTGCTCTTCATCTCTCTCCTCTCACGGTAATTTTGCAACTCTAACTGGCGAATGTACTTGCTAAACGCTCCTCTCTGCATCTCGCTCACCAGATTGAAAACGGGGTTGAAGTAGTTCATTCTAGAACCGGTAATATACTCGAACTTATCTTTTTCTCATTAGAGAACAAGCTACATACATGCTCTGCGCCTTTCATTCTCTTTGTTTTGTCTACGCATCTCTTCATTCTCTTCTTGTGTCTACGCCTATGTAGTGACAAATCACTGAAACCGCTGCATCTCACTCACTAGATTGAAGACGGGGCTGAAGTATTTCATTCTGGATCCGGTAATATACTCAAACTTATATTTTCTTTTTGGAGAACAAAAACATACATGCTTTGCGCCTATTTATTCTCTTCTTTGTGTTTGTGTCTCTTTATTCTCTTCTAGTGTCTGCGCCACTACAATCTCTTCACACTCACGGTGATTTTGCAAGGCGAACAAGAAGCTTACATGCTCTGTGCCACTGTTCATTCTCTTGCGTTTGCGCCTCTACAGAGATGCAAAACTGTTGCATCTCGCTCCCGAGAAAGAAGACGATGCAGCTAATTTTTTTTTATTTTTTAAAAAAATACCTATGGCGGCGGTTGTAGCTAGGAACCGTCACCATAGGAGTTCTATCTCGGTGGTTGTACAACCGCCGAGATAGGGTCTCATACCTATTTCGGCGGTCTCCATTTCGGCGGTTCTAGAACCGCCGAAATAGACCTTTTACAACCGCCGAAATAGGCCCTTTTTGTACTAGTGTTGTTTTTTAAGGATTTATGGACAGGGGAGACTGGTGCCTGAGAGGTAGGCTTCTGTGCGAGAGATGTAGCAATACCACTTCTGATATGTCTCTGCAAGGGAGCAACAAAAAATAAATTACAAAAGAAATGCATCAACAAATATGAAATAAAGCTAAATTATGTACTAGCACTTATATTTAAATACATAATTGCATTTAGTAAACAAAAAATAAGGTTTAGTTACTTACTTGTGCACAGAGGAGGAAAGTGCAACAGTAATGGAAGAAGGCGGGAAACAAGAGAGGTGATTCACGGACTTGAATGTAGTGAGACCTGATAAAAAAAATTAGATATTGTTAGACATATACACATACATCAAACAATATTAATTATGAAGAGATTGTAAAAAAAAATCGGCATGACTTTTGCATAATTTTACCTATCCCATGCTTATTATTAAGCATTCACCAACCATTCATCAACACAAATTTCCATCACAAATCAAACTAATACCAACTTTATCCATCAAACCAAATTTTAATAATTTATGGAAATCAAATACAAAGTAAAAAAAAGACACAACCATGCCTATTATTAAGCATTCACCAATTATTCAACAACACAAATTTCTATCATAAACCAAACTAATATATACCAAATTTATTCATCAAACGAAATTCCAATAATTTGTGGAAATCAAATACAAAGTACAAAAGAGAAAAATGATAAGTTATATTATATTACCGGTTCCAAAATGAATTGTTCTCCGCTCCGCTTTCAATCTACCATCAAATGGTAAAGAACCTTCTTAAGTATTTATCTGTAGAGACCCAAATACGTATAGACACAAGAGATACTCAGTAGTTGTGTTTGTTCCTTATATGCAGTTAGGTTGCAAATTTACAGTGAGTGAAGAGAATGAAGAGTTAAATTAAAAAAAAATTACCGGTTCCTAAATGAATTGTTTTCAACCCCTCTTCTCAATCGGGCGTGCGAGACGCGTGTAGCAACACCAATCTCTACAGAGGCAACGCATAAAGATTGAACAACATTCAGATCAATTAGAATAATTTTATATTAAACTTAACGACTTTACAATACTTATATATATATATATACACACACTACCGAATGTTTAATAGTATTTTTACCAATGAATGAAGTTGTTCATAACAACTCATAAATGACAAGATCAAACTATAACTTACATAACAACCTAAATAGTATTTTTCATGTTTAACATGTTATCCATAATTTTCAATATACCACTTATGCATCACACTCTTGTATTAACGATAATATAATATCATAATCAAATATGTAAATTATAAACATTATCGTTAGCTCATTCACACAAGCACAATAAGAATTTTTTTTTAGTATAACTCTAATACAATCTACAGAGAGTGGGAACTTTAGTGTCAAAGATGATAACTCATCAACTCGACTACATTGTTTTGAAGACAAGGAGAAACTCTTAATTGCTTAACTTATATTACTTGTTCGAACAAGTAAACTTACATTTGTGATTAGTACAAATTTTGCTTAACTTATATAACTAGCAGAGATCTCACTCACCAAATGTATATTTACAATGTATATTTACTTATGAATATGAATTAACAAGTAATTTTAAGTGGACAAATAAGCTAACCTAACTATACTTAAACAAATAATGCTCAACACATTGTTCCACCCCATATATAAGCATAATAAATCTAGCCCAAATAAGCTAACCTAACTATACTTACAAGAAGGCCAAAACAGCAAAAAAATTCACTCGGACATTTCGTCGAAACCTTGTGTGCATACATAAATTTAATAGTTTAACAACCAAATCTTGCAAAGATTTCACACACACAATAAATATCATCATCCACAATCACAATGTGACAACAATCTATCAATTTTAACAACACATTAACGATTAATTAAACAAAACCGAAAATGAGAGTTAGGGTTCTCACCTTCGCGCGATCTGTTTGCTGGGCGGGAGGAGGGCGACGACACCACCGACGCGACAACCACCGGCGGCGCGACGTCCGGCGAAGGCGGGAGGAGGAGGAGGCGACGAGAGCAGGTGGTGGTAGCGTCGGAGGTTACCCAAATCGCCGGTGATAGCAGAGAGAAGAGGGGTTAATTTAGGTTAATGAAACTGTAATGGCGTCGGGGCGGGCTTGGGAGGTTAATTAAAACAACCTATTTTGGCGGTTCTTTGTTAGAAACCGCCGAAATAGGCCATATTTAAAAAAAAATTAAAGAGACCTATTTCGGCGGTTTCTAACAAAGAACCGCCGAAATAGACCCCTGCTTTACAGAGCTAATACATCTCGGGCTCCTATTTCGGCGGTTTTATCTACAACCGCCGAAATAGGGGCGCCGAAATAGACGTTTTTTGTACTAGTGTATCTTCTCTCCTGTAACTCACTACCTATTTTCCTTTATTCACTCATCTAGACTTAGGGGTGTCAAAATCGGGTTTCGGGTCGGGTTGAGCTCAACCCGAACCCGACCCAAAAATAGTTTTGGTCAATCTGAACCCGACCCGAACCCGGAGCGGGTTGTACTTCTTTAACCCGAAGCCGGAGTGGGTTGACCCAAACCCGACCCGTTTTTTTCAAAAATTTATTTTATTTTTTAATTTTGGATTATTTAATAAAAAATATAATACTATATATTAATTAATTAATTATTATGTACAATATATAATCGTATGTTATCGATTAAATGTTTATTTTAGTCATAAATTAATCATTAAATACTAATTAAGTCATTAAATATAACATATTTATTATTTTTAAGTATTATTTTTTCGGGTTACGGGTTAGCGGGTTCAACCCGAACCCAAAGCGGGTTTTAATGACCCAACCCGAACCTGACCCGAAAATCATTTCGGGTCAAAAATCTCACCCGAACCCGGCTTTTTACGGGTCGGTTTCGGATCGGGTTTCGGGTTCGGGTCAAGATTGACATCCCTGTCTAGACTCTGCTTTGTTTAAATATTATATATTGAATCCTTTCATTTTGGTAACTATCTCTATCTATCTCACTATTTATAATCAAGTTATCTGCTATCAAATCAGTCTCACACAGTAAACCCAAACTCAACTCACAGGTACGCATGACACAAGCCTATCTCTACTTGTACTTTTGTTGAATTTTAAATGCTTCCAAAGTACAGCCTTTCTCACACTCAACCATCTAGCTTTTTCACTTTTGTATATCAAAAGCCTTGTACAGACATCTATCCCCCTTTTGCTTTCTTTATTGATGCTCCATATATATATCTACATGCTTTTTACTTTCTTTATTGATTTAGTTTCCCTATGCACTATTTCTTAGAAACATATCAACACACATCCGTAGTTAATTTTTTATCAAACAACTAATGTAGTTTTAGCTCCCTATGCACTATTTCTAAATGAACCAAAAGCTCCATATATATATTTATGCACGTACACACATACCTAACACTAGTATTTCTTTTCACTTTTATCCATTAATTGGTACATCATTATTCCATATATTTTATTTTTACTTTTGATTGTGGTTTTTTACTTTCTTTCTTTGTATATTTATCCTAGACACATTGTTACCATGAAATTATTCATTTCTACTACATTGCGTATACATTTTAAAAGAAAGATATTTTTTAAACCTTCATTTATGTCTATGTTTTTGTGTGTGTATTATCTTAGAAGGAGAGAACTAATAAAGTCTTGCTACTCCACCAAGATTATTTTAGTAATTATTTTTATTAACTTGTTATTGATTAACTTAGGTTTTTTGGCACAGGTGTAAGCTATTTTGCTACATTGTTGGGTTTTCACACATTTCCAGATAACATTTTATTATTTTTATTTGTTGAATTTTGTTTAGCTGGTTGATATATATATTGATATTAATACTGTCATATATTCTTCTTTTTGATGCTTTAATGGGTTGGTGTCTTACAACCATATTTATAAATTAGTAGCATAATCTAATTAATTTATCATAATTTATTAATCCCTTAGATATATTCCATATTTAATCAATTTAGGTAATACACTATTCTTGTTGAGTTTGAAACCATTATTTGATATAACTCTAGGTTATAAAATTACTAACTATATAACATAAAAGTGTATGATTAAATTGAGAAATTGTATTTTACGTTTTACCATAAAGAAATTATTGTTTTTTAGGTCCACTATTATTCTACTATTGTAAGTTATTTATGTTTTTGTTATGTCTTTATTGTATATTTTTGCTGTTATGGATGGTGTTGTTAATCCCCGTACAAAAGTTGTTCGAAGGAAAAATATGATACAAAAAATCTGGATGAATTGTTGTTGTGTTATGGATCAATGGATATTTTATATGACTTTACATGCGCGTCAGTGTAAATTAAAATCTTATGAGTTGAACTTTTATGCAAACAGAGTCTATATAAATAGACTAGCTCATGGTGATGATCTAACGTGCATAGAGCAATTAAGAATGAACAAATGGGCATTTTTTAAATTATGTGAGATGCTAGAGGGCATAAGTGGATTGAAGGCAACAAAAAATATGCATGTAGATGAACAAGTTGCCACGTTCTTGCACATATTGTCTCACCATGTCAAAAATAGAGTTATCAAGTACAACTTTAGAAGGTCTGGGGAAACAATAAGTCGTCATTTTCATCGAGTTCTAAATGCAATCATTATGTTGGAAAGCCACTTATTAAAGAAACCTGAACCATTTCCAGAAGATTGTGTTGACGATCCATGGAAATACTTTAAGGTATGAAAGTAACTTTTTATGTAACTTTTATGGCTTTAATTATCTAAATAAGACATTTCAATAGTATTTTGTTGTTGTAGAATTGCCTAGGTGCTTTGGATGGGACACACATTAGCATTCGAGTCCCAACTCAAGATAAGCCTAGATATAGGACCCGTAAGAACGATATTGCAACCAATGTTCTAGGAGTGTGTACTAGGAACATGGAATTCATATATGTGTTATCTGGTTGGGAAGGTTCTGCTGCTGATAGTAGAATCTTGCGGGATGCACTTTGTAGAAGAAATGGACTCAAAGTTCCACGCGGTGAGAATTATTTTGTATCTACATATATTAAATATCAATACATGCATGAGTTTTAAATTTACAATAAAAGTAACATAATTATGTAGGTTGTTATTATCTTGTGGATGGTGGTTATCCAAACTCCGAGGGATTTCTTGCACCTTTTAGGAAACAAACATATCATTTGAGGGATTGGAGAAGTCGTCAGCAACCCAGAAATGCGGAAGAATTCTTCAATTTTAAACATGCTTAAGCTCGAAATGTAATCGAGAGATGCTTTGGATTGCTAAAAATGAGATGGGCAATTCTTAGAAGTCCATCATATTATCCCGTTAAAACTCATAATCAGATTATACTTGCTTGTTGTCTTCTTCACAATTTCATAAGGATGGAAATGCATACTGATCCATTAGAAGATGAAGTGCCCAATGTCGTTAATGTGGACGAAGATGGTGGATATGAAGATCACATCTCTACAATTGGTAGTAATGATGCTAGTAATACATAGAGGTCACAACTGGCTAATGAAATGTTCAACGAGTGGAGAGTAGCTTGATTTTGGTTTAATCTAGACCTTTTATAATGTTTTCATTACAATAACTAGATAACTATGTGCATCTTCCTTTTGAGCCTCAAAGCCATTTGTTCATTCTCTTGAGTGCTTATTTATTTGATGACATTTTGTGGTGTGCAACAGTAGAGTATATATTTGCTTTTGAATTATCTTATATATATTATATATGTTATATTTTGCATCATCGTAATTGTAGATATGGCAAGTGTTGAATCATCCCAATCAAAGCCAAGTACAAGAAGAAAGTGGACACGAGAAGAGGATAACAAATTGGTTGCAGCTATGGTGGAGTTGAGAGATTGTGGACGTTTCAATGCTAGCACTGGATTTAGAAATGGTTACCTTATTGAACTTGAGAATGCCTTAAAAAAAGTATTACCAAACTGTGGGCTAAAAGCAGATCCTCATATTAGGTCTCGTATTAAGACCTTGAAAAAGGAATGGAGCATAGTTCATGACATGGTCTGTGGAAACAGACATGGTGTAAGTGGTTTTGGTTGGGATTCAACTCGAAACATGATAACAGCCAAGAAAGATGTTTGGGATGCTTATGTGAAGGTGAGTTTTCTAGGCTTTACAACCACAAAAGTTAATTACATTTAATTGTATTGCTTACTTATTTGTTGGTAAATTAATAACTGAAATTTTAAAATTTGCAGAGTAACCCATTAGCTGAGCCGTGGAGAACCAAAAGTTTTCTTTACTATGATGAATTCACAAAAATTTATGCAAAAGATCGTGCCCATGGAAACAATGCGCAAGATTCAGTTGACATGAGGGAGGAAATACAATCACAAATGGAAGTGGAACTTGATAACGATGTTGAAGTGTCTGAAAATCAAGATGATGGAGATGATAGATCTCCAAGTCCGCCTATGTCTCAATCTACTCAAAAGAAAAAAAAGAACAAGGGTAAAATGACAGACTCTTCACACTCTGAGATGATTTCAATTATGAAAGATTTCACTAATGATATTAAGGACATGAAGAAATATTTGAGCGGTGAAGACGAAGAAGAGAAAAGAAATAAGTTTTGCGATGAAATTAGGGAAATGGAAGGCTTAACCCAAATGGAAAAGATTCGGGCTTTCAGAAAATTTGCGGCAACACCTGAAAATGTGACTATGTTTCAAAGTCTCAAACCAGAGGAGCGACAAAGTTTTATGAAAGATGTCATAGGAAGTAGTTAGTACAACACTTGATTTTGATTATACTATTTTTCAGTTTCACTAGGATTTAAGTTCAGCATATTAAGTTTATGGGCACGTGTAGGATTTATAGATGTATTATTTAGATGTTATAATAAATTAATATTGAGTATTTCTTTTTAATGATTTTATTTTGAAAATTTATTTCTAAATTTATTATTATTTTAATAAACATTGGTCACTTAGTTAATATTTAAATTAAATACTTATCATTTAAATTATGAAGATATCTACAAAGAAATTTTATGTAATTATAATTAAACATTATATCTTAATTTAGTTTATACATTTTTATTATTTTTCTTTAGTTTTGAACTTTTTTGTTAAATTAATGTAATATTATAATATTTTGAGTTTAGTAGGATAAATAGTTCTTAACTTATATTGGTTGAATCTATTGTCATTTGATATTCTTTATCTTATTAAATGTATAAGTTAACTAATTAAAGTACCATAAATTTTTGAATAATTAAATGATATCCATGGGTATTTTAGTACTTCTATGTTTAAGCAAGATTTATTCCGAGGACTATTCCAATCAACCAAACAAAGGAATACTTATTCTCATTCCACCCAACCAAACAAAATCTTTTCGTTTTCTTGGTTTATTCCCAGCATAAGCTATTCCCTAGACTAAACTTAACCATTCCAACTTTATGCTGACCCTTGAACCAAACAACCTGTAAAGGATTTAGGCACCCATACAAGTTTTCTTTGTGAAAATCAAATACCCATTATTATAGAATTTTAGTTTGACTCTTGCTTCTTATTTTGCTTAATTTTGTTTATGATTTTGCATATTAAATACGCAGGGTTATATCTCAAATTCAATATTGTTTATTGAGTTACATAAAACCTTACTGACATGATTTAAATTAAGTTTAAATGGGATATCCTTTTCAATCTCATATCAATCTTATTTTTGTACCAAATAACTATACTAAGAACACAATATTTTAAAGAATTGATGATAATTTTTCTTGAAAACAAAACTATTAAGAACACAATTTTAAAACTTCAATGATAATTTTTTCTTAAAATCTCGTAACAATCATATTTTGTACTTAATAACTAATACTAAGAACAAAACATTTACAAATGCACTGACAAAATATTTGAAATTCTATTGAAACTACTAAGAACACAAAACTGAAAAGTTTCAATGATAAGTTTTATGATATATTTTTGTACCAAAAAACTAATATTTAGTATACATATTTAAACAATTCAATATAAAAAATTTGAAAACTATTGAATTTGAAAACTATTAATAATACAATGCTCATAACACAACCAACTAATGTTAAAACCACAATAATTAAAAATTCAATAATAAAATATTTGAAAACTATTGGATTTGAAAAATATTAAGAACACAGTATTTAAAAATTTAATGAAGTTTTTTTAAAAACCTCATAGCGATTGCTTTCATCAAATAACAAAATATTTAGAAAATAATATTTATAAAATCAATGATGTAATTCTACTATGAGTCTATAAGGGCATCCATAGTGGTTCTTGACATGGTTAAATAGGAACATCACTTTTTATGACACAATTGACCCCACCTATGTGTGAATTTCTTTAATATTTCTCACGTTTTAATAGTGATAGTGGATAGAGTTTCTTAAGTGATAAAATATAACTTTTAGAGGATATGATACCTAGGACCAAGAATGTGCTAAGAAACTCAAAATCATTGTGGATGCCCTAACTCACTTAGAAAAAAAACCATCCTTAAAAGTTTGATGAACTAGTGATTTATTTTTCAATAATCATTGTATACTGATATTTTTGAGTTTATCCCCTCAATGGGCTGATTAATTGTTGCCACAACTAAAACCTATTATTATAAACCACATTCCAATCCCAAACACTATTATCTCGATAACATATCTTAATGGATCTATCGGAGGAAGCGGAAAATCATGCGATATATGAAATCTAATGCAGTGGCTATTACTATAGCAGACACCCATATATAACACACCTCTGGGATACCTTAACAAATCTATCCAAAAAAAAAATTGACACTCAAGCGATATATGAAATCTAATGAAGTGACTATTACTGTAGCAGACACCCAAATATAATACACCTCTAGGATGCCCTAGTACCCTGTAATCAACCAATGAAAACACTGTCAAGATGACATATTTATTTATCCATTCTTGAATATATCCCAACCACAACACTGTATCGTGTAGCAATAATCAAACCTAGCTCAATGATGATCCAATCATTGTTATTGCATGGTTTAGTTTAACATCTGGAAAATTTTAAAATCGATATCATGTAAATACCATTAAGTTTGACTCATCATCCTGTCATAAGTTTATTCTCAAAAGCATAAGTAAATTAAAATGTACAAATTATATACTTGTACATCTAGATTATAAAAAGTATATATATATATATACAACATAAAAAATTACTATATATATATCCCAACCCCGAACTAGATCCGTAGATCTTTGTGTCATACATAATTTTTTTGTTAACTAATTATAAGTTTACATATTATTTAACCATAGTTAATTTTTTTAATATTTTTATAGCTATTAAGAGCTAAGAAAATCTGTAAAATAAATGTTAAACAAATAAGGTTTTGGATTTGGAACATATACTCCAACTATTAATTGTAATTCTTAAAAGTACATTTATCAAATATTTATTTTTAAAATAAAACTTTATTGTTTATAGTTTAATCTAAAATGTTAGACTAATATTGTAATTTTAAACTGTAAGTTCTTTATTATCTGTAAAATCATAACTATACCTTATCTTATATATTAATGTTTCTTCTTATTTGAATGATGTTACAAACCTTGAGTACTACACTATTGGAAGATGTCATACCATTCAATACATGATGATACCTATGAGTAATTACATATACACATAATTGGTACGTTATAGATTTTAGATATAAACATGTAAAAAAATCGTATCATAACTTATTTTCTAAGAGGATGTCTCTATAGAAAAAAATATAGCAAAAATTACATCCCTACCCATTAAGTTTGGTGAAATTACACACCCCAAACTATGAGGTTTCAAAAATTACTTTCCCCACCCATGTGGTTTTCCCTGTTTCACATTCGGCAACTTTTCTAATTTTCATTCAACTTAGGAATGCTTAAATGTTGTCCAAAATTAATAAAATTTTACATGGACGATGTAAAGTGTTATATTTAAGTTCTATATCAAATCTGAAGTTTTTTAAGCTCACATGTGACTTGTGGGACCCAATGAAACATGTGACATGTGACCATGTTTTCATTGAGTCCCACACGTCACATGTGAGCTTAAAAAACTTTGAAAATGACACTAGACCAAAATATAACACTTTAGCATCGTCCATGTAAAGTTTCATGTTTGGTCACAATTTAAGCATCTTCTAAGTTGAATAAAAATTAGAAAAGTTATTGAATGTAAACGAGGGAAACCACATGAGTGAGGAAAGTAATTTTTGAAACCTTGTGGATGGGGTTTGTAATTTCACCAAACGATCGAGCAGCTGACTCAAACCAACTCAAGGTGTGAGTCTGTGAGATGGTTTGACTCAATCAAACTAAGTATACAGAAACACTGATGATGTGGAAACGCTTAATCGAACTAAATGTGTGGAAGTATTTATTCGAACTCAAGATGTAGAAGGACTTAAATGAGCTAATTTAGAGTAGATTCGAAAGATTGAAAGACTCAAGTGAACTCAGCAGGATACATAAAATAAGTTACATTATTTCCTGGTCAAACAAAATTTCTTACAATGCCCACTCAGTAGATGAGATCTACTTCACGGTGTCCACTCACTTACCCAATACAATCTCTGATTAGCTCAATGACAAGTGTAGTGAAACTAGAACCTACCTAGAATGAGTCTATCTATAAACTCTAACTAACTTTGGTATGTTTCCTCTCTCTAGAACTGAACACAACTCTCTTTCAACTTTTCTAAAAAAATATCTCTGAAAGCATGAACGTTAGCTAATGATTACAACCCTATTTATACAATTCTAAGTTAACCATTGAAACTAACTTGGTGGAGCATGGACTGAATTGAGTTTCACCAGTCTTTATTAGGTGAAAACTTCAGGAGTGACTTGAGTGGTCTTCCGTCCGTTGGAGCGCTTTGGGAGTTGACAGCTTCGCTTCTTAAATGTCATAACAACTCGAGGAAGTCTTTCTTACTTCTTGGTTTGTACAGACTATGTTGTGTTTTGCAGCGAATGATTGACTCCGTTGTAGTGATTGACTATCTCAATAACATTTTCATGTTCCAGCAGTTTCCCCCTTGTTGCTGATGATAGCAAAACCTTCGTGAATCCCGAGCGAGTCAATCCTGCAAAAAAAAACACAGAGTACTAGGGGAACCGACCCTGTCAAAGTTCCCCCTTAATCAAAGCACAAAAAATTGATTGAGTAACTTCGTTGAAGTTCCCCCTTAACCATCGAGAGTAAACTTCAGTTAAGGTGCAAGCACAGGAGTACGTAGAGCCATAGGAATATGCAAATAGGTTTTAAGCAATTTAAACTGATAGCCAAGATTAAGAACCACAAAATCAACAACAAAAAGTAAAGCGATTAAAAAAACACAGTCAGAGTCACCCGTACACTAGACGGGATTCACCGCTTCCCCCTTTTTGCTTTCATTAGAGGGAAGCTTTGCAGTTAAAAGGAGTTAGCACTAGTAGAAAAAAGATTTTAAATGACGGACTTTAAACCACGGTTAATAAAGAGACCGTCGTTTAAAGTGTATAAACCACGGTTATTTAGAGAACCGTCATTTATGTTGCTTGGCTCACTATATAAACGACGGTTTCAACAGAAACCGTCGTTTATAGTTCGACGCCTTAGAAGATAAATGACGGTTCCCGTTACAACCGTCGTATATAATCAACATAAACCACGGTTACTATTGAACCGTCGTTTAAAGTATTGCGCCAACACTTAAAAACCACGGTTTATCTAAGAACCGTCGTTTATTCCTCTCGTGACATAGGTTTTAAACGACGGTTTGTGTATAACCGTCGTTTAAAGTCATTGAATTAAAAACCCGAAGCCTCATTTCTTCTTCTTCCTCCCGACTATCCCCGTCTCCTGTGCGATTCCAGCCCGACTCCCCTCCTCTCCCGTCGACGACTCCCACCCCCCTCGCCGTTTTGCCCTCCTTCCGCCATCGCCCTGCTCACGGTCACCAGCTCGCTCCACCGCCTCCGCCCCTCGTCTTGTCGCTGTACACCAAAAATTCTCACCCTATAAAGCAAATTCTAGAATAAGAAACACAATAAGAGGGTCCGTCGCCTTTCTTTGTCAAAGCATATTGACGTGCATGCCAAATGAAACCGTCGTTTTATAGTCTTTTTTCAAGCATTTCATAAAACACGATTTTGCAAAACGAATTTCCAACGACAACGCGGTTTTACACCCGTCCCTTTTGTTTTATTCACTTATCTTATTATTGATTATCTGTTTATTTATTAAGTTTGTTATTTTTTTTCATATTTATTGGCAATTACTTCTTATTTTATCATCATTTTTTTCTAGTATTATTTCTATCATTTTATGTACAATTTACTACTATTTTCTTTATTTACATTGGTGTATTTTGCCACTTATACATAATTGATTCTTTTTTCATTTTTACCACATTCACCGGCATTTAATTCCCGTTACACTGGTGCTATTTTATTAATTTATTCCATTTGTTTATATGTCGTTATGATTAATACTTTTTAGTTATATTTCATAATTTCATGCCATTAGATTAACTCACTCATTTTATTGTATACTTCCTTTTGAAATTGTAGCGTTTTTAGAAGAGTTATCTAGTCGAAATTAAGGCTCTTGTATTTTCTCTCTCATGTGCATATTTGAATTCTGACTTAGCATAATTGGTTAAGGTACTTGCCATACAACCCACTGGTCTCGGGTTCAATCCTTGGCATGACCGGAAGCCGTTTTCTTTATTTTGCTTCAGCTTGCAACATGGTTCTTGTTGTATTTCTTCGTTTTTAATACCGAATTCTGTTAGCTCAATTGGTTAAAGTATGGAACGGGGAGTCTAGCGGTACTGAATTCGAACCCTGGCAAGAGCAACTCTTGTTTTTAATTTTTCGCATGTTGGCCGGACCAAGCTGTTCTCCTTAATTGGGCCCGATTCTTTTTTGCTCCAAAACCACAATAAGGCCTTTGTAATTAGCCCATGAATAATCATCAGACATTCCCCTCTTGGTATCTCTATTATAAAAAGACACCAAATAAACCTACAGTAGCACCCACGTTTGGACACAGCCGAAAAACACTCATACCCATTTTTTCCTCTGTTGGGAAGTTTCTGTTTGCTCTCAATATACACAAAACGTTACCTCGGCCTTTCTTCAACCTCGGGAATTCAGAAACAAAAGCCAGCACCTCCGCTTGAATTCGAAAACCACCATCTCCTTCTTCCCTCAATCATTCTTCTTCATCTACGAGAAAGCCCAGAAAATCAAAATCGAAGCCCACGCTCCTGAGGTTCCTTCGTCGCTGAGAACCACCTCCATTACCATTTTTGTTCATCAGAAAATCCCCACATAACGTCGTCCCTATTCAGAACCCTCCCCATTCTCGTCTTCCACATTTCGAACTCTAGGTTTTAGAGAGCAAAGAACCCAATTCAAAACCCTTGTTCTACAAAAGTCATTGTCGCCGCCATCGTCGGAGACTGGACTCCAGTTCTTCCTTCGAACAGTGTGAGTTGGTCCTCAGACCAAGACCTCTTTCTCCCTTCTCCCGATGTGTCCTTCCCGTCTTCTTCTCATCAGTTTCCTTCGGTCAAATGAACTCTAATAGGGATGACCCGCAATATCGACTTCATCGGGACAAGTCCGATGCTACTGTCGATTTTGTTTTCTTTGTTGCTTTATTGAATGTTTATTCGTATGATTCACTCATTTGATTCTCGGTTTTGAAAGCAATGACACAAGTAGTGTCCTGGCTATTTCGATTTCAGCAGAGATACTGATGCTAGTGCTTATTTTCTCCTTCACCTTTGTATATTTCTTCTCCCTTCGTTATGTTTCCTCTCATTTCTCTCTTGCGTTCTTGTTCCCTGTACTTGTTTGGTATGGCATGTTGACTGATTGAGTCCCCTGCCCAACTTGGGTTTTCGGGGGCATAAGGCCACACAGAGAGGAAACGCGGGTATACGCCTCCCCGACCATGGCTGTAGTTCGTCGCTTCCTCGTCCCGATTACCACACTTGCTCCACTCTGTATTTCGACCCCACTTTCGTTGGATTATGATTTCGTTGTCTAATCGTGCTTGGATTTTTTTCTCTCTTATAATCAATCTTAACGATTGCTGATCTCTAACATTCAAATTCTCACGGTCTTGCCATTCCATAAAATCTATTTAAAAATGCTAACCCGTTTCGGTTGAAGGCATGAGTCTCTGTGTGTACCCCAGGTTCTATAGTTCGACACTGCAGGAAATCTCTGCCACAACGCCCCGAGAAGATCCCCTCTTTGCACCCTTGGTATTTTATCCTAACTTCAATAATCCTTGGATCTGCATATGCGAAGTACGACACTCAATCCTTTCTTGTTTTTCAGATGCACACCATACCACAAAGAGATGTTCGATCCTTACTTTGCTAATTCCTGTTCGTAAATCGTTGTTTGAACGAAGGCTATATTATTTCTCTCATGAGTGTTAATTCGATTAGCGTAGTATGCCTCTGTTGGGATAGTGATTTTTGGAAAAGAAATGAGAATCAGAATAATGTTTGATTTGGATCTGAATGTTTGGTTTAGTTGTCGATATATGAGTCGAGATGAATTTTCAGGTTTTGTCATTTGCTTGCGGTTACTTTTTTGTTTCTGGTGCCAATTTAGTATGTGTTGCTCTGACTTTTTTGTGTTTATACATGAGCACACTGCAAGATCTGAATCGAAGAATGAACTAGGAATAAGACTATTGTAGATGGTTTGTTCGATTGAACCAGAATCATACTCCTGGTCCATTTTTCCTTCACTTTATGCTACAACTACTGATGCGCTTAACGCAATGTCTTCCTGCCATTATCATTGCTTTAGTCTATTTCACGATTAGCTTCTGTCTGTCCACAAATGAATGAAGTGAACCTACCTCTTGTTTGGGTTTTGTTCAGATTTGTACGTTTGCTTACAATTTAGGACTATGGGTGTGTACATGCTCTATTTGTTTCTGATTTGAGATCTTAACAATCTGTTTGCTTAATTTGACTCGTCGCTTACACTTGCGTTTCTGGACTATGACTGAGGTACATACATATTGTTTGGACATGAATGGATGTCCCCGCACACGAGCTGCCTGGAAGGACTTTGGGCCTTGCGCGTGTTTGAGTTTGCAGCAGACGTTCGTTTATGGGGTATGGTGACAATCGGGACTGGATTTGTTAGGCTTATTAGTTGGGCTCCCGGACTTTATGAGCTTTGTGGATGCTCTTTTGAGGGGTTTAAAATCCCCATTGGTTAGTTTTTTCTTACCGCAACCAAATGTTGATCTGTCATCTGCTTTTGAGTTTGGTTCGAAAGTTGAGCTATTTCGGATGTTGAACTTGCACCGTGTCCATTACTACTGATTTAGAGACCCTATTTTTCCAACATGACTGTGCACTGATTTACGTGTTTAAACCTCACATCAATAGCTCGACTCTTTCAATTAAATGTGGAAGCTGTAATTCGTTTGTAGTAGTTGCTTTGGATGCATTTCTGTACTGCACTCATACATGTTTTACATTCGGTTTTATTGTAATATTCATTGCTCCGTTTATCCATTCATTTTATTAAACCCTAGATAGCTTTCTAGGTCATCCATTTATGATAAGTCTTGGTGGATACTCCACAACTAGCTCATTTCTATTTGCTTGGTGGGGATTAATATCCTCCAAACTTTGAGAATCTTTTTAAGCCTTTGAAGGTACCCCACAGCTAGCTCATTTCTATTTGCTTTGTGGGGAATCATACCTTCCACACTTGTAAAGCCTATCCCAAACCACCCTTAATTTCATTAAAAAACTTTACCCAAAAAAGAAAATAAATTCAAATACAAATACAAAATTCAATTTCATTCTGGCCCGATCTTCAATCCGGCCAAAACAACAATCCGGCCCAACCTTAATTGGTTCAAATAAAAAGGCACTCCAAGGCCCAATTTCCATTGTCCAATTCAACCCACTAGGTCTAATCAGGCCCAGATTCCAAATAAGCCTCAAAATTTGAACTAGGCCCCAAAACCAAATCGGGCCCAAAAATCAATTCATCCCAAGCCCTCTTTGACCCTTCAAACCCAAAAGGTCAAAAGCCTAATTCCTTTAAAACCCCAAAACTCCCAATTTCCAAAATAATCCTGAACTACGTAAGGTCTGATCTCAACAGGGAGTTGAGTACGTAGGCAGCCCATCTAGGGTGCGACCCCATTCCAATCAAAAACCCTTTTCCCACTCTTAGGTGTCTCTCATACCTCTCAAACACTCAAACCTTCTTCGGCTCCCACAAACTTCAAATCAACAAACTCCAAGTTTTGTCTATTCACTCAACCTCAGACTCTTCCCAAATCCTCATTCTATATTCATCCGAATTCACCAATCCTCTTCTTGGCGCTAGCTTGGTAGAAAAGCTCGCCTCATCCACTCATTTTCTCCCCTATCGTCCTAATCCTATCCATGGCTTTTGAATGAATCTCTCTATAAAGGTTTTGAAAGAAGGTAATCCCGACAATTGGAGACCGAGGTTTCCTCAGGCACCAATCCGAAGTCGTGGTCGTTGCCACTTCTAAGCGGTGTACCCCAGTGCGAACCCCACAGAATCTCTACAAATTACCAGATAAGTCCTATCCGTAGGTAACAATCATCAGAGTCAATTAACGGTTCTTAGAACCCTTCTCTTCCCTTCCTAGTTCCTTAGGTCAAACTAGGTGGCGACTCTAGTCAATTTCCGCCCTTAGGGCATAAGTCCGCGTGGAGCCCATCGAGAGCGGGTGTAGTGCACACTTGCACTCCCCTCTATGCTTTCTGGGAAAGACGGACGATTTAGTAGGTATTTGAGGGATGCCAGAATAACAGGTTTTCACCCTCCACAGAATGGCATTTTAGGATCTCGGCTTTTCAGTCAAGAACCATATTTAGATAGACCCTCCCCCTCATACCGAAAAATCACCCTCCACAGAATGGCGACTATGCTGGGGAAAACTTGAGTAAGTTTTTTCTCAAACTCAAGGAAGACTGAACTCCATTCAAAATTGTTAGGATTCCCCAACTTCTTTCAAAACCTTCAAGAGATTCTTTCAAAGCCTTTAGGATTATTCTACTCCACACTTAAGAGTGTGTATCTGATGAGGACAGATAGGATTTATTAGATCCTCAACAAACATGACAACAATTGGGTTAATATTTAGCTCACGATTAGAAAGAGACACTTAGATGCGAATGAAGCTAACTTCCCTTTAGGTTAATAAACAACCAATTTGGAATCACTAATGTCAAGATAAAACACTTAGTACATAGGTTGGTGCTAACTTCATTTGGTTTATTTACTGCTTTCATATTTATATTGCGATTGTGGGGTGAATGTGGTGGTAGCTTAGGACATGCATTCCTCTGTGTCACCCGATTTACCCACGATGTCACGGGATCCCGACCGGTCCACAGTTGATTCCCCATGAGCTAGGGTCACTCTCTCAGTGAACAAACCACGAGGCGGTAACGGTCTCCGACCAACACCTTGAGCTCATGATCCAAAAATATCCTCCATTATCCTTGTCAAAGCCAGCATATAGTGAACTCTGAGCCTTCAGTGTCCAGCTACCTGGTCCGGTGTCTAAGACGGGTTTATGGAAGTCACCCCCTTTGTATGCCGCCTGTCTGACCGCCCTTTTGCCTTACCCTGAAGATTGCATGGGCTCAGTTCTCCATTGTTCCTCTGCACCACTTGT
Source organism: Limonium bicolor (assembly GCA_023374045.1). NCBI lineage: Eukaryota > Viridiplantae > Streptophyta > Magnoliopsida > Caryophyllales > Plumbaginaceae > Limonium > Limonium bicolor. The sequence continues at coordinate 71,562,209 of CM041779.1, read as the reverse complement.
GTCTCTAAAGCCCAATGTCACGCTATACGTCCATAGAGGATCCCGTATTTACCGGATACCCATACATGGCAAAACGTAGTCAGTGAATAATTTGGACTTTAGACACACCTGACCGTGCAGACGACGGGAGACCTGATCCCATGCAGTACTTCCCCAAGTTTTCCAAAAGTGAGTATGTTGTGATAATCACCGGCCGTGGCTCGTGTGACTGTATCACTTCGGGTATCATGACCTTTCGAACTTAAGCACTCCGGACTTTCTTGATGACGTGCCCCACAAGGCATAACAGAGATAAATCCCGAGAGATGAACAGTGAAGGAACGACGGTTCCCCCGGTGGTATGGAAACATTGATTGACCTGGAAGGCGATTATCCCAACATTAACACTTACAGCTCCACATCAAACAAGCCACGATTTCCTTTATGCTATACATGTGTGCAAACCCTCTTTCAAACCAATCTGTTTTAAAATGTTCGGAATTCTCTTTCACATATCTTTTAAAGAGGTTTTACGAACTCGTTCAATTTAGAATCCCATCTAAATTCTACTCATAAACACTTTGGGTTTTAAGACCCGTCACTTCATCATTGAAAACCTTTATTTCATTTAAATGTTATTTCCAAAACAATTTTCAAAAATAGATTTTGAAAAACCCACTTTCTATAAACAACAATTTTCAACAACATCATTTCAAAATAGTTTTCAAAAACATTTTCAAAAATAGTTTTCAAAAATTGATTTTCACAAACGTATTTCAAAATAAATGATTTAGTCCCCATGTTGTGACCCACTATTCTTGAAGTTCAACCCACCTTCAAGAGCAGTGGTCATTACTGTGGAGTGTACTAGTCATCTCGTGTTTTCAAAAAAGTGGTGGATTTTCACAAAGATTTTGTGCTCGATCAATCACCTTTCCTTTCTCAAAATGCCCCTTATTTTCCTCTCGTCAGAGCAAGTGGAACAACATGAAGATCGACTACGCGATTCAAGCCGAAAGCCAGAAGCGCACCAACCTGTGAGGCTAACCGTATGACAAGAAGACCAACGCCGGTCGTTCAAGCCAAAATCAGAGGAGCACCAACCCGAGTCAAGCGGCATGAAGATCAGCAACGACTATTCGAGTTCAAACTGTTGAAAATCAGAAGAACACCGACCGTTCTGTTTGATCACGGTACTGCTGCAAGAGCCTGAAAACGATCGAGCAGCCGTCAAACGCCCGAAACGAGCTAGTAGCCGGTCAAGAGCCCAAAGACGAAGCGAGCAGGTGCCGGTCAAGAGCCCAAAGACGAGCGAGCAGCCGGTCAAGAACATGAAGACGAGCGAGCAGCCAACCAGGAGTCTGACTGTGAGCAGTCAGTCTAAACCCCGAAGACAGACCAGAAGAGTTCAGAGGAAGTTTAGCTCGAATTCCCCCTTTTAATGACGTTTTAGAATTGACGATGTATAGGTTTTCCCCTATGATTTCTTTCCTCTCTTGTCCATTTCTAAATAGAGTACATGTATAGGTTTATATATTCCCTTTGAATTTATTTAGATCAATGTGTATAGGGTTCTCACTCCCTATTTTATTTGCAAATGACCGAGCGTCAAAAATCATATTGAGAAAATCCACCACTTAGAAAACACACGTTTTCAAAATTGTTTTTTCAAAACTTGGTTTCTTTGGCATGGCACGTATAACGAAAAGAACGAATAAGGAGCGACCCCTCACTGTTATATGCCATTCATCAACCTTGCTTTATGGGGTGAAAATTCACGGTATCTACATGAGGCATCCCTAAGTAAACAATGCCAACAAATGCAACCGAGCGCAAAACAGAAAAACATGCATTGCATTCATGACAAAAAGGGCACATGCACTTACAGTCAGTTCAAAATCATCAGCCATACATAAATCTCGTCCACACACACGAGCATTGCACAATCACGTGTTTCATCGTCACTCACCCACACCAGCTTCGATCCCAATATCTCAACTGCCAGAGCCCAATCTCCGAGGGATAGAAAAGAAAACCGGGAAGTTCAAACTCTCCTAATCAGAATCACCATGCGCATCAGTGACCAAAAGGGAAAGAGTGCGTCATATCAGTGGGTCACCATGCGGGAGTTGTCACTTCCTAAAAAGTCCCAGAGTCCAGGAGCCAATCACCAACCCGGCCTCACTTGAGGGTCACTACCCTGACAGCAACCCTGACAAGTCGACCACCTTCAGGGCCAACGATGATGGGATGAGCTTCATGAACTGTGAGCTGAATTCGACTCAAGCGAGACTAGTCATAACCTTACCATTCATGCATTGCATCCAAAAACAAAAACAAAAAAAAAAAAAAAAAAAACATTCAATCAACCCTTTTCAGCATTTCATGCATCCTATATGTAGTAGTTCCATATTACCACAATACATTGCATGGTAGATAATCGCATTTGCATACCCCCATATCGAAATGACATCTTTGGGAAAATCGTGAGAGATTGATTGAACATAGTGTGTGAACCACTTAACTCTTGACCCATCAATGAACACAAGGGTCTAATTAAAATAAGCACCACAGACCAAGTGAGTAGTGTGCGAAGAGCGGTATTTCCCTTGAATTCTGAATGAGGATATTGGACAATCCACCGAGCGATGAGGGCAGATAGAGCGATTCCATAGAGGTAAAACCATGAGCGACATGTGCATTCCTTCAGCACATTGAGAGGCACAACTCGTAGTGAGATCGATGTCGATAAACAGGATACGAACTGTGATTCATGCAAAGATTCGAGAAGTAGTAAGAAAACAATCATTGACTAATGAGAATGACGAGGCACTTAGGAATAAAAACCTCCACAAAACCAAAAAGCTTTGACTGCCCTGTACATAGTCCCTTAGTGAGCCCCGCTGAGCCTTTCATGAAAAACTCTTTCTGCAAAAAAAAAAGAAAACTCCACAACATGCCAACTCACACATACACTTACTTTCCCCTGCAATAGAGGATCTCGAAGGAGCCGGAGCCATGGCCTCTCCCCACCATCTTTCACAAAAACAACAAATGAAATGTTCAAAGGAATCGGTGAGTCAATGCAACTCCAAAGTCAAACACCAAAAAGAACACCAAAACTGTTCAAGAAGATCAATGAGTCAATGCAGCTCCAAAGCTGGAAGCCAAAATATGAGGTAAAGAAAGCTTGAGAAAGTCGATGAGTCAAATGCAATTTTAAACATCCAAATGAGGAGAAAGTTCAAACCATACGTCAGAAGAGGCAAGAAGGAGAAAACCGAATTCGAAGAACCAATTGTCCCGCAGAAATCAATAAAAGGTTATCAAGACCCGTCTAAACATTCTACCATGGCAATGGCGAAACACGTCTTCTATTGCACAAAAGTTCCACAACTCCCAAATAAATCCCACCGTCCCGTGTGACATACATCATACCCTTCAGCCCCATTACAACCCAATAAAGACCTCTGACTCATAAGTCGATGAGCGTTAATTGAAAGTATCGGATCTGAAACATGAATCATAAGCTTCGTGCTTGTTATCAACATGTCCCACCTCATAACACAGGGACTATGAGCGAATGAGTGCGACCTTACTTTACAAGGTCATCCGAGTGTGAGTGACTCTTCGATTAAACTACCAAATCATAATCAACCTATCCCATTACAGGTGAGAAATTTGTAAGGTCGGAAAGTTCAATACCTCGAAAAGAAATTCTCAGGAAAATACTGCTCTAAGCATTGAGGGTATCATCACGACATTAGCACACACGACCATACTCACGAGAGATTAACCCGCATCCCTCCATGAGAAAAAAGTGAGTCACACATTTCAGTTCAACAATCACTCAAGACCGAATCGAAGATGTCTTAGGTTTGTAAACCTCATAGTAATAGAGATAGAATCATACCTTCTCTTCAAAAAACGCATATGCATTTTGCATCTCTTCTAGCAGTAGCATTTGCATGCATCATAACCACTTTATTTTCAACATCCGACTGGTAAGAAACATGCCTAGTCTCGTGGAAGGTCGACTTCAGTTTCCCGCTATCGAAGCTCAACTCAAAATAAAAAGAAATCAAAACCGAGGCCATCCGGAGCCATACGACGATCTCCCGGAGCCATCCAGCGCCATCGGGCCTCATCAACACCATATCCAAACCAAACTAGAGCCTTGCAAGAGCCATCCTCAAACATTGAGACCGTCCTAGAGACCTCAGGACTACACAGGAGTCATTTCGTCACCATGGCCTTGCCTATAGGATTTCGAACTACATATGGTCTGATCTCAATACGAAATTGAGTACGTAGGCAGCCCGCCCAGGGTGCGACCACCTCACAGGCGAAAGTTCCCTTTTGTTCCCCACTATCACTAAATGAAGCCATCCCGTAGCCTCCCCGGAGCCATCCCGAGCTATCCCGGAGCCATCTCGAAGAACCTGAAGCCATAACTGACCGTACCAAAGCCATTCATCTGCATCCAAAAAACTGTCAACCACAGTAAATCACATCGACCCACCACTCGATTCAAAATCCATATCAAAACCATTCATCCACAACCAAAAAAAAATATATCAACCACATCAAAGTACACAAATCACATCGACCCGCCACTCGACCCAAAATCTCAATCCAAATCGAAACCCACCAACCATCCCGAAAATCTCAATCCAAATCGAAACCCATCAACCATCCCAGAGCCGTTGCTCACAATGGGGTCATGAATCATGTCGGAGCCTCCCGACCGCACCAGAGCCATCCGATCATACGGGAGCCCTCGGATCATATCGAAGCCATCCAATCATATCAAAACCATCAAGTTCCCAAAATCACTCATTCACAAAAAAATAACCATCCGTTCAAAAACCAATCACAAAATCACAAAAACCAAAAACTCGAGAGCCATACCGGAGCCATCTCGAACTCTGGAGCCAAGAGTCATACCCAAATCCCGAAACCATAGTGCACATCGGGCCAAGACCGCCAAAAACAAAGCCAAAACAAAAGTCCCACACTGACAAAGTCAAAGGCAACATCGACCGAAAGCATTTGACCATCACATCCCTCACAGAAGCAACCAAAAAGCATCAAATCCTGAATCAATCTACGACCAGAGTCATCCTCAAATCAACCAACCACTGAAAATCAGCGAGTTTCATACAATTCAATCAAAGTATTATAGGCCCGTCATAAGTCCTATAGCTAGATGTCAAGAGGTCTAGTTGAGGCCCGTCATAAGTCCTCGTACTTTCAATTGCATTCTAGGCCCGTCATAAGTCCTAGAGCTAGACACCGAGTTCTAGTTGAGGCCCGTCATTAGTCCTCATGCATAACCCATATACCGATTGTATTCTAGGCCCGTCATTAGTCCTAGAGCTAGACACCGAGATCTAGTGAGGCCCGTCATTAGTCCTCATACATTTCGAAGATGCATTATAGGCCCGTCATAAGTCCTAGAGCTAGACACCGAGATCTAGTTGAGGCCCGTCATTAGTCCTCATGCATAACCCATATACCGATTGTATTCTAGGCCCGTCATTAGTCCTAGAGCTAGACACCGAGATCTAGTTGAGGCCCGTCATTAGTCCTCATACATTTCGAAGATGCATTCTAGGCCCATCATAAGTCCTAGAGCTAGACACCGAGATCTAGTTGAGGCCCGTCATTAGTCCTCATGCATAGGTTGATTGATCGTATTCTAGGCCCGTCATTAGTCCTAGAGCTAGACACCGAGTTCTAGTTGAGGCCCGTCATTAGTCCTCATACCATCAGTCGCCGCAATCTGGGCCCGTCATAAGTCCCCGTGCACCCGCAACCATAAGAACAAATCATAAACCGCAATGAGAATTTTTGGCGCCCCGTCAACCTTGATCCAATTCTGCAAGGGCTTGCAAAATTGAATCAAGGGGAGCCATCTGTAGACACCAAAAATTCTCACCCCATAAAGCAAATTCCAGAATAAGAAACACATAAGAGGGGTCGTCGCCTTTCTTTGTCAAAGCGTATTGACGTGCATGCCAAAATGAAACCGTCGTTTTATAGTCTTTTTCAAAGCATTTCATAAAAACACGATTTTGCGAAAACGAATTTCCAACGACAATGCGGTTTTTACACCCGTCCCTTTTGTTTATTCACTTATCTTATTATTGATTATCTGTTTATTTATTAAGTTATTTTTTTTCATATTTATTGGCAATTACTTCTTATTTTATCATCATTTTTTTCTAGTATTATTTCTATCATTTTATGTACAATTTACTACTATTTTCTTTATTTACATTGGTGTATTTTGCCACTTATACATAATTGATTCTTTTTTCATTTTTACCACATTCACCGGCATTTAATTCCCGTTACACTGGTGCTATTTTATTAATTTATTCCATTTGTTTATATGTCGTTATGATTAATACTTTTTAGTTATATTTCATAATTTCATGCCATTAGATTAACTCACTCATTTTATTGTATACTTCCTTTTGAAATTGTAGCGTTTTTAGAAGAGTTATCTAGTCGAAATTAAGGCTCTTGTATTTTCTCTCTCATGTGCATATTTGAATTCTGACTTAGCATAACTGGTTAAGGTACTTGCCATACAACCCACTGGTCTCGGGTTCAATCCTTGGTTATAGCTCAATTGGTTAAAGTATGGAACGGGGAGTCTAGCGGTACTGAATTCGAACCCTGGCAAGAGCAACTCTTGTTTTTAATTTTTCGCATGTTGGCCGGACCAAGCTGTTCTCCTTAATTGGGCCCGATTCTTTTTTGCTCCAAAAACCACAATAAGGCCTTTGTAATTAGCCCATGAATAATCATCAGACATTCCCCTCTTGGTATCTCTATTATAAAAAGACACCAAATAAACCCTACAGTAGCACCCACGTTTGGACACAGCTGAAAAACACTCATACCCATTTTTTCCTCTGTTGGGAAGTTTCTGTTTGCTCTCAATATACACAAAACGTTACCTTGGCCTTTCTTCAACCTCGGGAATTCAGAAACAAAAGCCAGCACCTCCGCTTGAATTCGAAAACCACCATCTCCTTCTTCCCTCAATCATTCTTCTTCATCTACGAGAAAGCCCAGAAAATCAAAATCGAAGCCCACGCTCCTGAGGTTCCTTCGTCGCTGAGAACCACCTCCATTACCATTTTTGTTCATCAGAAAATCCCCACATAACGTCGTCCCTATTCAGAACCCTCCCCATTCTCGTCTTCCACATTTCGAACTCTAGGTTTTAGAGAGCAAAGAACCCAATTCAAAACCCTTGTTCTACAAAAGTCATTGTCGCGCCATCGTCGGAGACTGGACTCCAGTTCTTCCTCGAACAGTGTGAGTTGGTCCTCAGACCAAGACCTCTTTCTCCCTTCTCCCGATGTTGTCCTTCCCGTCTTCTTCTCATCGGTTTCCTTCGGTCAAATGAACTCTAATAGGGATGACCCGCAATATCGACTTCATCGGGACAAGTCCGATGCTACTGTCGATTTTGTTTTCTTTGTTGCTTTATTGAATTATTCGTATGATTCACTCATTTGATTCTCGGTTTTGAAAGCAAATGACACAAGTAGTGTCCTGGCTATTTTCGATTTCAGCAGAGATACTGATGCTAGTGCTTATTTTCTCTTCACCTTTGTATATTTCTTCTCCCTTCGTTATGTTCCTCTCATTTCTCTCTTGCGTTCTTGTTCCCTGTACTTGTTTGGTATGGCATGTTGACTGATTGAGTCCCCTGCCCAACTTGGTTTCGGGGGCATAAGGTCACACAGAGAGGAAACGCGGGTATACGCCTCCCCGACCATGGCTGTAGTTCGTCGCTTCCTCGTCCCGATTACCACACTTGCTCCACTCTGTATTTCGACCCCACTTTCGTTGGATTATGATTTCGTTGTCTAATCGTGCTTGGATTTTTTTCTCTCTTATAATCAATCTTAACGATTGCTGATCTCTAACATTCAAATTCTCACGGTCTTGCCATTCTCATAAAAATGAGCTAACCCGTTTCGGATGAAGGCATGAGTCTCTGTGTGTACGGTCCCAGGTTCTATAGTTCGACACTGCAGGAAATCTCTGCCACAACGCCCCGAGAAGAGCCCCTCTTTGCACCCTTGGTATTTTATCCTAACTTCAATAATCCTTGGATCTGCATATGCGAAGTACGACACTCAATCCTTCTTGTTTTTCAGATGCACACCATACCGCAAAAGAGATGTTCGATCCTTACTTTGCTAATTCCTGTTCGTAAATCGTTGTTTGAACGAAGGCTATATTATTTCTCTCATGAGTGTTAATTCGATTAGCGTAGTATGCCTCTGTTGGGATTAGTGATTATGGAAAAGAAATGAGAATCAGAATAATGTTTGCTTTGGATCTGAATGTTTGGTTTAGTTGTCGATATATGAGTCGAGATGAATTTTCAGGTTTTGTCATTTGCTTGCGGTTACTTTTTTGTTTCTGGTGCCAATTTAGTATGTGTTGCTCTGACTTTTTTGTGTTTATACATGAGCACACTGCAAGATCTGAATCGAAGAATGAACTGAGGAATAAGACTATTGTAGATGGTTTGTTCGATTGAACCAGAATCATACTCCTGGTCCATTTCTTCCTTCACTTTATGCTACAGCTACTGATGCGCTTAACGCAATGTCTTCCTGCCATTATCATTGCTTTAGTCTATTTCACGATTAGCTCTGTCTGTCCACAAAATGAATGAAGTGAACCTACCTCTTGTTTGGGGTTTGTTCAGATTTATACGTTTGCTTACAATTTAGGACTATGGGTGTGTACATGCTCTATTTGTTTCTGATTTGAGATCTTAACAATCTGTTGCTTAATTTGACTCGTCGCTTACACTTGCGTTTCTGGACTATGACTGAGGTACATACATATTGTTTGGACATGAATGGATGTCCCCGCACGCGAGCTGCCTGGAAGGACTTTGGGCCTTGCGCGTGTTTGAGTTTGCAGCAGACGTTCGTTTATGGGGTATGGTGACAATCGGGATTGGATTTGTTAGGCTTATTAGTTGGGCTCCCGGACTTTATGAGCTTTGTGGATGCTCTTTTGAGGGGTTTAAAATCCCCATTGGTTAGTTTTTTCTTACCGCAACCAAATGTTGATCTGTCATCTGCTTTTGAGTTTGGTTCGAAAGTTGAGCTATTTCGGATGTTGAACTTGCACCGTGTCCATTACTACTGATTTAGAGACCCTATTTTTCCAACATGACTGTGCACTGATTTACGTGTTTAAACCTCATATCAATAGCTCGACTCTTTCAATTAAATGTGGAAGCTGTAATTCGTTTGTAGTAGTTGCTTTGGATGCATTTCTGTACTGCACTCATACATGTTTTACATTCGGTTTTATTGTAATATTCATTGCTCCGTTTATCCATTCATTTTATTAAACCCTAGATAGCTTTCTAGGTCATCCATTTATGATAAGTCTTGTTGGATACTCCACAACTAGCTCATTTCTATTTGCTTGGTGGGGATTAAATCCTCCAAACTTTGAGAATCTTTTTAAGCCTTTGAAGGTACCCCACAGCTAGCTCATTTCTATTTGCTTTGTGGGGAATCATACCTTCCACACTTGTAAAGCCTATCCCAAACCACCCCTTAATTTCATAAAAAAACTTTACCCAAAAAAGAAAATAAATTCAAATACAAATACAAATTCAATTTCATTCTGGCCCGATCTTCAATCCGGCCCAAAACAACAATCCGGCCCAAACCTTAATTGGTTCAAATAAATGGCACTCCAAGGCCCAATTTCCATTGTCCAATTCAACCCACTAGGTCTAATCAGGCCCAGATTCCAAATAAGCCTCAAAATTTGAACTAGGCCCCAAAACCAAATCGGGCCCAAAAATCAATTCATCCAAGCCCTCTTTGACCCTTCAAAGACCCAAAAGGTTAAAAGCCTAATTCCTTTAAAACCCAAAACTCCCAAATTTCCAAAAATAATCCTGAACTACGTAAGGTCTGATCTCAACAGGGAGTTGAGTACGTAGGCAGCCCATCTAGGGTGCGACCCCATTCCAATCAAAAACCCTTTTCCACTCTTAGGTGACTCTCATACCTCTCAAACACTCAAACCTTCTTCGGCTCCCACAAACTTCAAATCAACAAACTCCAAGTTTTGTCTATTCACTCAACCTCAGACTCTTCCCAAATCCTCATTCTATATTCATCCGAATTCACCAATCCCTCTTCTTGGCGCTAGCTTGGCAGAAAAGCTCTCCTCATCCACTCATTTTCTCCCCTATCGTCCTAATCCTATCCATGGATTTTGAATGAATCTCTCTATAAAGGTTTTGAAAGAAGGTAATCCCGACAATTGGAGACCGAGGTTTCCTCGGGCACCAATCTGAAGTCGTGGTCGTTGCCACTTCTAAGGGGTGTAACCCAGTGCGAACTCACAACAGAATCTCTACAAATGACCAGATAAGTCCTATCCGTAGGTAACAATCATCAGAGTCAATTAACGGTTCTTAGAACCCTTCTCTTCCCTTCCTAGTTCCTTAGGTCAAACTAGGTGGCGACTCTAGTCAATTTCCACCCTTAGGGCATAAGTCCGCGTGGAGCCCATCGAGAGCGGGTGTAGTGCACACTTGCACTCCTCTCTATGCTTTCTGGGAAAGACGGACAATTTAGTAGGTATTTGAGGGATGCCAGAATAACAGGTTTTCACCCTCCACAGAATGGCATTTTAGGATCTCGGCTTTTCAGTCAAGAACCATATTTAGATAGACCCCCCTCATACCGAAAAATCACCCTCCACAGTCGCGCATCCTCCCGAAGCTCCCCCTCTGGTACTGAAGCGCGCCGCGCCAACGCCGCCCTCCCGAAGCTCCCCCTCTCGTCTCTGCTCACCACCGACGTTGTAGCCACCGCAGGTATGTTTGCCAGTTGGGTTGTATATAATGAATGAAGAAAGGCGCAACTATGTATGTTCTTGTTCGACAGTTAGGGTTGCGATTAGAGAATGAATACAGGCGCGAGCATGTATGCTCTTGTTCGTCATTTAGGGTTGCAAAATTTTGGAATGAAAATGTTCTTGTTCGACAGTTAGGGCTGCAAATTAGAGAATGAAAAGAGGCATGTATATTGTTGTTCGCCAGATAGGGATGCAATTTATTTCAGCACATTTGCTATGATTACCATAGGCAAAATCTTGTGATTATTGTGGAAGATTACTTATGTGGTTTTGATGATTTTGGAAAATTGGTTGTGGTTGGTCGATTCTGGATTTAGTGTTTTCGGGTGAGTGTTTACTAATTCCTTAAATTATGGAAGTTCACAAATTCAAACAATGTATGTAGTTGAATTATATTTTTTTTATCTTGATGCGGTTATGCTAATTAGCAACACTAAAACCAAATTATGGTTCAAATTAAAGTTTAAGGTTTCGAATTTGAAATAAGGTTTCTGGACATTCCAGTTTGTTTGAGCGAAAGTATGACGATAGAGTTCTATGTAAATTTTGGATTACTGGATAAATGGAGTGTACTAGTCAACATTTGGGAATCACTTGAACCTTGATCTGATGCTGCTATTGTGTTTGTTTCTGCTTAAAAAAAGTGTGGAGTCTCTAGCAATACGCAAAGGTCATGCCAAATTTTTTCCAGAATTAAACCTTATTCTTATTTTATTGGATAGGTGCGTGTTACTACGGTTGAAAAATTCCTCTTCCATCACATTTCTGAGTTGATCATCCCTACTCATTAGGTTAGTTTTTTTAAAAATGTTTCAATAACATGGTTTATTGAAAATATATTCGTTTGTTTATTTGTTCAATTATTCATATTTTTTCAAATCAAAACCTTATATTCTAATTTCATTGAATAGGTGTCACTACACACGGTCGGATTGTCTACTTGTCGCACCATCTGCTGCTGTCAACCTCTGCCACCGGTTTACCTGATCAGAACCCACGGTAAAACACTCGCGTTTCTGATTATGATTTTAGAAACAAATACTTATATATTGTCACGAATAAACGTTGTACTAAATTCTACTTGTATTCTGCAATCATTAGAATATATATTTGCATAGTGTTGTGAAATGTGAGATTAAGTTGAAATGGGGTGGTTGTTTTTGTTCATTGATCATATATATTTGCATCTACTTCGCAGAACCCTCGGAAGGGATGTGGACCGACCCGTGGGTTGAAGGAGAAGAAAGATTCTCCCATCGATTTGATCTGGGACAAGTACCTCCGACATCGTGGTGGGTCGAAGCAGCAGTTTGCTTCCTACTGGGGATTGATGGAAATCCCATTGCTCGATTAATAAGGATTGGAAAGATCAAGAAAAGGCAGACAAAGACATCATGTGGCAGATGGCGCAGAAGAAGTACAAAGTCGCGGATGAACTTCAGACGAAGATTGAATCACTTCTAGCGACATCACTGCGACAGTTCAAGCATCGGTTGGTAGATGGCTGGATTACCAAACCGGGCTCCAAGAGGTCACCGCCGTGGGTAGTGTATGATGGTATGATCACGGAGGAGGACTGAAAGATATTCTACGACCATCGCCAGACTGAAGAGTTTAAGGTACTTTTACAATTATTCTTTCTTAATTATTTAAGGATAAAATTTAACAAATATTTTTTTTATTATGTATAACTTACAAATATACAAATTTTGTAACAGTTACGTCAAGAACAAGCGAGACGTAACCGGGCGAAGAATATCTACAAGCACTTCATGGGGCGAGCTGGATACACGGGGCGGTTGGAGAAGTGGAAGAGCGAGGGCTTACTGACGAAAACTAATGAAGACGACACTCAGTCAGTTATTGATGATGTTACGATGCAAGTAGGGTGCAGACATTTATGCTGGGTCGCATGAAGAAAATGACGAGGGAGTATATGTGTTCCCGCAGAGCGAGACTGCTGAGTTGGCGTCCAAGATTGTAAGTATATATATTTAAAAGTTGTTGTTTACTAATTAGTAAGTTCATTTCTAATATTTTTGTTAATTTAAAATAGTCTGGCTCTACTGAGCGATGGGAGATGGTTCCGGCCCCTCCATCTCAGGATGATCCACTGAATAAGGCCCTTGGGCAAAAGGATCATCCAGGGCGAGTGCGGGGGCTTGGAGGGGAAGTTCGCCAAAAAGACGTGTTTCCTACGTCTCGATCGAGAGTACCACAGGCTGAAATGATAGAGAGAATGGTGGATGAACGGGTGCATGACCGGTTGGAGGAGTCGGAAAGACGTCACGCTGAGTCGGAAAGACGCCACGCTGAGGAGCGTCAAGCCTACGAGGAGCGCCTGCGAAGACTTGAGGCTTTAGTATTGGGCCAGGTGCATGCTCCTACACCGACACCTACTCCTACACCGGTGTCTACTCCTACTGCGACAGCGGATAGATCGATAGTGGCCGCGTCTCCTACACCGGCACCTACTGCTAGACCGACGTCTGCTCCTACCATGACGGCGGATACTGTCAATGATCCTACACCGACGTCTGCTCCTACCACGACGGCGGATACTCTGATGGTCGATCATCCTGCACCTTCTCCTACCAGAGACACATTTCCTTATCAAAACCTTTCGGTTTGTTCTTTTTTCCTCCTTAGTTATTTAACATTACTTTTAAAACAATATAATTTTATTAGCTTGCTTACTGTTGTGAGTTGATGTAGGTGGCTAAATCATGTCATTTGTTTCAAGTGTTGGATTGTGGGACTGTGCATGTTGCATTCGGTCGGGTTTACAGACCGGACCGAACACTGTAGTACATTTCAAGCCCATCCCACCTCTCCACGCTCGTGTGATGGTAGACGATATTGTGCAAGGTCATGAGGACTCTCCCCTTCCGTTGGAGTGGAATCAGTGGAGTAAAATAGGTCAAGCAAAATCTTCAGTGTTCCATGGCCATATTCTCTCATTGATGTTAGTGGCAAGGTAAACTATTTAATTACATGCTTACTGTTTAGTTTTTAACTTGACTGTTGACTAATATGTTTATTATTTAAATTTGTATACTATTAGATTGATAAGGAATTAAGACCGGTTAAGAAGAGGAAAGTGGATAAGGGGAAGGAAGTTGTGAAATCAAATGAGGAGAGTCAGAGTGTGAGAAAGGAAGTGGTCAAACCTTTCGATATGACTCCTAGGAGATCCCCCATTCTGACACCCAAGTATCTGAAGATGTTGACAGACAAACAAAAAATGCTGTATGACTTTTTCATGACGAAGCCGCAGTCTGTCACCAATTTCAACATGAAAGTGTCTAAGCATGTTTTCCACTCCCCCGAGCCCGGAGATCTGATGATTACCGTGAGCGATCTAAGAGAATTTTTGATGGGAGACCTGCTTAACATCTCTGTGATTCAGGCCTATTGTGTGTAGTATCTTTTAAATTATTAAATTATCTTTCATTTTTTTTAAGCTATTTAACATATCTTATGAAAAAATGTTGTTTAGGTGTTTGACTACTAGACTGATATCGAACAAGAGATTATCTTCCATCTCATTCTTGTGCCCGCAATTGATGTCAGCAAGTCAGGCCGCATTGGATGCGCAAGGATGTGCACAACACGTGAGGCAGGGATTTTGTGCTGCGGTGCGAAGAAGAAGCAAATATTTGCTGATCCCATATCATCAGATGTAAGTACACAATAACTGGAATTTTTTGCTTCCTAATTGTGATAATTAAAAATATTGTTCTACAAAACATTCTTTGTTTTATCTGTGGCAGCAATCATTGGATGTTGATGGTGTTGTGTATCGACACCTCATGCTTGTTGATACTAGACCCATTGGGCGGCCCTGATGACCTTCGAGAGATCATTGTAGAGAAATATTTGAAGGAGTGAGTATTCAAAATTTTAATGCATTCTGTATTTATTTTAAGCTTGTCCTAGATTATTGACAATAAATGGCTTCATTTAAAATGCTGTATTTATGCAGGGGTCATAAGTTTGGTTTGAGTGATGCGAAGAAACCATTCTCCATCTTGGACTTCCATTACATACGTGTAAGTAATCATTTAATTTATACATTTTTTATTAAAGTTAAACGTTTAATTTTTTGATCTATCTAAAGTTGGTAATCCATGGATGGTGTGATGACAGTGTCCTCAATAGCCTGATTCACGAAGCTGTGGCTATTATGTGATGCGGTACATGTTCGAGATTGTACAAAATATTGACACGCTTGGTGATGATGACAAGGTAAACCATACCAATCAAAGTTTTAGTTAAAGTTATTGCATTTGAAATAAAATTGTGTACTAATGATGATCAGTTTTTTTATGGACAGATCGTTTCTTTTTTCACAAAGCAGGGAGCACGTATTCCAAAGTGGATCTCGACTTTGTAAGAGATCATATATCGCAGTTTTGGTGTAAAAATTACTTGAGTGTTACTTAGATCTTATCCTAGTGCAGTTAGACTTATACTTTTGTTTGTGCTGAAGCAACGTAGACTCTCAAAGAGTTTGTAAAGTTCAACTCTCTCTTATTTTTGAAAGTTTTGTTTGCAATTCGTTTTCAATGTTGCAATTCAAACTGGCAACTTGGTTTATGGTCATATATAGTGTGGTTGGTTATCAAAGGGCAATACCAGTTGGATGCCCTGTACAAGTTGTATATATATGATTGTAAATTGGGTTGTGTTGGAAAACACATTGTGGTAGAGGCTAGAAAAACAAAAAAAAAAAAAAAAAAAAGAAAAAAAAACCACGGTTATGAAAACCGTGGTTTTAAACACAATGGAACGACATTATAAACCACGGTTTAGTAGCAAAACCGTCGTATAAAATGCAATGGAAACGGTAATATACCACGGTTATGTTCCAGAACCGTCGTATAAAAGGCTTATATACCACGGTTATCAAGTCAAACCGTGGTATAAAATCGGTCTTTCCCCGCGACAGAAACGGATTTAAACGACGGTCGCCGTACAACCATGGTTTTTACTCTAGCGTTTAAACGACGGTTTTGAACCGTGGTTTATAGTCATTTTTGAATATACGACGCACGTATTAACCACGGTTTGGAACCATGGTATATAGGCAAAATAACCGTGGTAAAAAACATTTTCTGCACTAGTGTAGTAGAGTATTTCAGAAACAATTCACAAAGATGTTTAAAACTTACAACCATCCTAAGTTCTAATACCACACACACACACATCAGGGTTTTTAGGCTATTGGGCTGTAGGTTTGGGCTTGATGACAGTAGACAGATCCAGTAGTTCATCCTGTAATGCTGACACAGCCGTCTCGAGTCCAGCAAGTCTTTCCATCATCTTCGCATTGCTGTCAGCCAACTCTCCCACCAGAAATATCAGTCGATCCATTTTCTCTTCAAGTCGAGGGAGTCTGTCTGGTTCGGTTGATGTTGATGTAGTTGTGACTTGAGAAATGGCCGTGGGAGGCTGTGGAGGCAGCAGCTGAGCCTTGTCGATTGAGGTGAGTCGATTAAGGTATTTGAGGTTAATGATGTCAACCTCCTTGATGGACTCTGGCTGCGAATTCTCCAGTAGAACCTGAAAGAATTTAAAAACACTAGGAGCTAGAAGGTGTATCCTAGGGAGTTCCTTGAGGTTTCAACTGAGGGGGCCATGTGGTTAAGCATTAAAAAGGCCAAGTTCAGGGAATACAATGAAGAATGAAATACATAATTGATAGATCGAGAGAGTTTGCTGTTCGATTTCCTTCCTTTCAAGGAAAAATGTTTTTGATGACTAGAATATAAAGTAGTTGATGTAGAACGGAGAGGTCTGCCCTAGGAATCGGAGAACCCACTTTTGTTTTGGATGAGAATAAATGATAGATTTTTGTGGGTGGGACTCCTGGAATATCTGGGTGGACTCCTTTGTCATAGAATTGTAAACTCGCGTTAGAAATACCAAGCATTTGAGACAGTGGATTGAGATAAAAAATATGGCAGTGGAATTGACAAAAGGCTATGCTGACCCATTTCTAATGACTAAGTTTTGATAGAAGTCGATGGACTCTTGCAAGAACCATTTAGACACTTCAGAAAATAGGTGAGTCCAGCCCTGAACCTCCAGCATACTAACAAGTTCTCCCAGGTGAGGGGAAAGGGCCCAAGAAAGGTCAAGATATTTACGCTTAACAAGATTTTGATTTATGACAGGATCTACAATCATGTACCACTGATGGAAGATGTCGATCTTTGCGGTGCGCCTCGACGCCTTTGGATTGGCTTCGTGAGAGTGCGTAGATGTGGCGCTGGTGGATGTGTCATGACTTGCTGCTGTGACTAGTTGCTTTGCTTGGACGGGGGAGGACTCGCTGGTCGTGGAGGAGACTATGGGTGGTAATGTAGGAGGAGCCTTTTGTCGAGAGGGAAGGACTCTCTTCGGAGCAGGGTGTGGAGATATTGATTGTTGTTTTCTTGACTTGGGTTTTGGGGATACTAGGGGAGTCGTGGTTTCGGATTTCTTAGGGGTAGAGTTTTCTGTTGGAGAGGGATTTGAGATTGAGGCTGTTGTTGGTTTAGAGGAAGTTGGGTTGACGGAGTAGGTGAGGGCGGAGGTGATGGTGGATTTTTGAGGGGTGAAAGAGTTTGGATGGGGTGACGTCTTCAACGTCGGTTTCTAGAACCTCCGTTGCAACTACAAATGATGGTGTTGGTTGTAGAGGCGATGGCATTTTGGGTGGAGGAGATGGTGTGACGGCCTTTGCTGGCGAGGGTGAGGGTGTCTTAGTAGGGGTGATGGTGGTGGTTTGAGTGGTTGTTGTGGCTTTGGCCTGATGAAATGCGTGACGGTGGAGGGGGTCGTTGAAAATTTCGGCCGAGATCTTAATGCCATTGAAGTCGATATCAACCATTTTTATAAGTTTAGTTTATTTGTGTGGGAAAAGATGGACTGAGAGAGTGGATGTGATGGTGTGCTTTATAGGCAAGGTAGACTAACGAAATTTGCACGGGTGTAGCGTGTGTCACTGGAATTGGAAGACACGTGAAAAATGATTTTACCGAGAATCAAGGGCCGAGATTTCAGGGTTGGTTTGGATTACTGACGTGGCGTGAAATGTGTAGAGATAAACACGGATAGATGCAAGTATAACATAATTCAAAGAACCATTTACAGATACAGACTAACTCATTCTAACTAAAAACATTACCTTCTGACGACTGCGTCTAGGGAAAGGAGATACAACCGCCTAGGTGGATGAAGTCATTCCAATTGTGGATCGAAGTGCTTCAAACCTTGCTGTAAGGAGGTTTAGTAAAGATATCTGCTAGTTGAGCTTTAGTGGGTACAAA
This sequence comes from Limonium bicolor, assembly GCA_023374045.1. Classification (NCBI taxonomy): domain Eukaryota; kingdom Viridiplantae; phylum Streptophyta; class Magnoliopsida; order Caryophyllales; family Plumbaginaceae; genus Limonium; species Limonium bicolor. The sequence goes on along the minus strand of CM041779.1, from coordinate 71,543,976 downwards.
GTTGAGTTGGGTTAGCTTTTTCTCAACACAGTCCTTCAAGAAATGAAAACGAATTTCAAAGTGTTTGGTTCTGGAATGTTGGACTGCGTTCTCAGAAATCTTGATAGTACTTTTATTATCACAGAATATTGGAATTTGGTCCTGGGTGATGTGGTAGTCTTGTAGTTGTTGTTTCATCAAAAGGAGTTGAGAGCAACATGCTGCAGCAGAGACATACTCTGCCTTAGTTGTGGAAAGGGTACCAAAATTTTGCTTTTTAGAGGACCATAAAACTAAGCAAAGACCAAGGAATTATGCATTACCTGAAGTACTCTTTCGATCTTGGAGGGAATCAGCCCAATTAGAATCACTAAAGCCAGATAAAGTAAAAGTAGGGGAATGAGGGTACCATAGATAAAGTGTATTTATGCCTTTGAGGTATCGAAAGATGCATTTGACTACCTTAAAATGAGACTATTTTCATACTTCTTGAAAGCGGGCACAAAAACAGACTGTGTGGAGAATGTCTGGACGACTGACAGTCAAGTAAAGGAGAGACCGTATCATTCCTTTGTACTCTGTTGCATTGACACCCACTCTGTCATCATCGAGATTGAGTTAGCATTTGTGTAGCTAGGAGTGGACATGCTCTTGACATTTGAAAGTTTGTGCTTCCCAAGGAGTTCCTTGATGTACTTCTGTTGGTGGATCTTGATCCCGTCTTTCTCCTATTGTATTTGAAGTCCTAGGAAGAGCCGAAGTTTGCCTAAGTCATTCATAGAAAGCTCTTTCTTCACGAGGTTAGAAAAATGTTCGCAGAGGGTGTTACTTGTAGACTCATAAATAATATCATCAACATAAACTTGCACTAATAGTAAGTCATGCGATGAATGAAGTATGAATAATGTTTTGTCTACTTACCTCTGAAGAAACCATTTTGCAAGAGATATGAAAAGAGTCTTTCATACCAGGCACACGGAGCTTGTTTGAGTCCGTAAAGGGCTTTACAAAGTTTGTAAATGTTGTCGGGATGAACGGAGTCAGTGAACCCTGGGGGTTTCTCGACATAGACTTCTCTATCAATATAGCCATGAAGAAAGGCTGTCTTGACGTCCATTTGATATAATGTAAAACCTTTGAATGCAGTAAACGCAATGAGCATGCGGATTTCTTCAAGACGGGCTACTGGTGCAAAGGTTTCATCATAGGCAATCCCTTTGCTTGATTGTAACCCTGTACTACCAAACGAGCTTTGTTCCTGTATACTTGTCCTACATCATCAAGCTTTTTACTAAAAACCTAGTGAGTGCCAATAGTCTGTTGGTACGTGGGTCGAGGAACTAATCCCCAAACAACATGTCGTTGAAGAGAATTAAGTTCCTCCTGCATTGCAGTGACCCAATCGCTATCAAGTAAAGCTTCTTTGACATTTTCAGGTTCAGTACTTGAAAGGAAGGCACCATAGGCACATAGGTTTTGCATGGCTTGAAGACGAGTTTGGACACCCGAATTTGGATCAGAAATAATGTTTTCAGGCGGGTTGTGGATGCTTGTTGGAATCTTCTGTGTGGAGTAGGAGAGGGTGTGTAGTGCTCAGTAGAGTCAAAATTTAGTTCTCGAGGATTGAGTGGGTCAGAGGTATGGTCTGATTCAGTGTCATCTGTGGTATGACTGTCTTTTCTTGGGGTGTTTACAGGTTGGGAGGATGGAGTGTCCTGAAGTCTGCATATTGGGACGGTGATGAAACGTGGATCAGTGAGATAGTCGTCAGAGGCAAAGTCTAGTGCATCCGAAGATGAGCCAACATTGTTGAACTCATCAAACTTGACATTAGGGTTTTCTTCTAAGCACCGAGTTCTTAGATTGATAACACGATAAGCTTTGCTTTTAGAAGAATAGCCAAGATATATACCTTCATCACTTTTTGGAGAAAACTTAGCCAAGTTGTACTTACCATTGTTATGGATATAACATCGACAACCGAAGCGTCTGAGATCGATGATGTTTGGTTTGTGTTGTCGTAGGAGCTCATAGGGAGTCTTTTGAAGAAAAGGGTAGACCAAGGCCCGATTAAGCACATAGCATGCTGTATTGACTTCCTCTGCCTAGTAGGGACGGACCAGTTAACTTTTAATAAGCATGGTGCATGGCATCTCGACCAAAGTCCTATTTTTACGTTCAACAATCTGTTTTGCTCTTGTAGATGAGACTTGATGATCGACTCCTTTGTCTCGTGTTAAGACAAGATCCTTTAGTTTTGATGATAGCAAACCTTGTAGTGTCTATCTAATGCATTTGTCAAGATTCATGATTCAGATAGACAGGTGAATGAGTGGCTTAGCACGCAAGGTTGCAATCGCGCTCAATCAACGACATATGCCCAACCAATCGGGCACCTGTCTGTGAGAGCTCCGGAGAACTTATAGTAACACACAAGGAGTCAAGAACCACAATATCACATATCTCTTACACCAGACACTAAACAAGGAAGGAAATGTGTTCAACGTCGACAAACTCACTCAGATGTGTCACATCCACACAAGCACTTAGATCACGACAAAAGAAGAAGCTCATTAATGTGCAAGATAAGCAAAGGCTATTAATAAAATCATTACATAGATGAAATAAATTCAGAAGAGAGAATTTATGAGCATTAAATAAGACATGGTCAGACAAGTTGAAGTATGCAAGTGGTGACCGACCACTTAGGAGATGCGCCACCAACTTGCCCAATTGCAAGGCAACACGTGTGTTGATAGCTCTAGATCAAGTTGGAAGACAATCTGCAGTAGGGCGTGACTAGTGTAATAAGAGAAAAGAAGTAATCTACTTCTAGAATCTACACAATTCATAGGCCGTTAGTTACACCTTAACTAACGTGTATAAATATGAGCATTTATGTCCTATGTAAATCAATCCTGGATGAGAGAAAAGAAAGATATAATCTGGACAAGTGTGGATCAGACTTAGGAGTGTGTGTAAGTGCTAGAGAGTTGGCGAGCTAGATAGGACTTGGTTAGAGTATCAATACATTGGGTATTTGTCATTTGATAGACCGACAGGTCAGGGAGTGGTCGGTGAACCGTAGGCCGATAGTCAGGAGAGGGTTAAGGACTTTAGGGGTAATGTCGAAACTATCCCAGGAGTCCGTGTATGGGGCGAGGGAGATTGAGTGAATTACGTGTGTATAAATTCTCAATCGAAATAGGTTTTCCAGTTTAAATTTGTCTGTGTCTATTCCTCAACTATCAAGTTTCATTAGAGTTCATGATACGTTTATGACATGCCAGTGACGCATCAGGAGCGCTTGCTGGTTACATCCCTGCAAAATTCATCGAAAGACTTGTTGCAAAATTTAGTTCCCTGGTCAGTTCTCAGGGTTTTTAGTGTAACTGAGAATTTGTTGACCAAAACCTTATGAAGTTTAACAAACTTAAAAGGTTTCATCCTTAGTAAACAGAAAAATAACCCAGGTCCATCTAGAATAATCATCGACTATGACCAAGATGTACCTCTTACCACTTCTACTTTGAGTGTGCATGGGACTGACAAGATCCATGTGAAGAAATTCTAATGAAGAGCTAGTAGAGAGAGTTGACTTACTTTTAAAGGACGATCGAGTGCGTTTACCTTTTACACAGGCTTCATAGATAGAGTCTGTGTCGAAGTTTGTGTCGGGAAGACCAACAACTAGTTCCTTACTTTTGAGTTTATTCAACAGCCGATGACTCACATGATCGAGTCTGGTGTGCCACAAAAGTTGATTCTTGGAGTGAACATTTAGACATAATTGAGTTTGACAAGATGGAGATGGTGCATGTAGTCATCTTTAGGGGACCGTGGTGCTTCAACGGTGCGCTCTTGTTCTTCCAAAGGATCGACAAGATGAAATCCTCTCGTGACCAAAAATTTAATTGGATTCCTATCTAGGTGAGGATCCATGATGCTCTCCTCTTCTTCCACAACAAGGACCATGCTACAAAAGTTGGGAAACCAGATAGGCTATTTCTTGGACTATGAAGAAAGAAGGGAAACTAAATGGAGATTACCTTCATGTTAAGGTCCTCCTAGACCATCTTAAACTGATCTTGAGGTGTGTTAGTATTTTGATTGAAGGGGTGGAATAAGTCTTTGAGTCCCTATGAGAGAACTTCAACCATATGCTTTAAGTGTGGTTTACTCACCCACCAGATCAAGGAGTGCTCGGTCAAATCTCTTTATGGCCCTTGTCTCCTACTGTATGACTACTGGCTTAAAGCTTCCAATCTTGCCCGGGCCAACAAGCCGAGACCAATGGGACTGATGATCTTTGGAAAGTTGCAAGAGGTCTGGTGAAGCGCATTGGAAAGGATCTGAACTCAACTAAGAAGACTCAAGATGTGCATGCAAACTCAAACACGGCGGCCGACTCCAGACAATCATCCTCAGAACCTTTAGGGACTTAAATCGCCCCATATATAGACCAAACTGACCAAAACCTCACGACTATGGAGGAAGAATGAGAACTCAGATCAGCGAGCGCCAATAGAAAGCGCACACTAGATCATCGGGCCATCAATGTGACTAATGAGGACGGAACCAATAGAAGGAACTACCCTTAAGGGAACAAGAAAGAGAAATTAGTTGTCCTAGTTCAGAATCCAAATCCGGTGATCGATCTCGTCCATGAGAAAGGACCAATTTCCACCCCAAGAGATTCTTTCTAAGAAAACTTCTACTAAATTACTTGGTCGTTGTGCTTGATTGCTGCTTTGCCATGTCCTTCTAAGTTTGTCTTGTCTGGTTTTTTTCTTTAATCTTGTCGCTGTTGTTTTCATCTTATGCTCTGGTGTTGTTCTAGTCCTGGCTACATGGGTTGCACTTTTCACTAATTTGTTACCTTTAGTAGTAATTGGCTTTGTTATATGTCATTGACTTTTATTGATTATGCCGGTTTCTAATCTTAACATATATATATATCAGTTCATTTTTTTAAAAAATTATACTAAATAATATTTACTTAATAGATACTACACAATGCCCAATGATTACAATAAGATCCACGTTACTACAAAATAGCAGAAACTTACTACTAGTCAGTCCCACTTACTAGCATAAATTTATGTAATGGCCAGGGCATCCTCTTTTGGCACGACAGATGGTCGCATGCTGGTGTGCTCAGGAAACGCTTTCCCCGTCTGTTTATCCTTACCATGCAATAGGAGGCGGTGGTAGCTGAGATGGGGGACTAGGACAACGACAACTAGAGTTGGCATTTCCAGTGGAGTAGAGTATTATTTCAATATGAGGTGGAATAGGTAGCCCAACTCTATGACATGGTGTGAGAATCCACAACCACTACACGTGATGAGCAGGATGATGTGACATGGCTTAATGTTAGTAACTGTTCAGTTACAGAAGATTTTGTTAATATGTTGAATACCATGAGTTGGGACGAGCAAGATGATATGGACAGAGCCGAGTTAAAAGCGATTTGGAGAGGAATTTACGAGCCTAGAGTGGTGATAGCATTATGGTTTGCACTCATTAGGAGACTCATGACCTGGGAAGTATTATTTGAGAGAGATATCATCCCGCTTGGTCAGAGCATGTGTCCATGGTGTAGTAGATCAATGGAAAAGATCAAACATGTGTTTCACTGTTCGAGAGTATCAAGGATATGGAAATGTAAAGCTTGGTATTTGAAGGTGGACGAAGGTGTGGTGGAAGACTTCCCACTCACGTGCAATGCTTTGACATGAGTCTCATCCTTGAAGGACTACTTTTATAGAGATCGTAAAGATGAAGAGGAGGATGCATAGTAAATATTGATATAGGAATTTCTCTGTAGGTGGTAGACCTTGTTTTTGATGCTATTCCATTTGCCCTTGTAAGGTTGCGTGTTTTTCTTTTGTTCTGTCATTCGTACGATGTTGGGGATAAGTCCATTACTTCCAACCTGGATAGTTGGTGTTTTGTGTTGTAATCGGATGTGGTGGGTATTCCTTTTCCTTTCCAAGTTTTTATTTCACTGGGTTTTACTTAGATGGGTTTTAATGAGGCCCAATTCTCTCATCCACAGGACTTTTCAATAAATGGGTACTAGCCAAAGTTATAAAAAAAGTACTTAGTGCTCAACTCCTTTAACATTTTTCAATTTTCTTAACCTTTTCGATGATGTTAGTCGTACTAGGGTTGGCAGTACCACAACTTTAAGTTTTTATGGGTTCATGTTTCATATCTTTAGTGTATCTTATTTAGTATTGAATTGTGAACTTATTCATTTTTATATGAAATTTCTATTCAATTCGAAACACTAAAAGTACTCCCCAAAATGTAACTTTTGTTTTTTTGAAAGTGTAAATTATTAAACTGAAAATTAAATTATTTTGGCTAAATTAAGAGCTCTTCATAAAAAATGTATCTCCTATTCAACTTGAAATGTCTTATTCAGTATTATTCTAGAAAACCGTGATATTATTATAATAATCCAAGTTCAGCATAGAATTAAATAAGATAAATATTTTTAAGTACCTGATTTATATTTGTTCAGCAGCAAAAAGAAAAAGATTCATTTCATAGTTGCATAACATACTATATTATGGTGTTAAAGAAGATTCATGTTTAAAGTGAATAAGATACACTTTAGTGCATATTACTTACACATTGAAAAAACATACAATTTTGAGTTTATTGAAACATTCCGATGAATTTAAACTATGATATAATAACATAATTTTTCTACTTTTTATACTTACATGTTAAGTTATAACAAATTAACTTTTAAATATAAAAAATAAAAAAACAAAAAAAAAACTATAGCTTATAATTCCTTGTACGCGTATAACACTTCTCAGTTTGATATTCTCAATGATGGTGGTCTTGATAGTGAACTAGATGCTTGAGGGGACCTTCAATGTTCTAGTTTGTCATGACTTGTTTGGAACACTTTATCTATATGCCATAAACCATGTACATTATTGTCATACGACAAACATAATTACAGTGTGTAATTTGCTTGTAGTAGTGTGGGTCATCCACAAAAAGACAACCATGAGGTTAAATTGGTTTGTAGGGATCGATCTTCAAGCAGTCTAAAACTAGATCCCATAAGAACCCATATGAAAAGAAGAAATATATACTAGACTTTTGAGGGGACTGATAGAGTCAGCAACTTTTATATGAATAATTATGGCTCAAGATTGAAACTTATTTTTAACTTTATCCAAAACATACTATTTTAGGTTTCAGAATAGTGTAAGTTTTAGCTTACACCCTGGCTTGAAATTGGATTTAATTTGTTGGGTGTTGAGAATCCATTGAACAGAGAATTGCGCATGCATGAAGTACGATCAATAGATCGACAAAATTAAGTAGTAAGAGTACAAATCAGCACTAATGAAAGAACCATCCATCACTGATGAGTAATGTTTTTTATTTCATAGAAAACATAAGGTAAGGAGACGACAAAAACATGTATAACTAAAGCTAGCTAGCTTACATATAAATCAGAAACTAGGTATCACTCAAATCAATACGGGAATGTAAAGCTAGCTAGCTTACATATCAGAAATAAAGTTTTCACTCAAATCAACACGGGAATGTAAAGCAAGCACGAATAAACTATAGCAACAATAGATCACTGCAGCGATCGAGCACAGTACAGGGTACATTTGATGTAGTGGACGCTACGGGAACCTTAAGCGCAGGTTGGGGTTGGGGTCTGAGCCGTTTCCTCAGCTGGAGCCATTGAGGGAACTTCACCGCTGGGAGAAATAGCTGGGGCCAAAGGTGCGGATGCCGGTTCGCTAGTTGGTGAAGGAGTTGGTGCTTCAGGCGCGCAAGGTGATGAAGCAGTCGGACTTAGAGTTGGGGTTGAGGTCGGAGCCGTTCCCTCAGTTGGAGCCATTGAGGGAACTTCACCGCTGGGAGAAATAGCTGGGGCCGAAGGTGCGGATGCTGGTTCGCTAGTTGGTGAAGGAGTTGATGCTTCAGGCGCGCAAGGTGATGAAGCAGTCGGACTTAGAGTTGGGGTTGAGGTCGGAGTCGTTCCCTCAGTTGGAGCCATTGAGGGAACTTCACCGCTAGGAGAAATAGCTGGGGCTGAAGTTGGTGTCGAGGCGTCCATTGGTGCAGGTGCGGATGCCGGTTCGCTAGTTGGTGAAGAAGTTGGTGCTTCAGGCGGGCAAGAAGATGATGGAGGCATCTTCTCGGACGGTTTTGGTAATGAAATGATCAGTTGAACTGTGGCCCTTCGTGGGATGGCGGAGATGGGCTGGCCTTTGGGCTTGGGTATGGTTCTAGCGACCACGTGCGCAGGGATGTTAAAGGTTAAGAAGAGTAAAGTAAGGAGGAAACTGGACGTGATTGCAAGGGAAGGAGAAGCCATGGCTGCTGTTATTACAAGAGGGTTTGCTTACTTTGTGTGAGTGATGAATTGCTTTTTTTATTCTGGGATTGTGATGAGAATTTAGAGATCTCAGGAGGGGGTTTATATAGTAAATTGTTGCATGGATTGAATCCCTGAATAGAATGCTGTGTTGTCCATCTTTCCTTGGATCATTCGTGACTGTGAGATTCTTTATTACGTGTTTTTTTCCAATTTCCTGACGTGCGTTAATTCGACTCCTGTCCTGCGCCCTACAAGTATTGTTGGATTAACCTGTTTCAAAACTATAACGACGGCGTGAAAAAGAAAGTATAGTAGTATTAAGTTTAAATTAATATTAGACATCATTAAATTCATTTTTTCTCATGTTTCTAATATATGATCGTTATAAATTCACTAGTATAAACTAGAGTTAAGGCGTTCAAAGATAAAAAAAAATTAAATACTAATAAATTAAGACACAAAACTTAGGAGGAAAACCGGTAAAAACATCTGCACAGTAGGATCTAAAATTCTATGAGGTTACAACGAGACACTCAATTTTTACTAATACTCCAATTCCAGTTCCAGACTGAAGCGAGTTACAATTATTCCTCGTTCACACTCTCATATAGAAGGTCTCAATTTATCACTTAACTCTCCGGTAACGTCTTCAATTTCAACATATTGATCTAAATGCATTAATGTATACAACTCTCGCATTTATAAATAAAAGAAACTTCAATGACTTAATTCAAATGAAATTAAACCATAACTATTCTGATCACATTACTTAAAATAGTCCAAACCAATACACAATGAAAGACGCTCCCTCCTCTCTCCTAACCCTCCCTCCCACCTCCCTTCACAGAAGCCATGACGCCGCCAACACCCGCTCCTGCTCCACCGCCTAACCCCCTCTCAGCTTCCATCTGTCTCCCTCCCCCACCCACCTATACCCCATCGCCTAGCTCCTCCACAATATCTGTCCACAATCCTGGTCAGCAAGCATGGAACGCTCGTCAACTCCAGGAGCGACGCTTTTCATCGACAATATTCACCCAGACACAAGCTACGGCGCCATTTGGCGACTTTTCGACAACTATGGGCCAATAGTAGGCATTAGGCTACCTAAAGCTCCAAGAATCCGTACCAAATCCAGATACGGCTTTGTGGAATACCGTCTTAAGATGGATGCAGACCAAGCCCTTTTGGAAACTAACGGTAGAATAGTAGATGGTCACAAGCTGTCAATTCAAACAGCTATCAACCTACGTCTTCATCCAAGCTCGACTACTCATGAATGGCTTCCGAGAATCCAAACAGAAGAAGCAGGGGTGAGCCATCGAAGACCACTCTCTCCATCTCGATGCGCGCCATCGCAAGAGCAGTCGATTAACTCCTTAGGCCTTATCAGTTTAGACCCTTCAATCACTATGATGGAAAAACTAGACAGAAGTGTGGTTGTGAACACTGGTCTACAAATGGAAGTTTCGGAGTTGAAACAACGTCTGGGGAACTGGAAACATGACGAAGTAACCAGTCTCTCAAACACCATGTTTGTGGTTTCCTTTCACTCACGTAATCAGGCGATAAACTTCCTAGCAGTTGATACAGAAGGTTGGAGCAAATGGAAATGGCAGCCAACTGATCAACTAGGCTATAGAACCGCATCCTTAGTGATCCGAGGGATTCCTCTTCAGTCCTGGGCGGCAACTACCATTCGCCAGATTACAAGACACCTTGGAGTTGTCAAAGAAATATCCACTGACATGGACAGACTCCCGACCTCCCCGGAAGCGCACGTCAAAATAACAACCACAAGGAGATCAACCATAAACGAAGACATCTCAGTTGAGGTTGGAGGCATAATCTATAAAGTTAGGATCATCGAAATCCGGTCTGAGGAGCTAACACAGCATGCCCAAGAGAATGTTTCAATTCAGCCAGATTCATCGACACAACGGCAGGTGGCGGAGGTCCATCAACTGCACTCGGAAGATGTCCATTACAAATCAAGGCTTTTTGATTCACAGACGCAGCAGGAGCCAAGTCACTCGGCAGCGCTCCGACGTCTGGAAGCAGCCAAAGACTTTTATTCCCCGTGTCCCCTTGACACCCAAGTCGGAGAAGGATATGATCAACTGGAACACCACCCACCGGAGACGCAACCTGAGACCAACCTCCATCCTCCTCGCACCAACAACTTGCCTGGGGAACTACTCCCGTCTTTTCAGGGAAGAAGGGGAGTCCTCACAAGAGCCGACAATCATGAATGGTCAACCCAGAAAGCATGCCATTTTGGTTATTTTCAGAAAAGTCTCCAAACACTCCCCCACGTCCTTTTTGCGAGTCTCAATACAGGAAATAATGGAACAAATATTATTATAAAAGGGGCTGCACTCAACATTCTCAAAATTATTCTGCTAAATATTCCCCCCTATACAGATGTTCCACTTGTGTCAGGGATTGAGAACCGTTCTCTCTCTCCCCTCCAGCTGCAACTCCCCAGCTCCTTCGTAGCACATGCGACGCCCACTCCCTGTCCCTCTGATGAAACCGCTCCTATTCACCCACGTTCTCCTCCTCTTTCCCAAGATAATCAAACCCATCATGTTCTTCAATCTTACATGTCGCAGACCCGCACATCCCCATTTCAAAAATCTTCCCTATCCCATCTCCCATGCACTACAGACACACAAAATTCTCTTGGTTCTCCCTCCCAATCCCCATGCACCCCACTTTACTCACCTCAGTCAATAGTCCACTCAACACCAGAAGTCATCCAACCAGCTGCATCAAATGCGTACACATCTCAAACCTCTGACCTATCTGGAACAATATCCACACCTACTCAAAACATCGCCCGGAAGACCTCCCCTCTCCTATCTCTTGTCACGTCTCCCAGATCCCGGGCATTAATCTAGAAGTGGTCCTCTCTCCGGATAGCTCGTCTCCGAGTTTGGATTTTTCGTCATCGGATATTTCCTCCGATCCACCAAGCCCGACGTTTGCTGAAGCTCAAGCCTGCCTTGATTTTGGACGTAGGCTTGGCTGTCATTACCCTCATCCAGACGCGTCCCTTCAAAACTTTAGACATATACTTAAGCGGGATAAGCAAGCTCGGAATAGTCAAGCCCCTAAGCAATTTGCGAGACCTTCTCCTTTGGCAAAAGGTGGCACCAACAAGATCTCCCGACCAACGGTCAAAACTGGATTAAAAACCACACTCCCCCGACATCAACATATTCGAAACTCCCGGCACTAAATGGATATTCTTACCAATTGGAGACCAACTCAGCTGTCCCATTCAAACAATTGGATGGAGTTATTTCCTCCAATAGTCTCCCAAGCCGAAACAGCCCAGACCGTTGCCTTCAGGTGTATATGGGGGTCGCGCGACTGGCACTCTCCAGCTGATGCACACTAAATACCAAGTGCCTAACACACTGTTTTCGTCAAGAGAAGCCCATTCCCTTCAGTTTCTGCCATCAGAACATCCATTTGTTCCAATTGCATACAAAGTAACAAGCTAGTTTCTTTTTTTGAAAATGCCCATCTGCCTTCACAAGTTTTTAATTGTTGTTCTTGTTATTTCTGCTCCCCTGTAACTCGGCGAGAAAGGCATTCTGCCATAGTATTGCCATTATATAACTGGTCTAACCAGTCAATTATCAAAAAAAAAGTTACTATAATTGAATCTAAGTTTTTAAAAAGATAGAAAAGTTATGAATAGTAAGCAAATTAAAAAATAAAAAAAATTTAGATGATAAAAACATTCAAATTTGTATACATATTAAACAACATGATATAATATTATTAAATATTTCTATTGAGAAGAAGAGAAATCAGTCGATCGGTTGTCTTCTACCGATTCCAGCCACAAATATTGACGATCATCATTTCCGTTAAGCTTTTGTTTCGATAATGTTGTGCGTGGTGCGTCTGTTTATGATAGGTCGACAAACATATTGAGTGTCGCCACACGCTACGTTTTTAACTTCAGCGGGGTTGTCTCTTACGAAGGAGTAGGGCGAATGCTGCTAAATTGAATCACCGACTTGTTCAAGTCGGCGAATGTTGGAGGCTTAGTTCCTCTTATATTTTTTATTTATTTTTGTTAAGTAAATAAGTGATAGTTTGAAGATCAAAAATAAGTGATAGTTATTCTTTATTTATTTAGTTGTAATTCTCCTTTAGATTTATTTTAAAGAGATATGATAGCGTTAGATATATAGAAGTCCTATATATCTGATAATTAATTTGGGGTATCTGCCTAGGGGATGGTGGATATACAAAAGTCCTCCCTGATAGTGAACAAAACAGCATAGAGCTAGTACAAAAGTAACCCCAGCTAATGAACAAAAAGCAGCGTGAAGCTCACCAAAGAAGCATAGAGCTAGAACAAAAGTACCCCTAGCTAGTGAACAATTGGTCAGTATAAGAGTGGTATCCTAGAATCAAAGGTCATAGGTTCGAAACCTACTCACTACCGTAACTATAAAAAAAAAGCTAGTGAACAAAAAGCAGTGTTAATCAAACCAAAATAGCATGTACAACCGATATTGAAACCTGTCGCTCCTAGGAGCAGAGCACCCTATCTAGCGAATCAAAGTCTGCGCTGGATCAATTCATCTTAGTCCAAATAATGGCTTTAATTGCAGCTTTGATGTCAACAATAACGAGAGTGAGGTCTCTAGTTTGGTTGGTCATAGCTCGCTTGCATCTTTCTATCCAGATATGATAGACAGCATTGGCTACTATCGCTCTTTTTGCTAGGTCAATCGGTCGATGCCTATTGCAGTAGCGAAGGATCCAGGTTGCGCAGCTACGAAGACTTCTCCGGTTGGTAGGAATTCCCAGCTAGTCACAGATAGTCCACCAGACCCTGCAAGAGTACCTACAATGGAAAAAAGATGGTTGCTTGTCTCTTGAGCACGCTCACAAAGCCAACATCTGTTAGCAAGACATATGCCCCAAGATTGGAGCTTATCACAGGTTTTAATTCTACCTTTCAGAGTAACCCACAAGATAAATTTAGCTTTAGAAATAGCCTAATTTTTCCAGCAGACATTGTACCATTGGAAAATCTGGGGAGGGGTGGAGATGTCTTTATAGAACAAGCTAACCCTAAGGCGGGAAGGGTAGGAGCTAAAGATGGAGATGGCATAATTGGATGAGCCACATTGCTTCAAAGCAAATTTGGTGGGGAACGCCAGGATCCAATCTTCGTTTACTAAGACCCGATCAATTTTCCCTAAAATATGGTCATGGTCATATTGGTTATTCCACCAAGTGAAGAATCGCCCATAAAAATGAGGTCTTGTAACTCAACCTTGTAGACACAGTCAGCAAAGTCTAGGTAGTCTCTAGGGAGGGGGTTTCGACTACTGAGCCTATCTTGCGTATAGAGGATATTATTAAAGTCCCCCGCCACCACCCAGGGGCCAATGGTACTTTGGCTGAGATTTATAATATCATCCCATAGTTGGGATCTCAGAGCTTGGTTGTTCCTCCTGTAGACTACGGATGAGGTAAAGTTTGTGGTGCCCAAAATAGACACTTTGCAGGAGAGAATTTGGTCAGAGCATTGGATAAGGGTGAGAGCTATAACGGAAGGATTGAAAAGGAACCAGATGCAACCACTATGATGCGCCCCATAGTTATGAACAAAACTCCACGATGGAAAGAAGCGAGCAAGCATAGAGGGGTGGTTGTTAAGCGAAACATGGGTTTCAAGGAGGCCATATGCACAAAGATTCTTGTTGGCCACAAAATTTTGGATCTCAAGGAGCTTGGAGTGATCATTAAAACCCCTAAAATTCCAGACTGCAATATTCACAGTGAGGGGATTGGGGGGGGGGGGGTGTTGGGGGTTAAAACCTACTTCGACAAGTGTACCGGTCTTTGTAACAAGTTTTCCTAGAAAGTATTCCCAAGGTTATCGAACCAAGGAGGCAGTGTCTAGTTTAATCTCAAATTAAAACAACTATTAAATTAATGGAAACATAAAACAGGAAATTGGGGGGCTCAATTGATGATATTGTAATTCTAAAATTAAGTCAAATAAATAATAACAAGAACAATAACAATAACAACAACTGTGGAAAAGAGAGTATTGGTTTTCTTGATAATTAATGGGAGAAATCCCGGTTTACTACTCCGCCTAGTTCTCAGTTCCCTACTCAACGTGTTCACCCAATTCTAGATTAAAATCCCAGATCAAATTATTTCACGTTCGGTCTCCCGCTCGGCGAAATCTAACTAACAATTACCGAACCCTAACTCTCGTTATGAATTCCCAAACTGTTAACAACTTTAAGCATGATCTAGTTAGATAATCAGTTAATATTTTAAAGGAATTGCCGTCTCTAAATCTACTGGTTTTGTTCCTGTAGTCTATTGAATGCCGCAGTTCTCACTTGTAAGCAGACAAACTAGTAATCTCTAACAATTGGCCAGACTATCAGAGAATTTATATAAACAAAGAACAAAACTTTAATCATATTAAAACTGGTAAAATCATAAAGATAAGGGAACTTCGAATTCGGATTACATAGCAAACCGGAATCTAAAGGTACTACTCAGCCATAGACATGTTTACAATAAACAAAACTGCAGTAAGTAGTAATAGAGAAGTAGAACAAGAAGAAACTCTATTATGAGACTTCGTGGTGAAGTCTCTGTGTTGAACCTCCTCTCTGCTCTGCTCAAACTCCCAGTCAGAATCTACCAAAATCTGCTAACTCTCTCTCTGTCGTAATAGCGATCTCCGGCCCTCCGCTAATATTGGTCCGGGTTTGCAAACAAGTACGCAAACCCGGACCATCACTAAAACTAGGCAGACGGTTTTCTCTGAAGGATGGTCCGGGTTTACAAACAAGTACGTAAACCCGGACCACGTCTGAAACTAGGCAGAGAAGTCTTCGAAGGGATGGTCCAGGTTTACAAACTAGGACACAAACCCGGACCATCAATAAAACACGACAGTAGTAGACAAAACTCAACATTTGACTCTGGTTTGACTTCCACTTGTTGCCTCAAACTCTAAAGTCTTCATTTAAGTACCTTCTTGAGCATTTTATCCTGAAAACATATCAAATCAATCATAGGAGACAAATATAACAATAAAGCATAAATAAAGCATTAAAGAGGGAATTTAAAGTCATAACGTAGATAATTAAGCATGAATTAGTCTAGTAAACTTCGGTAAATTCCCGACTTATCAGGGGGAGGGCAGTGCCCTTATCTAAGATATCAAAGGAGTTAGCTAGCTGGAGAGAGAGGTCCTCAGGAACAGAATTCACGGTTTTGTCCAGTGAGCTCCTCCCATTAGGGGGGACCACTCGCCAGGTTTCCTCGTGATGGGACTCGAGTACAAGCTGAAGCGAAGGCGACATGATCCATCTAGGGAGAGTTGAGAGGAGAGAGGGAGAGGAGTTAGAAGGATGCTGGAGGGCTTGGCGAACAGGGGGGAGCTAGGAGGCTGGGCAAGAACTGGATGAAGAGACGGGCTAGGAGGCTGGCCGTTAGGTTGCGTTAGGACCGGAAGAGGGGAAGTCGAAGGCTGAGTTAAGGCCGGTTGGGGTTTAGTCCCCTTCATAAGGACGGGGAGAGGCAACAAGGGCGAAGATGAGCCAACCTCAGGCTGTGAGGATAGCCTCGGAGCAAGGCCAAGAGAAGGAGGGGAAGAGCGCGAGGTAGGGAGTAAAGGCTAATGGGTGCGCCCTGAACGGTAGCGGGTAGAGGAGTGCCCAAGAAGATTGCAGGAGGAGCAGGAAATGGGTTCCCATTCATAAACTACATGCTAAACCATGGTGCCACTAGGGGCATGAATCTCGATATCTCTAACCAGTTCAAGATTGAAGTCAACTTCGATGAGGACTCTAGCTGTAATACCCTTGAGGTTTACCTGCCACATCGATTAGAGGGGAGAACGAGCCACTCCTTATATGGGTGGGGATACCTCTCCTTGTTGTGAGGCCTTTTGGGGCTAGGAAACCTCAAGAACAAAACCGTGCAGCCTGTGTACCAGAGCGGAAAATATCATAACAGTAGAAACTGGGCTATTACACTAGCATAGGAGATTCTAGACTTAGAGGCCGTAGCTTGATCGGTATGCAGAAGAGAGCCAAGTTTAGGGTAGATTTTCCTAAGGCTGGATTGGGACCAAAGACTAGTATGGAGACTCGGAAGTTGGATCCTGACAGGGATGCGATTGAGGTCTTTCGGATTGAAGGAAAAATCAGGAGACCATTTTTTAAGAACTAAAGGAGATGAATAGAGAAGCCAAGGGCCCCTATCAAGCACTTGTTAGAGGTCTTCCTCTTTATCAAAACGGAATAGGAACCATCCCTCATCATGTAGAAGAATTTGGGGGGTAGCTACAAAGCTCTAGGAACATTACTCAAATTCTTTGACAATATTAAAACCAAATTTTTTACCCCAGATATAACCAACTAGCGCATTTTCCAATAGTCAATTTCAGGAAACAAATCATGCTCATCAATAGAAACATAAGGGCTATCAGAATCTAATATATCATTATCATCCAAGTGCAAGGACATGCCACAACTTGATTTTTGTTTAGCAAGAAGCATGTCAAGGAACGAGGGGTTAGATTTGATACCTGACGTCGGGATAGGACGAGTAGATCTCTTGGCCAAGGCAATACACTTAGAGGCTGGAGCTTTACTTCCCATCTGAGCCATCAGGTATCCCGGGGTCTTGGAGAGAGGAGGAAATTCCTTGTTAACAAACCCCAGCGGAAGAGAGGATGTGCTGATTTAGGTACTCCTACAAATTCTGGTTAACTGGAGGGCCCAAAATTTCCACAATTAGATCAAGCACTGGGGTGGTGGAAGGGGGTCCTTCAGAGATAGTCTGGACACTCCTGATGGAGTAAAATATCACTTGAGGGCCCGCAATGGTAGGACCCAAAATCAAATCTGAAATACCCCAAACTTAATTAGGGTGATTAAATTACTCTAATACGATATTGAGGGCCTATTAATGCCTAATGAACTTTGGTAAAGAGAATAAATCCAAAAGAAACAAGAAAACGCTTAAAAAGAAAAAAACGCTAAATTGAGCGTTAAGTGACCCTAAGAGGAATACGACCTCGACAAGAGTATTAAATGGATTTGGAAGGATTAATAAGGCCTAAATAATATGTGGGAACAATTCCCGAAGAAAACGGATCCAAATAATGTATTAAAACGCTAATTTAAGTGACTTTAAGTGGTCAAATGAACCCGTAAAAATTATAGTTCATCAAATAACTATAATTAAACACTAATGGGAGTATAATAACCATTAAAATTAAAGAAACGAGAAAATTCCAGAAAACGGGCCCGGTTAGTGAATAGTGCTTAATCGGGTAAAATAATGAGTGTTTTCTGTAAAAGACAAAAAACGCTCCAGCATGTACATATATGTGGGGCCGATTTTTAGTTATTAAGCAGCCCCCACTCACACACTAGGCTAGAAAGAAAGAAAGAAAAGAAAAGAAAGAAAGAAAAAGTAGAAAAGCACCCCACATCTTCTCTCTCCTCCATTTCTTTCTTTTCCTTTTCTCTTTCCTCTCCTTCTCCTTCCTTTACAGTTTTTTTCTCCTCCCTCTGGTTCTAGCTGATTTTGAGTTCCTCCATGGCTACCCCATCTTCTCCTTCATGCTCTAGCCACATACAAGCTCCAAATGCGAAATACAATACATATTCTTCTTCTCCTCCTCAAGCTCTACACTTCTTGCTTTTTAAAATTCCAAAAGGATGAAGTTGACCTCCATGGGTTTTCCCCATTTGAAGAGAAAATGGCATCAATGTGTAGCTTGGAGTCTCCTCTCTCTCCTAAGGTAAAAATCTCCAAGAAAAACTCATTTTTTCTTCCTTCTCCTTTGGTGACCGATTTTTACCCTCTTGTAATGCCTTGTTTTCTTCTTGATTTTGAGCTTCATTTCAACCCTCCAATGGTGGAGTAATCCCCTTCTTGATTCAAGGGTGAGAACCCCTCTTAAAAAGCTCCAAAAGGTAAACCCTAACTATGGTGTTTTAAGTCTTGCATTGGATTAGTGTATTTTAAAGGGTTAGGATTTTAATTATGTGTATTTTTGTGTTCCTTGAATATTGGGTTGGGGTTTGGTTACCCCATTGCCCAATTTGACCGAAATGGAGAGAGGAGAAGGAAGGGAGAAAAACAAGACTCATGAGAATTTAAGGTAAGAAAACCCACCTTAATACTAATTTTAGGTGTTTAAGGATTTGGGATGGGATAAATTGAATAATGAACCCAAAGTATGAAAAATGAGGTGTTTAGTTGATTTTGAGAGGATTGGTGAATTTAATTGTGAATTAATGGCTTTTAAGCCAAGTGAATTGAGTTTGTATTTATATTGTGGTTTATTGAGATTTTGGAGCTATATTGTGATTTGGTGAATGTTGGATTGATATTGAGTGCTGGTAGGACCCTTAAGTGGAAATTGATGAGAGTTGGTGGTTTGGGATATATAAGGTTTATGGGGAGGTTATGGCAAAATTTTGGTAGAAAAATAAGTGTTTTAAGATGACTTAGTGAATTGGAGAACCTAGGTGTTTGTAGTGTTGAGTAGAGTGTAGTAATAGCCTTGAAATGGCATTTGGAGAACTAGAAGAAGAGAGATAAAAATCTGTAGCATAAGGGGTGTGGTGACTTAGAAATTCTAGAAAAATGAGTTAGTGCTTATAGTCATGGAAATGGAGAGTGAACTTGGGCATAGTTAGTGCAACTATCTAGGAATGAATTGGAATGGTAAATAAGAGATTTGGTGAGGTTGGAAGGAGGTAGAAACAAGCAAGAAGAAGTTAGAAATTCATAAGAGTGCAAAATGCAAAATGTAAGAATTTGGATTTGTAGAATTTGAGCAAGAATTGGGTGGTGGATTAAACCAAAGATTTGGAGAGGTTTAGAGCATGTTTTGAGGTGTTTAAATATGTAGGAAACTTATGAAAAGTTTATGGAATGATTAGGGGTGGATTAAGGGTTGATTTGGGGTTGAAAAATGACCTTAATAGTAGTTTTTAGCAGGGTCCGGGACTTAAGATATGTACCAAGTCCCGGACCGCATCAAAAAACATGCCGAAAGTGAAAATCTACATTGGTCCGGGACCTAGGTCCAGGACCAAGTCCCGGACCACAAGGAAAAATAGGCCGAGAGTGCATCAGAACATTGGTCTGGGACTTTGGGTCCGGACCAAGTCCCGAACCACCCCCAAAATTCACCCGTGAGTACTTTTTAGGCTTTAAAACATGGGGGATTGATTGGTATTGGTTTTAGATGATGTTTAGGAGTTGTTTGGTGACCTTTAAAGGTCCTAATAAGTATAAACAAGTGTTGTAAGTGAGTGAGTAAGTTGTGAATTTAAGTACACTAAGTTAAACTGAAACAACGGGATAACGGGGTAAGTACGGGAGTAGCAATTATGTACATACCGTAATGCTTTACTATTAATAGAACCACTTGACATGTAATCAGTGGTTCAAGAGTAAGACAAGAGGAATAAGTGTGAACCGAGGAACGTGAGAACACCCGGTAAAGTTAACCCCGGTGAAAGGTATGATTTCCTCATGCTCTGTATCCTAACTTGGTTACCCGATTTGTGTGCTTGTTTGATTGTGTGATCAGCTAACAAGATAAATGCACGAATCGGATTGTTTGTACCCTCTTGGGCTTGTAATGTATTGGTTGTGGTTGAATGGTATTTTAAGATTACAGTTTGTATAATTCATGAAATGGGTGTTTGTGAATGAATTGCTTGTTTGTGATTGTGTATGGTAGTGCGACTCATAGTTGAGTCTTGTTTGAGTAGAGACTCGTAGAAAGAGTCAAGTTACGAACTAAGGAAAATGTGGAAACACACTACAACCACCGAACCAATACACGATAACATAAACCAATGATCTCACTAGAATGTGAGAAAGTATACGGGAGTAGTAAACTCCCGATAACGATTAGAGAACCGAATCGATTTAATCCACACAATAAATATTAGTGGAAGTATATGAGTAACCTCCGTCTAGAGGATTGAGAACTGTTCAAAATATGAACCTTGAGTAAAGTAAAGCATGGTAAGGGATCACCAAACCCCTTAGAAATATAGTCGAACCCCCAACGAGAGGAACCGACTAAAACGAACAATGTCACGAACATGAGAGTATTCGATAAGTTGGGTAAAAACCTTAAATCTTAGAATACTAGACATTGAGGAATTCCCTAAGCCAATAGATGTTATCGAGAGAGATACCTCTAGGCTAATCCATGAGATTGTGAAATGACTCCGAGAGAGGAGTTTTGGGAATTTGAGTAGTCCGGTAGAGAACTGGACATTGGTGGACTTGAGGAGCTAAATGCATATCCCCTTTTGTATTTGAAAGCCCGGTGGTGGGTCTTGTGTATAACCCTGCCCGGAGGTCATGAGTAATGACTTAACATATACCCTTGAGTATTGAGTATTGATGGGAGAACTTGAGTATCGAGTATGTGAGTATTGAGAACGAGTGGTGACTTGAGAGACTTGAGAACTTGAGTTTGAGTGGAGAATTGTGTTAAGCATTGTAGAACTCGTTGAGATTGTGAGAAGGAGAACCCAAGAGAGTGGGTAAGACATTGAGTAAATGAGTAAGGTAGAAACCCTCAAGCCTAAGTAAAGAACATATTAAACTAACCCCTTGATGTGTGTATTAGTGGTTGTGTTCTTCGTTGAACTTTGATTGTGTTGACATACATATATAATGTATTGTTGTCTAGCATGTTGTTTGAATTAAAATGAACTGCATGCTCTCGACCAAATAGTCGGCGTACCCTCGCTAGTACGCGGGGTATGCGGAAGTCATATGCAGCAATTTTGCTGAGCCCCTAGGGGCATCGTTTTTATTTTCCAGGTACAATGAAGCTGATCACTGTTCGAGAGTAGGGCGGGGTTGCTATGTAAGCATGGGTAGTGATTAATGATGGTTGTAATTATTTGAAATGTTGAATTGTAAGCCGTATTGTTACCGGCAACTTGATGATTGTAGAAACTCGATATAGTAATGAGTGGAGGTTGTATTTGTATATATTGAAGTTGAAGGTTGTATTTGGTTTGAGAATTGTTTAAGTAATGGAAGTATCATTTTGTATAGTGTACTCGGTAAAGACCCATCAGACCGGTATTGTATTTTGATTATTGTAATTGAGTTTGGATTGGCCTTGTTAGTCACGTGGGTGACTAACGGCATTGTTTCACCCCCGGTCGTGTTGGATTTTCCGCTGCTTGTGTACTGGTAATGGAGACGGGTTAGGAGTTAATTGTGTGATTACCGGTAGGGGTGTTACAAAAATCAGCACTAGCATTATTTTGAACCCCTGTTTGATTACTAACCAAAGCTTGAGAAATCAGGCTGACCAGGGGGAGGACGGATTGGCATCCTCATCCAAAACCCCGAGGGGTGCAATATCAATCCCTATACCACAGGAGCCCGTGTTGACTGGCGAAGGACCAGCAGATTGAGCCACACCAGGACCTTGAATCCTGATACCATAGGTGCCCGCGTTGACTGCAGAATGAGCCACGCCAGGACCTTGAATCCCCATCACATCAGGTATATGGCTAGAAGCGAAAGCAGGCGGAGGCGAGGACACCGAAGATGAATGACAAGCAGGCAAAGTCAAAGAGGGCGTCAAAGATAGACCGTCGATAACAGGAGCCACTGTAGCAGAAATATGTTACTATCTCTACCTAGACAGTTGTTGTGCAAAATAATGGTGAAACTATCTTGCTAACTATGGGCAGTGAACCCAATCATTGTAGTACAACAAGGCCGTATCCACAGGGACTTCGTAACTATCTAGTTAATTATAAGGTTAGTCAATGTGCATAGAAATATACAAAAATGCATAAACTTAAATTGGGGGTTTTAGGTTTTTGGGTTGTAATTAAAGAAATAAAGAAAAGCAATAAACACTAAACTAACTATCTAGGATAGATGTAGCTTGGGATGGATCTTTACACCCGTCCTCCTCTTTCTACCAATTGTCGAACCTCGAACTCATAGCTAAACAACGGGAACACTTAATTAATTAGCAACCTAATCTAGGCCTACTAATCCTAACCAATTTAACCGAAACCTCTCAATCAGCTAAGCCTTGGGTCAATCAACAGCACTAAGCTCAAGTTCCACTAAGTTTTAATGTAGTCTAATATCAAAATCATTGAATTATAGTTCACTGTTCTAGTCCCCAATAGTTTAAGTTTCTATCTCAGAATATCATTTTGACAGAATCCCAGAATAATGCAAAACTAATCGATAGGCCAAACCAACAAATTTAACACATAGATGACAAAGTGAGCAAAACCCTAAACAAATCCCCTAATCATGAGTAATGAGTTTAGAAGCCATAAACACTCAATAATTAACTTCATTAAGCGCAAGGACTAAAAAAAACATAGAAATAAGTTCAAGATTCAACAATGGATGTTTTAGGGATTTTGGGGCAAAATCCTTATCCCAAGCTACAAGGAAACTACACAACCATTAAAGCACAAAAGAGAGAGAAGGGAGAATAAATAGCTGTGGGAGGCTAAAGAAGAGCTTCAATGGAGGTGAGCCTTCTCCTCCTTCTTCTCTTCTTCTTCTTCTTCATTTCCTTTCTTCTTCTTCTTCTTCCCTCTTTTCTCTTCTTTTCCCGTTGTTTTTGTGTTGTGTGTCAAATCCCTCTCTCTCT
The DNA here is from genome assembly GCA_023374045.1 of Limonium bicolor. Taxonomy (NCBI): domain Eukaryota; kingdom Viridiplantae; phylum Streptophyta; class Magnoliopsida; order Caryophyllales; family Plumbaginaceae; genus Limonium; species Limonium bicolor. The sequence goes on along the minus strand of CM041779.1, from coordinate 71,520,913 downwards.
CTCTCTCCTCTTTTTCTGCTTTTAAAAAGATAGATTTGGGCAAAAATCTGTGACCGACTGACCCACCCTGGGCCGGTCGAGTCCAGAAGCAATTTCGGGGCCGAAAATCACGTTTTTAAGTCCAACAAACCCTACCAAGGTCAGTCCTAGGGTCGGTTGGGTCCAGAAGAAATTTTGGCTCCCGGAATGAGCGTTTCTGGCCTGTAGAACATCCGACCGACCCACTCTGGGTCGGTTATGTGGGTCGGTCCAGTAGGTAGGCTAACTTCAAAATGATGTATCTTCTTCGTTCTACTCTAATTTTGGATCCGTTTGCGCCCACACATTTGTATTTTTGTCTTCTTTATTTCTAGCTATGTTATTCCACCTGTTTCAGTGATAGTTGTGTAAAACACCAATAAACATAAAACTAGAGGAAAACTAGCTAGAGTAGAGAAATGAGCATGAAAAGTGTTGATAAAACATATGAAATATACCTCTAAAACATGATCATTTGGACATTCATCACACCCCCACACTTACCTTTTTGCTTGTCCTCAAGCAAAACCAAGCACCTAAGCAAGTAAGGAATGCTCAAGACTAACAAATACTAACATGAATTGTAAGATAAAAGAAGAAGCAAAAAGTGATTGAAACCTTTGAGGAGTGAGAACCATCTCTTAGTGGCGGCATGGGTGTGCTTAGGGTAAAAACAAAAACTAGAGTTTCAGGGCCTGATCTGGAGTGCTTCAAAGTTCTAAAGATTATGTAGCTTGGAGAGCATTTACCATGGCCAACTTCTCTCAAGAATGGGAATAGAGAAGAAAAAAATAGATTTATGCATTTGTTTCACTTTTGCATATGAGATGAGGAGGTAAAATTGTGGAATCAAGCCTTAGCAATTAAGAACACTCAACTCTCATTGTTGATAAACCAATGGCATCTCACAAGTCCCTTAAAGGATTTTTACAAAGAAGCACCCCTTAGCAATCCCTAAGAGAAAAGATATAAAGAACCCCTAAGCAACAAAAAACCAACCAATCAAGATCATTTGGTCACACCACATGAAACATGCTCCTCAAAAGCAATCAAAAAGAAAAATTTGAGCATTTATCCCACAATTCATAACAGTATTTGTTCTTAATGAGAACAACTCACAACACAAGGGTACAAGTTTTTATTTCGGACAAACTCAAGATAAGCAAAGGATTAGGCATTTAAGCACAAAATTCACTGAAAAGGTCACTCCCCCACACTTAAATTGAACAATGTCCTCATTGTTCACCAAACAGACCGGGGAAGGTTCCAGAAGACCTTTTCGGGAAGCAAACAAAGTGAAAATGCATGGGACATAAACAACATTATAGCACATAAGCGATGCCCACTAACAAAATGAAGGAAAAGATGTGAGATTAGCAAAATAAAAGAAACTAGTACTCCCCTAAGATTATTTTTGCTTGCATTGAAGGAACTCCCCCACACTTGTGCTTTAGCCTTAATTAGCGTAGCTTGTTTGTGTTGTGGACTTTAAGTTGCACCTGCATAAAACACTAGAAGCAACCAACTACAAACGGGGTTAAAAGTTAGCAAAAACAAAATCAAAGGAGAACTTGAAAAATTAAAATAAATTAAAATGAAATAAAATCATCCGGGTTGCCTCCCGGGAAGCTGCCCTTCTTTAAGGTTATTGGCTAGACCGTACCACATTGAAGTCTTCTAGGATCAAAAATGAATATCGAAGTGGGCTTCAACGGGTGGGCTGGGCGGGCATCATTTTTCATTGAAGAATGACCCAAGTATTGAGGTTGATGATCCTTGGTTCAAGGATCATCTTGTGGTGGATACTCCTCTTCAAATTTAAGGACGAAGACATCCTTATCTTCAATGAGCGGTGCAGGGAGAACTCCGGGGCGGACTTTGTTTTCAAACTCTGGTCCAGGATCAAAGGGAAAGGTGGACTCCACACTTAGTGTGTGAACTTTGAGTTTCTACCCTACTTCATTAGTGCACGGGTGGGGAAAGCCTTGATCCTCCATGTGAAGATCAAAGTTTGATGGCTCATCCTTCACAAATTTGAGGATGTAAATATCCTCAACTTCTTGGCCAGGCTCATTGGAAGAGCCTTGATGAAAATCAACTTCAGAAGGAGGTGACTCCTTGAAGTTGATTAAAGCACTCTCCTCTAATGGCTCGGAGGGAGGCGGCATCTCCTCCTCCTCAAGGTTGAGGATGTATCCATCCTCATCTTCTGGGTAGAGCACGTAGAAGGAGGGGAAATAATAGTAGTTGACTTCAGAGGGAGGAAACTCCATGAAGTAAGTGTGTAAGCCGTCCTCTTATGGCTTGTCTTGAAGCTCAGGCAGATGGTTGAATGGCTTTTGCTCATGTTTAAATTGGGGAGAAAATAGAGGGCAACCCAAGTCCTCAGCAAGATGATCTACCCTTGCTGTGATCTCAGAACAGTGAGCTCTCTCATGGTCTCCTCCATTCTCTTGGCACCTGATCCATAGGTTGATGTCTTGTAGGGTGGGGTTTAGATCGACAGATAAGAACCGGTCCTCCATGAGAGCCTTTGATCTTGGGATTAGATCCTCACAAGGGGGGAACATATGGAAGGATCCATACCCTTGACCATCAACGTATTAGTCGTAGGTTGCTCCAGAGATGTACCCGTAACAATCCTCTCCTTGATCATCATGACCATCCATCAGAGATAGGTTCCTAAAAAAACACAAATTTAAACACAAAAGGGCAAATAAAGGAAATGAAAATTATGCACATAAACTAAACAGATAATAAACTAGATAGTTGGACCGAAGTCCCCGGCAACGGCGCCAAAAACTTGTTATGCAAAATAATGGTGAAACTATCTTGATAACTATGGGCAGTGAACCCAATCATTGTAGTACAACAAGGTCGTATCCACAGGGACTTCGTAACTATCTAGTTAATTATAAGGTTAGTCAATGTGCATATAAATATACAAAAATGCATAAACTTAAATTGGGGGTTTTAGGTTTTTGGGTTGTAATTAAAGAAATAAAGAAAAGCAATAAGCACTAAACTAACTATCTAGGATACATGTAGCTCGGGATGAATCTTTGCATCCGTCCTCCCCTTTCTACCAATTGTCAAACCTCAAACTCATAGCTAAACAACGGGAACACTTAATTAATTAGCAACCTAATCTAGGCCTACTAATCCTAACCAATTTGACTGAAACCTCTCAATCAGCTAAGCCTCGGGTCAATCGACAACACTAAGCTCAAGTTCCATTAAGTTGTAGTGTAGTCGAATATCAAAATCATTGAATTATAGTATAGTGTTCTAGTCCCAACATTTTAGGTTTCTATCTCAGAATATCATTTTGACAGAATCCCACAATAATGCTAATCTAATTGGTAGGCAAAACCAACCAATTTAACACATAGATGATAAAGTGACCAAACCCTAAACAAATCCCCAAATCATGAGTAATGAGTTTAGAAGCCATAAACACTCAATAATTATCTTCATTAAGCACAAGGACTAAAATAAAGCATAGAAATAAGTTCAAGATTCAACAATGGAGGTTTTAGGGATTTTGGGGCAAAATCCCCATCCCAAGATACAAGGAAACTACACAACCATTAAAGCACAAAAGAGAGAGAAGGGAGAAGAAATAGCCATGGGAGGTTGAAGAAGAGCTTCAATGGAGGTGAGACTTCTCCTCCTTCTTCTCTCCTTCTTCTTCCTTTCCTTTCTTCTTCTCTCCTTCTTCTTCCTTTCCTTTCTTCTTCTTCTTCTTCTTCTTCTTCTTCTTCTTCTTCTTCTTCTTCTTCTTCTTCTTCTTCTTCTTCTTCTTCTTCTTTCTTCTTCTTCTTCTCTTCTCTTCTTCTTCTTCTCTTCTTCTTCTTCTTCTTCTTCTTCTTCTCTTCTTCTTCTTCTTCTCTTCTTTCTTCTTCTTCTTCTTTCTTCTTCTTCTTCTCTTCTGCTTTAAAAAGATAAATTTGGGCAAAATCTACGACCGACCGACCCACCCTGGGTCGGTTGAGTCCATAAGCAATTTCAGGGCCAAAAATCACGTTTTTAAGTCTGACCGACCCAACAAGGTCAGTCCTAGGGTCCAGAAGAAATTTCGGCCCCCGGAACGAGCGTTTTTGGCCTCCGGAACATCCAACCGACCCACTCTGGGTCGGTCCTGTGGGTCGGTCTAGTAGGCAGGCAAACTTCAAAATGTTGTATCTTCTTCGTTCTAGCTTCAATTTTAGATCCGTTTGTGCCCACGCGTTTGTCTTTGTCTTATTTTTTTCTAGCTATGTTATTCCTCCTGTTTCAGCAATAGTTGTGTAAAACACCAATAAACACAAAACTAGAGGAAAACTAGCTAGAGTGGAGAAATGAGCATGAAAAGTGTTGCTAAAACATATGAAATACACCTTTTAAAACATGCTCATTTGGACACTCATCAATAGTGTACCTATCGTTTTGTGGAATAGTGAATTGAGTGGGGGTTGTCGATCTCAGGGACCTCGTTCAATTAATTGAAAATTTATTAACTAACTGAAAACTAAACTAAAAAAATAGGAGACATCACTTTTTCAAGTTTTACTTAATTTAATGAAAAGACTGACTCAATAAACAAATGTAAAATAGTAAAACAATCAAAATAAACTGAGAAAACAAATAAAGATTAAAATTCTAAATAAAAGGAAGCACCCCGGATTTTTCTACAAACCTTCACTTTTTAATCTATCAATTAACTCTTCCATAATTCTGCAATAAACTCAGGAATCTTATTAACCCGTTGACCGGTCCCTATACAACGAATCCTAACTGGTAGCAATAACAAGCCGCAAACCATGCCCAAGTCAATTCTAACCAATTGCTTTATTACCAATTCCTATTGGAGACAAATTAACCTATAGGCAAACCATGCTTCTAGTCATTAATCCGGTTTAACTTCCTATGTCTTGTTAACTAATCTCAGCGCCGCATTTTGATTAGAAAACTACAAATATTGCTTTAATAATTGATCAGAGAATTCATGCGCATGAAGAACGGGAATTAAACGACTACAATTATAATTAGAGAAAAGATTACAAAATAAATGTAAAGATCCGGTTTGCTACCCCAATCCGGGGAGCTAAACTAACTACGCTAACATGACTATAATATAACAAAAATAACAAAGGAAGAACACGTTGACAAATTAGATGAAAAGGGAAAGAAACTCTATTGAAGATTCCCCGCTCCGCCTTCTTTTGTTACGTTCTCTGCATTAATCCTTTGTCAGAAATGTGATGTGTTAATTAATAATGGTGGATTTGTGTGGGTTGTGGTGAGAGGAGGTCATAGCCTCTGTTAAGGCGCAGACCCGGCGTGAGAATACCCCCTCTATTGTGTGCCCTAATCTCGTATATATAAGCAGTCGTATGAGATATTTATCTCTAATTACCGTGAGTATGCATGAGTAGATGATTAATATTTTTAAAGCAACAGCCTGCCGACATATGCTGTATAAATCATGATCGGTTAATTCACATTAACAACTATACTTCCTCTATGACTTCCTTCCAAGTTGAGCAACCACAGCTAAACTTTAACAAATGCAAGAGAAAAAACTCAGAGACGCATAAAAAAAAGCAAGCAGCGAAGGCTTACCTACCCCACACATAGAGTGAAGCAATGTCCTCATTGCATAGGAAGAATTAACATTGTGCAAGAAATTCAATAGGGAAACTGAATCACACACAGTAGATCAGAAGGGAGCATGTAAAACTTTCAAGAGAATAAAAGGGAAGAATACTCCAGAGTCCGCTTAGGGTGTGTAGCAAGGCCAACCCCACACTTGAGTTCAGCTAAGCAACAAAGTAAGCAAGCTGGGAAATATAATCTGTAAAGCCAGGAGAACTCAAGTGGAACCAGGCAAAACCATTAGTAGAAAAATAAGAGCCAAGGCTCTTGCAGTAAACATAGCATCAACCAACACACCAAAAACTAAAAAGAAAAGAGCAAAATAAACAACTAAACTAAGAAAATGAAAAGAGATACAAACCGGTGGGTTACCTCCTACCAAGCTGCCCGGATTTAAAGTCTCTGGCTAGACTTCCCAAGCTTATTGATCAGAAGAAGAGGAAGTGTGGTTGAGATTACCACAACTTCCTAGAGCAAGCTTTCGAAGCTTCCTAAATGCATATCGAAGTCTCTAAGGATTTTTCTTCTTTTTATCTTTCGACTTCGAGAGGCTTGAAACATCTGGGGCAGCCGGCTGATCCTGCACAAAAGAAACTGCATGCAAATCAAGATTAGCATCAGCATTACCAATATACTTTTTCAATCGAGCCCCATTGACTTTGAAAATTTTCATCCTTTTTATTTTCCAGCTCGTAAGCCCTATAAGAAGTGATACCAACAACTTTGAAAGGACCGGCCCAATGGGACTTAAGCTTCCCAGGGAAAAGCTTTAATCTAGAATTGTAGAGCAGCACCCAATCTCCAACTTTGAAGTCCCTTCTCTGAATCATCTGATCATGGAGCTTCTTGGTGCGCTCTTTGTAGATTTTTGCACTGTTGTTAGCCTGATCCCTCAGCTTTTCTAGCTCTGAGAGCTGAAACTTCCTTTTCTCACCAGCAGCATGAATATAAAAGTTAAGGGTCTTAAGTTCCCAGTATGCCTTGTGCTCCAACTTCACAGGCAAATGACAAGACTTACCATATACTAACTTGAAAGGAGACATCCCAATGGGAGTCTTGAATGCAATTCTGTATGCCCATAGAGCGTCATCGAGCTTCTGAGACCAGTCCTTTCTGGAAGAACTGACGTTCTTTTGAAGAATCCACTTGAGCTCTCGATTGGACACTTCAGCTTGTCCATTTGTCTATGGGTGGTAGGGCCAAAGCAACTTTGTGGCGCACTCCATACTTGGCCATCAGGGCATCGAAGGACTGATTACAGAAATGTGATCCTTCATCACTAATAATCACCCCAGGAACCCCAAAGTGAGTAAAGATGTGCTTCTTCATAAATTTAACCACCGTCTTGGAATCAGCATGTTGGGCAAGGAATAGCCTCTACCCACTTTGAGACATAGTCAACGGCCACGAGAATGTACTAGTAACCCTGAGAAGAAGGAAAAGGGCCCATAAAATCAATACCCTAGCAATCAAATAATTCCACTTCTAAAATATCATGCTGAGGCATCTCGTGCCGTCTAGAAGTGTTGCCTAGCCTTTACAACTGTCACACTTGGCTACAAAGGCTTGGCAATCTTTATGGAGAGTGGGCAAATAAAAACCAGACTCCAAACCTTTACAGATGTGCTGTGGGAACCATGGTGACCTCCCGCCTCTCTAGAGTAACAGAACTCTATGACACTAGCAACCTCATCATCAGGAAGACACCTGGGAATCAAACCATCTGCACAAACTCGAAAGAGATAAGGGTCTTCCCAGATATAATGCTTAGCATCAGATAAAAATTCTTCTTTTGAGCATAAGAGAAATCATGAGGTACCATCCCAGAAACAAGATAATTGGCAAGGTCAGCATACCATGGCTCGTGCATCTTATGCAAAACAAAGACAGTTTCATCGGGAAAAAAATCATTAATAGGTACACCATCATCAGGAACTACCAACCTAGAAAGATGGTCAGCCACGACATTCAATTTGCCACTCTTATCCCTCACTTCAATGTCAAATTCCTGTAACAAGAGAATCCAATGAAGCAAGCGGGGCTTAGCCTCTTTCTTAGCAAATAAATATCTAAGAGCAGTGTGGTCAGCATGAACAATTACTTTACTTCCCCAAAGATATGATCTAAACTAATCTAGGGAAAATACCACAGCCAAAAGCTCCTTTTCAATGGTGGTGTAGTTCCTCTGGGCGTTATTCAATGTTTTGCTTGCATAAGCAATGACCCTGAGAATCTTATCCTTCCTTTGGCACAGAGCTGCCCCCACTGCATAATCACTAGCATCACACATAATCTCAAAAGGTAATGACCAGTCAGGTGAAAACAACAATGGGTGCAGCTACCAGTTTTTGCTTAATTAACTCAAAAGCTAGTTAACAAACATCAGAAAAAAACAAATGGGGCATCTTTCAGAAACTTTGTTGGCAATTTCTCAATTACCTCCACCTTGGCTTGATCAACCGCAATCCCCTTAGCAGAAACTTTATGACCTTGCTCAATCTCATCCTTGACCATGAAGTGACACTTTTCCCAATTAAGAACCAGGTTTGTCTCCTCACATTGGCCTAGGATTTGATCAAGTTACGCCAAACAAATATCAATGCTAGAGCCATAAACATAAAAATCATCCATAAATACCTCAATTCTCTGCTCGATAAAGTCTGCGAAGATCGCCTGCATACAACGCTGAAAGGTGGTAGGAGCATTGCACAGTCCAAAGGGCATTCTTCTGTATGCAAAGGTACCATAAGGACAAGTGAAAGTGGTATTGTCTTGGTCCTCTGGCGCAATAGGAATCTGAAAGTACCCTGAAAACCATCTAAAAAGCAATAATATTTCTTGCCCAGCCAACCTCTCAAGCATTTGATCAATAAAAGGAGAGGGAAATGATCTTTCCTGGTGGCAGAATTCAAACGCCTATAGTCAATGTACATACGCCAACCAGTGATCATTCTTTGAGGAATTGACTCACCTTGTCATTCAGAACAGCCTCAAACCCACCTTTCTTAGGGACTACCTGTACTGGACTCACCCATGTACTGTCAGAAATGGGGTAGATGATCCCAGCGTCCAGAAGCTTCAACACCTCTTTCTTGACAATTTCTTGCACACTGGGATTGAGCCGACGATGTGGCTGTCTGACAGACTTGTAATCTTCCTCCATATAGATGTGATGTGTGCAAAAGGTTGGGTCAATGCCCTTAATGTCAGCTAACGTCCACCCGATCGCTCTCTTGTACCTCTTCGAAAACTCAAGTAACTTGCATTCCTGCCCAGAAGTCAAAGAAGAAGAAACAATGACAGGCAAGCAATTATTATCAGCAAGTAAAGAATATTTAAGGTTAGAATGGAGCTCCTTAAGCTCAAGTGTAGGTGGCTGCTCGACAGAAAGAATAGGCCTCTGAATCTCTCTATCAAGCCTCTCTAATGGAGGGTGATAAGCATGAAAACCAGCCTTTCCTCTATCCATATGAGCAAGTGCTGCATTAACTCATTATTAGCAGTCTTTGCTTCCAAAGAAGCAACAAGAACCTACTCCAATGGCTCATAAATAGTAAGTAAGGAAGAAGGAAAAGAATACATGTCATCACCATCATCTAACAAATTACAATCTTCCCCATCATCATTCACAAGACTTACTGCCATCACAGAATGAACAGAAAATTAGAAGTTGACCTCATCATCTTTTTCATGTCAAACTCGATCTTTTTGTCCTCATACCGCAAAGTAATCTTACCGTCATGCACATCAATAACAGCCTTAGCAGTACTCAGAAAAGGTCGACCCAAAATAAGAGGAACTTCTACATCATTATACATATCCAAAACAACAAAATCAGCAGGAAAAATAAAATGATCCACCCCAACTACTAAATCACGAATAATACCCATTGGTTTGATCTCAGATCTGTCAGCTAGTTGGAGTTTGAAGGGGACGGGCTGTAACTCTCTCTCTCTTACCTTCAAGAAGATAGCGTAGGGCATTGAAATACCCCAAAATTTAAAACAGTGATTAATTAGGCTAATGAAGGTTTTATAAGCTTAATTATGTCTAAATAAAACGTGTGGGAACAACTCCTGAAGAAAAAGAGATCTTAAAACGGATTAAAAACACAAACAAATCTTAAAGAGCGTTTTTCAAGAAAACCGGGAAAATGTGACTTTAGGTGGGTTAAATAAACCTGTAATAATTATAGTCAATCAAATAGTTATAATTAAACCTTAGTGAAGGTCTAGAACCATTAAATTAATTAAACAAGAAAATTCCAGAAAATGGGTTCCGGTTCCGGTTAGTGAATAGTGCAAAAATGAAACTTATGGGGTGCTAGTTGAATAAGAGCAAAATACCTTCCCCATTCGCAATTAAAAATCAGACTTGTGTGTGTGTGTGTGTGTGTGTGTGTGTGTGTGGTGGTGTGTGTGTTGTGTGGTGTGTGTTGGTGTGTTTGTGTGTGTGTGGGTGTGTGTGTGTGGTGTGGTGTGTTGTGTGTGTTTGTGGTGTGTGTGTGTGTGGTGTGTGTGTGTGTGTGTGGTGTGTGTGGTGTGTGTGTGGTGTGTGTGGTGTGTGTGTGTGTGTGTGGTGTGTGTGTGTGGTGTGTGTTGGGTGTGTGTGTGTGTGTGTGTGGTGTGTGTGTGGTGTGTGTGTGTGTGTGTGTGTGTGTGTGGTGGTGTGGTGTTGGGGTGGGTGTGTGTGTGTGTGTGGTGTGTGTGGTTGTGTGTGTGTGTGTGTGTTGTGTTGTGTGTGGTGTGGTGTGGAGACTTGTGTGTGTGTGTGTGTGTGTGTGTGTGGTGTGTGGGGTGTGTGTGTGTGTGTGTGTGTGTGGGTGTGTGGGGTGTGTGTGTGTGTGGGTGTGTGTGTGTTGTGGTGTGTGTGTGTGTGGTGTGGTGTGTGTGTGTTTGTGTGTGTGTGGATGTGTGTGTGTGTGGTGTGGTGTGTGTGTGTGTGTGTGTGTGTGTCTGGTGTGTGTGTGTGTGTGTGTGTGGTGTGGTGTGTGTGTGTGTGTGTGTGTGTGTGTGTGTGTGTTGTTGTGTGTGGTGTGGTGTGTGTGGTGTGTGAGGTTGTGTGTGTGTGTGTGTGTGTGTGTGTGGGTGTGTGTTGTGTGTGTGTGTGTGTGGGGTGTGTGTGTGTGGTGTGTGTGTGGGGTGGTGTGTGTGTTTGTGTGGTGTGTGTGTGTGTGGTGTGTGTGTGTGTGTGTTTGGGTGTGTGTGTGTGTGTGTGTGTTGTGTGTGTGTGTGTGGTGTTGTGTGTGTGTGTGTGTGTGTGTGTGTGTGGGGTGTGTGGTTGTGGTGTGTGGTTGTGTGTGTTGTGTTGTGTGTGGTGTGTGTGTGGCGTGTGTATATGTTTGTTTGTGTGGTGTGTGTTGTGTGTGTGTGTGCTGTCTTGCTGTTTGTTGCTGCTTGTTCGGTCTGTGGGGGTGTGGGGGTGTGTGGGTGTGTGTGTTGTGTGTGGTGGCGTGTGTGTGTACTGTGTGTTGGGGTGTGTGGTGTGTGTGTGTGTGGTGGTGGTGTTGGCTTGTGTCGTGTGTGTGTTGTGTGTGGTCTCATGTCCGTCGGGTGTTTCGTCTGGGTTCGTGTGTTTCTGTGCGTGGCGTAGTGTGTGTGTGTTTGTGTGTTTGTGCGCAGTGTGTGGTAGTGCTTGGTGCCGGTGGGCGGTGAGTGCGTGTCCTCGCGTGCTCCCCCTCCGTCTGTGTGTGTTTGTGTGATTGTTAGAAAGTGGGTATCCACAGATCTCTCTAACCGTGATCTAAAGCGAAAACCTATAAAGCTTAACAAGTACAAAAGTAGGTCTTCCCATCTCCTCCTTCTCTTGCTCTCTCTCACTTTTTCTTCCCCACTGAACTCTCTTCCTCCTCCTTCTTCCCCCTCCTCTTTATTTGCTTTTAGACACAAAGACAAAACAAATAAAGTAACAAAGTACAAAAGTAAAAGGGGTAGTCTCTCTCCTCCATTCTCTTGCCTCTCTCACGTTTTTCTTTCCCCACCTGAACTCTCTCCTCCTCAGCCTCTCTAATTGCGATTGCAAGACCTCACCAAGCTCCTCTCTTTCTCCCTGTGTTGAAGGCTCAAAACTTATCCAAATCCTATAAAAACTGCACCATTGAACTCCCCTCACTTAGAAGAGTATTTCCCTCTTCTCAAAATTAGGAAAACTCACATTTCATCTCCATGGCTAAAGCTCATTTGAAGGTTTGAGACCACCATTGGGAGCTCCTTCATCTCTTGTTATTCTAAGGTAAAAAGAAACTCAAAAATCTTCCTTTCTAGCTCTCTCTTTCAATTTAGAAATTTCTAGATTTTTGGGCCTCTTGCTCTTCTCTTCCAGCCGGTTTTTCTTTATTCTGAGCTGGAGCTTGCTTCTTTGCTTCTTTGTGTCATACTCCCAATCTGACTTGTCTACATTGGCAAGTCTCTTTAAGCCTGTAAACATTAAAAACCCTAAGCTAGTATAAACCAGGAAAAAGTGGGCTGTTTTAACTGTGTATGTTGTTCCTTGGTTGGCTGTAGCATTACCGGTTTTGTGGCTTGAACAAAAGAAAGAAAAGGAGAAGAAGAATGGAGAAAGGAAGAAGAGAAAGTAACTAGAAATCTAAGGTAAATGCACTTACCTTTGAGCTGATCTTGTATGCTTTTGAAACAGATTTTAAATGCTTGAATATGAGGAAATTACATTGTTTTGGGTATGGGTCTTGCTACTGCATAATGAGGAAAAGATTTGGATTATTTTAGAGTTGTTTGAATGGTGATTAAAAGCTTGAAACCAGGGAAGTAGATGGTGTTTGTGCAGGAAAATTTTGTGAGTATATTGAATAAAATGTGAGTTGCTATTGTCCCTTGAGGATTATGTTAGTTGGCGATGTTAGGAACTGAAAAATAATGCTTGGGAATGTCTAAAAATGTAGGGGAACTATGGCCAATTTTCTGTAGCAAAACTAGAGGACTTAGGTGCTTAAATGGGTATAAATAGCCTAGGAGGGTTAGTTGTGTTTTAGTGTTGAACTTTAGTAGTTAATCACTTAAGAAACTAAGTTAAAGAGGATTTTATAGATGGGTAGAATGTGGGAATAAAATAAGGCAAGATGAGTATTAGAGCACCACTAGTTGGTGAACCATTGAGATGGAAAGCAAAAAGTGTAGCAAGAACCTAAGGAAGAAGGTTAAGAGTGAAATTTGTGTAAAATTTACATAGAAATGAGTAATGAGCTTAGTGAGTGGTTTAGGGAAGTTTAGAGCGTCAAAATTGGTGTTAAACATGTTTAGAATGCTTTGGAAAAGATTAGGGAAGAAATGGGTAGAAGAATGGAGTTGAAACCAAGTCAAAATGAGTAAACTGCCTTCGACCGACCCAGGGGACCGACCCAGGGCTGGGTCGGTCGAGTTGAAATCCCAGACCCGATTGCTTACTGACTTCGACCGACCCGGAGGGGTTGGGTCGGTCGGGTCAAGGCATTGGGTCGGTCGAGTTGAAGTTCCCAAATCTGAAACCTACCGACTTCGATAGACCCAGAGGGGTTGGTCGGTCGGTCAAGGCAGTGGGTCGGTCGGGTCCAACAAAAAAAAATAGGGAAAATTACATCCCCCACCTATGACGTTTGGCAAAATTACACACCACACCCATGAGGTTTCCAAAATTACTTTGCCCACCCACGTGGTTTCCGTTATTTTACATCCAACAACGTTTTTAATATTTGATCAACTTAAAGATGGTTAAATGTTATCCAAAATTGATGAAACTTTACATGGACGATTCTAAGGTGTTATATTTTGATCTAGTGTGAAATCTGAAGTTTTTCAAGCTCATATGTGATCCGTGGGACCCAATGAAACATGTGACATGTGAACGTATTTGCATTGGGTCCCACATGTGATATATGATCTTAAAAAACTTTGGATTTGGCATTGGACAAAAATATAACACCTTAGAATCGTCCATGTAAAGTTTCATCAATTATGGATAACAATTACCATATTTTAAGTTGATCAAATATTAGAAAAGTTGTTGGATGTAAAATAGCGGAACCCTCATGCGTGGGCAAAGTAATTTTGAAAACCTCGTGGGTGGGGTGTGTATTTCACCAAACGTCATGGGTGGGAGATGTAATTTTCCCAAAAAAATAAAATAAAATTTTTATATATGTATATATATGTGGCATTAGTATTAGAGTAATGAAGGTAAGAAAATTTATGCACATAAGAAAAAGGAAACAAGCTTAAGAATTAATGAAAAGTAAATGACGTGTGTGATTAAGGTGTGAATTGTAAAGGAAATAGTAACTATAAGGCGGGAACATTAAAGATGAATCAAGCTAGGTTCATTGTAAATAATTAACTGTCTGATTCCTTGTATGTTATAGGATTCGAATAGTCGGTTCCGAAGAAGAGTCGTGATCCGAAAGCGATGGTGAACGGTATGATTTTCTCATGCCTTGTATGCTACCGAGGTTACCTCGGTTTTTGTTTGTTTGTGTGTTTATGTGCAATCACCTAGACAAGATAAATGCATGTAATCGATTTATTGCACTTTTTAATATCTTGTGATTATTATGCCTTGTTTGAGTTGTGGCTGAACTTGGAAGTTGTGATTGAAATTTGAAGTGGTTGTTGGGTGTTTGGTTGTGAACCCTTGATTGATTGTGGGCCTCTCGCTAACTCCCTAACTTGGTGACTTGCTAACCTTGAGAACTTGAAAAATTGGAGTTTGTGAGAAGCCCGATATAGATTCGGCCACGCGTGAGGATGAGGTAACAAGAGAGATTGTTACCGAATCCTAGCCTAACCCTCCCACCATTGTTCCAACCCTTAAATGGGTAGCAACCCGGGGAGGTAAGCCAACTTTAAGCCCGGTGGTGGGATAGTCTTGCCCCTGCCCGGAGGTCATACCGACTTAACTTGAGAATCATTCAAAGAAGGATAATTGTTTGAGAAAAGATCTTGGCTTGTGTGAATTAATGATCTTGAGTAAAGAGAAAATAACATCCGACTAACCCAGATGGAAATTGGGCTAACCAAGTGTGAAGTTTGATTGGGATGTGAATATTGATTGATGAATTGTGAGATATATGCTTTGCCCGGATGGTATGCTTGAATGATTGTCGCCATGTATGTTTATGAATTTATTTGTTTAGCATGTTGTTTATATATAAAACAAACACCATGTAGGCGACCAATTAGTTGGCGTACCCCCGTTAGCACGCGGGGTATGTGAATTTCATACGCAGCTTTTGCTGAGCCCCTTGGGGCACTGTTTTTATTGCAGGTACTCGTAAAGGTTAATGGTCGGAAATGACCGGGATGCATACTTGTGATAGTTTAGCGATTTTTATTGGTGTGTTGAGTTGTACACGACTAGAATTTTTTATTAGCCGGTGTACCATGTGGTACACCCTTTTTGGTTTTTGAGGAATGTAAACTTGATAGACATGAATGGTTGATATTTGTATTAACTCTTAGCACTCGGTAATCACTTTTGGATATTGTTGTGGGGAACATGGATGTAAGTATTGCTGGAGTTGTTTACAGTTCGGTTAATGGTAACTCGGTATTTCTTTACTATCAGACCGTCATTATTTGTATTTGAAGTCTTGTTAGTCATATGGGCGGGTAGCGACATTGTATCACCCACCGTTTGATTTGGTTGTTCCGCTGTGATTAGTTTAGAGACCGTGATGATTAGGGATAATTAGAGGATTAGCGGTAGGGGTGTTGCAAATATTGATGCTAGCACCCAAGTCACACAAACCACTGGCGTAGTGTACATCTCCAATGAAACAAGGGACAATGAAATTGCCTGGATCCTTTTGCTTAGGAGGAAGTGCTCGAAGAAGAGCAGCAGAGCACTCCTCTGTCAAGTGGACTGTCTCTTTATCCTCTTTCTTCTTTTTCTTTGTCAGAAGATCCTTCAAGAATTTGGCATAATTAGGCATCTCCAGCAAAGCATCAATCAAAGGAATGTCAAGTGTTAACTTCTTAAAAATGCTCAAAAATTTAGCAAATTGTTCATCTAAATGTTTCTTCTTCATCCTATTAGGAAATGGAAGTTCAACATGCTTAGGAGAGGAAGACGAAACATCAATAGTAATGCGAGAAGGAGAGAGAGTAGGAAGAATAGGCCTGGATCTCCTCAGAATCTACCACAGGAGGGACTGAAGACCCTGATGGTACATCAACAGAAGAAGGGTTGATCTCTTCACCAGTCTGATCTTCAGCCACTTGTTCTTTGCTTTTATCTTCCAATTGTCTTCCACTCCTCAAAGTTACTGCAGTAGATACAATATCATCCTCAAGATCAACCACAGGAGATATTACCTCTTCACAAACAATCAACGCCTTAGCTGACTCCTTGGGTTTGGATGAGGTTGGGAAGGAAATATGCCAGGTTGTCATTGTTGTTGCTGATTAAGGAGTATCTGGTTCATCTGATTCATTTGTTGCTGCATACTCTGAACCGAATTCTCCAAACTTTTCTGACCAGCCATCAAGGATTGATTGATATTGTTCTGAGTCTCAGTGTGAGTCTTCTGAGTACTCGCCATAGACGCAATCAATTCTTGAAGTTGGTCCATCTTTGCATCAGAGAAGGATTCAGCAGGTTGTTAGGTGCAACGGGCTGATAGGAACTCTGGCCCTGCTGAAACTGGCCTTGTGGGTGGGCTTGATTATAAGAAGGCCGAGAGAACCCAGGTGGTCCCTGCTGATTGCCCTGCAAAAGGTTAGAATTCAAAGCATTATTCGGATTACCATACCGGAGATTTGGATGTTGATTTGTTCTTCATTGATTGGTCTTCCCGTGCCCTACAAAATGGCTTCCTCAGTCTTGTCCATCTCTCCTCCTGGGCACTGTGGGCACATCTCCCAAGTTGAGCCCCCCACATTGCATGCGGGATCTGGCAAGCTAGTAGTGATCCTCTTTACCTATTGCACTGGTTGTTGGTTAATAAAAAATCATCAAATCGTTTAACTAGAGAACTTACCAGAGTAGTTTGCTGTGCTTGGGTCTCCTCCATGTGTGCCATCCAAGGATCCAAATTCTGCACACCCTTTGCCCCAACTGTCATAGACCTGCTACCTTCTGATCCCTATTGGCGCACCTCATCAATATAAGTCTCCATGGCCTCCATGAAGTCGGTGCTAGATATGTTGAGGATGTCACCACCTAGAGCAGATCTCACCTCAGCTTTGTGTATGTGGTGGAGCCCATAAAAGAACGTCATGGCAATGAAGGTCATGTCTTGGCCATGGTGTTGGCACTGGCAAGCATCTCCTTAAATATATCACATGCCTCACATATCGTCTTAGATCCTGTCTGTTTAAAAGCAAGCAAAGCAGCTACCAAGTCAATAGTTCGAGAAATAGGATATATTTATCGTATAACATGGTAGTCATTTGTCCTATGTCGTGATAATACTAGAAGGAAGACGATAAAACCAATTAACAGCCTCACCGGATAAGGTACTAGGAAAGAGACTCAATCGAACAAACTCCAATAAACCTTCAGAACACCCGATCTGATCAATGTGAATAAGGAAGCGATTTACATGATCCAGAGCATCATTGGGATTAGTGCCATCGAATGTGCCTCCAAGTAGCTCCCGAACCACTTTGGACTGGTGGAAAGGTTTCAGGCCCTTCCACTCCTCTGTAAGCGCAGGTGTGAGCACAGGAAGGACTATCAAACTTCTTCTTGGTACAGCTTCAGGTCGATTGAATTGCCTCATCGCCTGAGCACCATTTGCAGGAGCCGTCATTTCTAACTGTCTTTGGAAGCGTTGTTGGCGTCTAGCTTGATGGGAAGTACGCTCGATCTCTGGGTCCATAACCTTTTCTAGATCAATGTAAGTATCTGACCGAGAGCGAGTGTGTACCATCAACTACCTGCAAAAGATGAGAAGAAGAAACAAACACAAACTAAAATGGATTAAACCGAAATAAAATAAATGATAGAAAAGTAAATATGAAAAATACCGAAATAAAGAAAAATAAAATTAAGCAAATAGATAAAATAAAATAAATGGCAAAAAAACAAAGTAAATAAAACAATAAACAAAAACAGAATAAACTAACAACCAAGGCTAAGGACTAGATAGAAATCTAGTCCCCGGCAACGGCGCCAATTTGCAAATGGTCTTTTTGATATATTAAAAACTACGAAATTAATCCTAGAAATTAATAAATAAAATAAACCTACGGGTTGTAAAATAATTCCCGGTCGTAGCAGTAAAGTAATATGAGCAACCGGGGTATCGAACTAGGGGACTAAGAAGCAAATCTAATCCTAGCAAAAGCTGTAAATCGGGGGAAATTGTTGATCAAGTAAAATTAAGAACAAGCAAGGAGTGACTGATAATAATATAACGAAAGCGGAACTCCGGGTTCAGGTGGTCTTCCCTAGTTAAGTCATGCAAATCTATTACAAGTTGATTGAGGATTAGGGTTCGGCTAATTCTTGCAAGTCTCTAAAAGACTAAATCCTAGCCAATTAGAACTTCACTGTGTAGAACGCGACAGATTAAATCATAAACCTATCACTACTAAACAGAGGGATTAAACATATGAATTTAAATTGCATCTGAAGGCTAACTCATCAATCAGATGAAGCTCTCCACAGATTAACAGATTATAATGACCTAGCTATCAATCACGGATCAGATTTTGACAACTTTCATAAAGCTAAAAATAAAATAGCAAGTTTTATTGATAGCGCAAACAATATTTATAATCTGAAACAAACCGCTGATAGATCCCAAATCAACTAATAATAATTCTACAAAACCTAACTATTTACAACCACCATTCCCCAGAGTTTAATCCCTTAGCCGAGCATATCAAAAGAGGAAACAATTAGAGAAGAAGGAGTAGAAATCATCTCTATGTCGGATCCAAATATTTGCTAGTTGTAGGGTTGAACAAAGTGAAGAAATTGATGCAGAAATTCTCCTTGGTTGAACCTTAGTTGCACGGCTGCAGAGGAGGAACTAGGTCATGGCTCTCAATTTCAATTCTGAATTCTGAATATCTTTCAAATGCCTGCGGACACCCCTTTAAAATAGAATTTTGGATCTAAAATGCACGCGTCCGGCTCACCCGTCCGGGTCAGTTAGCCGGACGAGAGATAGAGTTGTCAGGCGAGATTCTGTCGTCTGTGAGACGTTCGGCTCTACGTCCGGGTCAGTTAGCCGGACGCCCTGGCTGGACGCGTATATGTATCGAAATCTCCACGCTGCACTCGTGGTGGTAAATATTTTTGTCCTCTTGAGCATGTCCGGGTCAGAGGGCCGGACACGTCATCTGGACACGTTCAAGCTTCGACTGGTGAGAGTTTAGTCACGTCCGGATCAGCGTCCACACCAGTTTGCCGGAAAGGTACAAGGCGTCCGGGTCAGTTAGCCGGACACAGACCCGGACATGTGTATGTTTGTGTCCCTTTGCTCAGCAAACTTCGACAGGGTCTAGATTCTTCGTTTGAGCTCCGATTTGCTCCCCGTTTGCGGCGTTGGAAAGCTCTTGAGGAGAACTATGCATTATCACCATAATTTCCTGATTTTCACATATAAATTGGCATCCGTTCTTGACCAAAGTAAGAATCAGGAAAAACATAGGATAAGTATGAGAAAGCGCCCAAAAAGTTGCATAAAATAAGAATTTAGCACTAATAAGACCATGTCAATTTCACATTTATCTCCGACGACCAGCAACTGCCACCAGTCACTAGCAACTTGCACTTGTTTTTGAGGTAAATCTCTAACCCTAGAATAGTTAGGGATTGTTAGGAAATTTAGAAATGTTAGGAAATTAGTTAATTAGTAAATTAGCTGACTGATGATTATATGTAGTTGTTTGTCGAATTATAGTGGTCATTGATTATTTGTGAAACTGTAGTGATAATTGATTGTCTGTTTGTGAAATTGAAGTGATTATGGATTATTTGTGAAATTAGAGAATGTTAGGAAATTAGAAATTAGGAAATTATGTTTTTGTGCAATTGTAGTCATAATTGATTGTTTGAAGTGTTTTATGAAATTATATGTAGTTTATAAGGTTGAATAATAGTATTAGCCGATGTTATCTAGTGTTTTACAATATTATAGTGTTAGTTTATTGTTTTTGGTTTTTTGTTTGGGTAATTGTGTCTACAGTCAGCCAATTTTTTAGGATTGTTTGATTAATTTGTGATTATTCAAAGGTGATCTCAAATAGGTGGATATGTCCGCCTTTATCTAGTTTTTGCGTCATGTTAATGGCAAAATTGTGCACGGGGTAAACGGAGCTGATTACGAGGGTGGGAAGAAGAAGCTCCTTTTAGTTAGTGTCGACACCAATTATGGGCAGCTTATTGCTCAGATTGGTAGTCATTTCGATATCAACATGTGCACCTACGAAGTGATAGAGTCACATAGGAGGGTCAATCAGTGAATGACGGATCTACAAACTAGATAGTAATACCCATTGAAGATGATGAGGATGTTCAAAATGATATGTTCTACTGTCGGGGTGGAGGGCCACAAGTTGTTTTCTATTAATTGTACGTTGAAGTACATGAGCACCAACCACCTCAAACACTTCTCACCTCCTTATCGTATCAATACCAAGCCCCTTCAAGCTTCACACCACCCAAAAACCGAACCCCTTTGTCTTCTTCATATTCTCCACACCAAACACAAATTATCTCAAACACTTCTCACCTACTCAATACTCCTCCTCAAAATGAAACCTTTTTACATACATAACATCCTTCCTCATACCCATTACCCGTTGAAGATCATCACCAACATGAAGTTGGTGAAGAAGAGATGATGGATCAATTTGATGATGATGGTGACTTACGTGAAGGCTTCAAGGAAGATGAGATGGAGGGACTCAGAGCTAGTTCATCTGACAACGATGATGATGATAATGATGGTGCTGATGATGATACACCGGCTGATGTGACTAATGTTGTGGTCGCTACCATCACCAGGGACGACGATGCTTCTCTTTTCCATCCATACCTGTTCTAAAACGCCGGTGTTGGTAGTGGTATTATGACGTGAGAGGAGGAACAAGAATTGGAACTAGGAGATTGGAGCTACAATGATGAATTTAAGAAGGGTATGCTTTTCTGAACCAAAGATGCGCTGATACATGTAGTGAAGAGACATCACATTATTCATCATCAATCGTTTTTGGTGAACCGGTCAACCACAAAGTTGTGGGACATCTACTACCTAGCAGAAAATGAGTGTGGATGGAGATTACGTGTTGCGATAACGAAGAAGCACCCTAGATCTTTTATGATCACCGTTGCCGAAGGCCCGCACACTTGACTTGAGATTCATGGCTTTCATATTCACCAAGTATGTCAAAGAAAATCCCTACATCAGAGTTGGTGATCTTTAGACAATGATAGTTGATTAGTCCAGTATTCTATCAAGAGGAAGAAGGTTTGGGAAGCAAAGGTGAGAGCTATTGAGATTGAAATACCCCAAGTTAGAAAGAAACCCTAATGTCCCGGAAGTCCCAGAAATGCTAGAAACCCTAATTCCAGAAAGTCCCGGAAATCCTAGGAACCATAGGAACCCTAGTTCCTGAAAATCCCGGAAGTCTTGGAAACTCCATAAATGACCTTAAAAACTATAGGAAAGCCTTGAAAACTTAATAAGACCCAAGAAAACCCAAATAACTAGAGAAGGAAAGCCTTAGGAAATTCTACAAGACCCGGTAAAATTCTAGTAGCCGGAAATGCCCCCATAGCTAGTT
The DNA here is from genome assembly GCA_023374045.1 of Limonium bicolor. NCBI lineage: Eukaryota > Viridiplantae > Streptophyta > Magnoliopsida > Caryophyllales > Plumbaginaceae > Limonium > Limonium bicolor. The sequence goes on along the minus strand of CM041779.1, from coordinate 71,499,530 downwards.
TTACTCCATCATAATCACTTTTCTCTTTAAGAAACACCTTAAACAGCTTGGTAAGCATGAGGTGGCGACCTGGTTGAGGTAAGCACGAGGTGGTGACCTAGTTGGTAAGTAGCATGAGGTGGCAACCTAGTTAACCTAAGCACGAGGTATCGAGAAGCACGAGGTATCGAGAAGCACGAGGTGTCACAAAATGATTGGTTATATGATATCCACAAAAGATAGCAAGCAAGTAGGGAGGTGAAGCAAGCTGGTAGGAGGTGTCATAAGGTCATTGGTTAGATTTTAAGTCAAAGTACAATTACTTGTTCCTTAATTACACTCTCAACACATTATTTCCTTTTGTACCCATAAGTGATGCCTTAAATGAGTTGCAAGAGTCAGAGCGGACTTAAACCTCCCAACGACAAGTCCTTTCACTGACTCACATTCCCGTGGCCCAAATGCCTCGGTCGAATGCCAGGCCGCAGCTCAGACTGAGTCAACTCCGTCCCTCTCACTGCAGCCCGAGTACATGTGCATCCCTTAGTGGCCGCACCCGTCCTCAGCACCGTCAGGCCTCCAACAGCCCAACAGCCATAGACCCCAACTACTACGAGTCAGTAAGGTGTGCTAACGCGGGCCACATCGCACCTTGTCTCCACCCTTGTCCAGGACTCAACACCTGCCGAACCGTACAGCGGCTCTAATGTGCAATGCCTCCTTGCACCTTTCATGGTAAGCTATCGGGACAACCCTTAGTTGTCTGGTGTGGACCGGACGTGCCTTGAGCATGCACGCTGCTAGGGTGGGTTGGTAGCAACTCCAATAGTATGAGCGCAATGCGCTTTGTGCTAAGCCAAAAACGGCCAAGGCAAAGCCAAACCATGTCTTAAGGTAACCGGCCACATTTGATGCCATTTAATGTCATTTATTACATGTCATGATTTATCTTCAGCTCATAATGATTCCTGCAGCATCCACGACCTTCCCTACCTCTTCCTAGCCCGTAGATGAGTTCATACTACTTATTCAATCAATGGTTACAAGTAGATAGGTGTTTCATGAGGTGTCAAGCTTATAAGGTTTCCTTTGCCTTAAGACATCTCTTCTTCTGCCTATAAGTAAGGGGCCACGCCCAGGCCTTCCAACACACAGCACACATCTTCTCCTACCTCAGTAAACCCATAGAAACACGAATCATTAGGTAAATCAAGCCAGCCACCCAAGAACACCAAAACAGAAGCCAATTACCTTCCCAGTGCATAATCCGTGTAAAGGTGAGAGGATTTGGAGGTCTTCCCAAGCGAATCTCTGGGAGTTCTTGGTATCCCCACGTAGATATTTGAAGTATCTAACGCGTGGTGAAGAGAGATGGCAAGAAGGAGCCAGGTAGTTAACGTGCTCTCTCAATCTTTCCTCATGTGTCAATTCTGGCAACGATTTCTGTTTGTGCAATTTTCGGCAGCTTATGCTGCGTATATCTTCTAACTCTATTCATATTGGGAAAGTAGACTCTTCAGTGGTGATTTCTATGTATAATGAACCCCGAGAAGTTCTAGGAAATGTGGTGAACAAACCTTGAACTTTTGATGCCAGTTTCTGTGAATTTGGTGCTTTAACTTGAAGCCAGCTTGGTGTGTGATTTTCATGAATAACTACCGTGGGTTTTATCTAAAAATTATGAGTACTTATCCCTCTACAATATTCCAGTTTGTGGGTAAGTGCTCTAGTTGAGTTTTTATGAGTTAAAGGTAAGACAAAACCTAAAAATGTGCTTTTAGACCTTTCTGGTCTCTATTCAAATTACGAAGGGGGTTTTTGAAGGTTCCTTGCTTTGGTTTCGTGACCAAATACTCATAGAATGTTGATATTGAACTGGTAAAAAGGTGGGTCGAACTTATACAGAGGTAAGACCTTAAACAAGGGGTTGTTCTTATGGTATTTTCAAGGTGTTTATGATGTGTTCTAACTTGGTTTTGATATGGTTAATGGTTGCTATGTGCTTTTATTCTTCTTGGTATGTTGTGTGGATGTTTTATTAAGGTTAAGGACGTGGTTGGACTGCTTAATCACTTGGTACTCACTTTGGAAACTGGTTACACAAGTTTATGAGCCCTCAGAGGCCAGACACTAATTTTTCCCACTACCAATGAATTGTGGGCAAGCCATCATGCTCTACTCTATAGGCTGATGATCTATAGGGGGCGTGCACACTTAAGGACATGGGGTGAGGTAGAAGAAATAATTGTCCAAGGGGCCGAGAGCCTTAGTGCACTTTGTCAAAAGACCGGTGTGACTGAGGATTGGTGGAAGGACTAAAATGGACTAAAATTTGGTGGAATTATCTTCGTTGGTATTTGGTTTGTATTTTGGTAAAGTGGTTATATGGTTCCTGACTTGTTTGATTACTTGTGTGTTATTATGTTATTTCAAAGTGTTTTCTTATACTAAATGTATTTTACATGTGTGGCAAGAATTACTCAGCTTTGCTGACGTTTGTTTTTTTTGCATGTGCCCTGTGGTCTTTTCTCTGTGATTGCATGACTGACCACAGGTACAGGAAAAGATGGTGTTTCTCCCTGGTCGTGAAGTTACACAGAAGTGTGGAGCTAGAGGTGATTAGAGTCAGATAGAAGATGATTAGACGTAGTTATTTCCATTAAATTCAGTTGTAGAGTGTTTAAACACTTTGTAAACTAGTAAAGGAAGTGTAAGTTGATATTTAGTTTTGAAAGAAGTTGTTAGTTGGTATTAGTAAGTAAAGGTTGTAAAGTTTAGAAGATAATTTTGGAAGTACAAGAGGTTCAATGTTGTGGTTAGATTTTGAATATATAAGAGATTAAGAGTTAAACTTAATTTGGTATAGTAGTGGTATTTAGCCTTAGGATCCACAGTGTGTGGGTGTGGTGGTAGCTCCCCGGGTAGTGTAGTCAGACTTCCACTGTATTGTTAAAAAAAGCTAGGAAAAGTGGGGTGTTACATTGTGGTATCAGAGCAATAGGTTATAGATCGGGGAAAGGATAGGTGATCATTGTCTGAATATTTGTGTGTGAATGCTTGTGTATGAATGTTTGATTGTTTATGATTTTGTGACTAATGAATATATGTGTGTAGAATGGTGAACATCCAGGAAGGGAGGCCGATAGGGGCCAGCTTGAAACCCTAAGGGATCTAGCCCTTAGCATGGGTAAGATTTTAGAAAATCAAGTGGAAAGAGCTGAGATTCCCAAGGACTTCTCTAGAAGGATTGCCGCGATGAAACCAAGTACCTTTTCTGGTGTAGAAAACCCTGTAATCCTGGTGGACTGGATAAGAGAGTTTGACAAGATATTCAACATCACTAATTGTCCTGAAGAGAAGCGGGTAAGTGGAGATGTTTATTATTTCAAGGGTGAGGCTGACCTGTGGTGGACTGCAGAAGAAGAAAAATTACAAGGAGAACCTGACTTTGGATGGGGAGTTCTCAAGGCTTCCATGAGAAGAAGATTCTATCCGGAGCATGTTCGCATGCAGAAATACCACGAGTTTACTGAGATAAAGCAACTACAAGATGATGTGAAGACTTACCATTCCAAGTACATAGAACTAGCAAGGTTTGCATCAAACATGGTGCCTGATGAAGCTGCCAAGGTTCAACGTTTCATTGGAGGCTTAAACTGGAGTTTACAAGAGGCATTAAGTGTTGTTTCAGTGGCTACTTTACAAGAGGCGTACAGTAGGGCAGCAAATCTCTATCGTATACAATTAAGAAGGAAGGAAGCATAGACGGGCCAGAAGAGAAAATTTGAGTCAAGCGAGGGAGGAGATTCAGAAAAGAGGACAAAGTACAATGGAAACAAAAAAAGGAAGTAAAACACTTGGGGATAAAAGGGCCATACATCATTTCTGTAAGAACTGCGAAAGAAATCATCCAGGGGAAGACTGTGAAGGGAGGCAAGTAAGATGTTATAATTGTGGTATCTTAGGCCATAGAGCCTATGAATGCAGGAAAAGAAAGAAGGGAGGTGAGAACGGTGGAAATGCAAATCAGAGTGGCGCAGCGGAAGCGTCATGGACCCATAATCAGAGGAAAGACACTGGAAATGGTAAAGGTAATTTGGAATCATCACGGGATCTAGGAAGTCACTTCGGTTGAGGTTAGTTATCAAGTTTCAAGAGAATTTTTTTTTAAAGGAGGGGAGAGCATAAGATAAAATTGGCATATAAATTAATTATTTGATGATTTGTTGCTAATATCTGCCTTGGTATGTTTGAGAATCTTGGAAGCATGTTTTAGGTTAAGTTATTAGGAATCATTATTTTATGTGATAATGTTATTTTATGATGTAAGTGGAACTTGTTGTTAGAGGTAAATGTTGTGTGGTTTCTGTGATAGCTTAAGCTTTGGGGACGAAGCTTTGTTTAAGGAGGGGAGAATGAAATACCCCAAGTTAGAAAGAAACCCTAATATCCCGGAAACGTTAGAAACCCTAATTCCCGAAAGTCCCGGAAATCCTAGGAACCCTAGTTCCTGTAAATCCCGGAAGTCTTGGAAACTCCATAAATGACCTTAAAAACTTTAGGAAAGCCTTGAAAACTTAATAAGACCCTAGAAAACCCAAATAACTAGAGAAGGAAAGCCTTAGGAAATTCTACAAGACCCTGTAAAATTCTAGTAGCAGGAAATGCCCCTATAGCTAGTTTTACTCCATCATAATCACTTTTCTCCTTAAGAAACACCTTAAACAGCTTGGTAAGCATGAGGTGGCGACCTGGTTGAGGTAAGCACGAGGTGGCGACCTATTTGGTAAGTAGCATGAGGTGGCAACCTAGTTAACCTAAGCACGAGGTGTCGGGAAGCATGAGGTGTCACAAAATGATTGGTTATATGATATCTACAAAAGCTAGCAAGCCAGTAGGGAGGTAAAGCAAGCTAGTAGGAGGTGTCATAAGTTCATTGGTTAGATTTTAAGTCAAAGTACAATTACTTGTTCCTTAATTACACTCACAACACCTTATTTCCTTTTGTACCCATAAGTGATGCCTTAAATGAGTTACAACCTGCAGTGTTTTCACTTCCACTTACACTTACACATAATTTAGACATATTAACAAACAAATACAAGCCAAAAACGGCCAAGGCAAAGCCAAACCATGCCTTAAGGTAACCGGCCACATGTAATGCCATTTAATGTCATTTATTACATGTCATGATTTATCTTCAGCTCATGATGATTCTTGCAGCAGCCACGACCTTCCCTTCCTCTTCCTAGCCCGTAGATGAGTTCACATTACTTATTCATCAATGATTACAAGTAGATAGGTGTTTCATGAGGTGTCAAGCTTATAAGGTTTCCTTTGCCTTAAGACATCTCTTCTTCTGCCTATAAGTAAGGGGCCACGCCCAGGCCTTCCAACACACAGCACACTTCTTCTCCTACCTCATTAAACCCATAGAAACACGAATTATAAGGTAAATCAAGTCAGCCACCCTAGAATACCAAAAACGAAGCCAATTACCTTCCCAGTGTAGAATCCGTGTAAAGGTGAGAGGATTTGGAGGTCTTCCCAAGCAAACCTATGGGAGTTCTTGGTATCCCCATGTATCTATGTGAAGTACCTAACTCGTGGTGAAGAGAGATGGCAAGAAGGAGCCAGGTAGTTCCCGTGCTCCCTTAATCTTTTCTCATGTGTCAATTCTGGCAATGCTTTATGTTTGTGCTATTTTCGGCAGCTTATTCTGCATATCTCTTATAACTATTTTCATGGTGTGAAATTTGACTCTTCTATGGTGATTTTGATGTATAATAAGCCCCAAGAAATTCTGGGAAACGTGGTGAACAAACCTTGAACTTTTGATGTCAGATTCTGTGAATTTGGTGCTTTAAATTGAAGCCAGCTTGGTGTGTGATTTTTGTGAATACCTTCTGTGGTTTTTTAGCTAAATATTATGCGTACTTATCCCTTTACAATATTACAGTTCGTGGATAAGTTCTCTAGTTGAGTTTTTATGAGTTAAAGGTAAGACAAGACCTAAAAATGTGCTTTTAGACCTTTCTGGTCTCTATTCAAATTATGAAGGGGTTTTTGAAGGTTCCTTGCTTTGGTTTTGTGACCAAATACTCATAAGATGTTGATATTGAACTAGTAAAAAGGTGGGTCGAATTTATACAGAGGTAAGACCTTAAACAAGGGGTTGTTCTTAAGGTATTTTCAAGGTGTTTATGATGTGTTCTAACTTGGTTTTGATATGGTTAATGGTTGATATGTGCTTTTATTCTTCTTGGTATGTTGTGTGGATGTTTTATTAAGGTTAAGGACGTGGTTGGACTGCTTAATCACTTGATACTCACTTTGGAAACTGGTTACACAAGTTTATGAGCCCTCGGAGGCCAGACACTGCTTTTTCCCACTACCAATGACTTGTGGGCAAGCCGTCATGATCTACTCTATAGGCTGATGATCTATTGGCATGGGGTGTGGCTAAGAGACACATAAGATAGGTATATTGTCCAAGGGCCAAGAGCCTTACTGCTCTTTGTCGAAAGACCGGTGTGACCGAGGATTGGTGGAGGACTAAAATGGACTAAAATTTGGTGGTATTATCTTGGTTGGTATTTGGTTTGTATTTTGGTAAAGTGGTTAGATGGTTCCTGACTTGTTTGATTACTTGTGTGTTATTATGTTATTTCAAAGTGTTTTCTTATACTAAATATATTTTACATGTGGCGGCAAGAATTACTCAGCTTTACTGACGTTTGTTTTCTGGCATGTGCCATGTGGTATTTTCTCTGTGATTGCATGACTGACCACAGGTACAGGAAAAGATGGTGTTTCTCCCTAGTCATGAAGTTACACAGAAGTGTGGAGCTAGAGGTGATTAGAGTCAGAAGATAGAAGGCGACGTAGTTATTTCCATTAAGTTCAGTTGTAGTGTGTTTAAACACTTTGTATACTAGTAAAGGAAGTGTAAGTTGATATTTAGTTTTGAAAGAAGTTGTTAGTTGGTATTAGTAAGTAAAGGTTGTAAAGTTTAGAAGATAATTTTGGAAGTACAAGAGGTTCAATGTTGTAGTTAGATTTTGAATATATAAAAGATTAAGAGTTAAACTTAATTTGGTATAGTAATGGTATTTAGCCTTAGCATCCACAGTGAGTGTGGTGTGGCGGTAGCACCCCGGGTAGTGTAGTCAGACTTTCGCTGTATTGTTAAAAAAAATCTAGGAAAAGTAGGGTGTTACAGAGATGGTGTACGGTGGCTAGAATGATTTGTACAGCATACTACCTCACTTGTTATGGGCAATTCAGCACACAAGCCGTGGCACAAAGGTTGAAATTAAGTGGCACAACATTGATCCTGGCTACAATATATTCAAGAGGGTCTTCTGGGCATTTGGACCTTGCATTGGAGCATTCTAACATTGTAGAATGTTGATATTTATTGATGGCACTTTCTTATACAGGAAGTACAAACATAAACTTCTTGCCTTTTATGCAAGCGACGCTAACAAACACATAGTGCCTCTTATATTTGTGCTGGTGGATGAGGAGTCATACGCATCATGGTCTTGGTTTCTCTCTTGTTTAAAGGTGCATTCATATAGGCTCGCGAGGACAGAGCTCCGATGTGCTTGATATCTGATCGCTATGCTGGGATTCTCGTTGCAGTGAAGTGATCAACGGGGTATGACAACCCCCAATGTGCACTAGAGATATTATGTTTGCCACATTATGTGCAACTTCAACAAAGTGAAAAGAAGTGTAGGACTGAAGAAGATTACCTCTAGAGCAGCCCTAGCATCACAACTTTGAAAGTTTGATATTTGCATGGCAGAGTTGAAGAGTGATAGTGTCACTACCCCTGATTTCTTTGATAGTATACCAATAGAGCAGTGGGCATTCTCATATGACGGTGGACATCAGTTTAGTATGATGACTACAAATTGGATCGAGAGATAATGTCGTCTTGCTTAGTGCTGGAAACCTACCGATTACTGCATTGGTGGAGAAGACCTTTTACAACTGTGTCAAATACTTTGTCACCAGAAGAGGTCAAGCGCCGACAGCTGTTGCTAGAGGAGAAGTGTATGTTGGTTGGGCAATGAAGAAACTGTAGTGATGGAGACATTCAGCTAATGCTCACAGTGTTACGAGATTCGATGGGCCGAACAAGTTGTTTGAGGTGATCACTGCATTAAGAGCAACCATGTATGGGTTCAAGGGTCGCAACCAACACATCGTGAAGCTGACGGATGGTCATTGTACTTGCCTGAAATCAAATAACTTTTAGAATTCCATGCTCACACGTGTGTGCAGCTACTGCCTTCATACATATGGACTGTATTACTCTGATGGGATCGTGGTACACATGGCAAAAGCAGCTCAATGTGTACAACCGACTCTTCGTCCCATTAGTGATCAACATTAGTGGCCTCCTTCAGATTGTCATATCATTCTTCATGATCCATCTCATGTTCGAGGAAAGGGAAAACCTTGTTCCACTCGTATTCGTAATAAGATGAATTTGAAGAAGCCCTAGAAGAGGAATTGGTAGACCAAGTGTGAGCAAGAGGGTCATACTAAGAGAAGTTGACCTAATAAGAATGATTCTTAGTGTTTATTGTTTAATGCTTATTGATTTGTGTTGTACTTGAATTTATTTGTTAGACATCGTCTTTCATTTGTAGTTTTCGTTGAGTATTAATGCAATGATTTTTTATCTTTTAAAAGTTGCATATGTTACTTTTTTTCAAATTACATACAAGCTCTTAATATAGTTGAATACTTGTTATTATATATTCAGCCACACATGGATCTCGGTCCACCTCCTGATTTTATTCTTAGACATCAGCGTAGTAATACATATAGGTCCGTGCGGGATGAGAATGAGTACCAGGTACTACATTGTCACTAGTTTAAAGCTAGTTTACATCGTGGCTCGCATGTGCCTTCTGATGATAGGTTGCACCCCTATTTCGAGGCTTCAGGATTCTACGATCACTAGTACAAAAAACGTCTATTTTGGCGCCCCTATTTCGGCGGTTGTAGATAAAACCGCCGAAATAAGAGCCCGATATGTATTAGGTTTGTAAAGAAGGGGTCTATTTCGGCGGTTCCTAGATATGAACCGCCAAAATAGGCCATATTTAATAATTAAAAAAAAAAAGAGACCTATTTCGGCGGTTCCTTACACAAAACCGCCGAAATAGGTGTTTCTATTTTTCTTTTCTTTTTTAATTTAATCATCTATTTCTGCGGTTCTTTGTTAGGAACCGCCGAAATAGGTCTCTTTAATTTTTTTTATTATTAAATATGGCCTATTTCGGCGGTTCCTAACAAAGAACCGCCGAAATAGGTCGTTTTAATTAACCCCCCAGCCCGCCCCGACGCAATTACGGTTTCATTACCTAGACTAACCCCTCTTCTCTCTGTTATCAGCGGCGATTTGGAACCTCCGACGCTACCACCACCTACTGCCGTCGCCTCCTCCTCCTCCCGCCTTCGCCGGACGTCGCGCCGCCGGTGGTTGTCGCGTCGGTGGTGTCGCCGCCCTCCTCCCCCCAGCAAACAGACGCGCCAAGGTGAGTAACCCTAACTTTCATTTTCGGTTTTGATTAATTAATTGTTAATGTGTTGTTAAAATTGATAGATTGTTGTCACATTGTGATTGTGGATGCTGATATTTATTGTGTGTGTGTGAAATCTTTGCAAGATTTGGTTGTTAAACTAATAAATTTATGTATGTACACAAGGTGTTTGACGAAATGTCCAAGTGATTTTTTTTGCTGTTTTTGGCCCTTCTTTTAAGTATAGTTAGGTTAGCTTATTTGGGCTAGATTTATTATGGTTATATATGGGGTGGAACAATGTTTGAGCATTATTTGTTTAAGTATAGTTAGGTTAGCTTATTTGTCCACTTAAAATTACTTGTTAATTCACATTTCATAAGTAAATATACATTGTAAATATACATTGGTGAGTGAGATCTCTGCTAGTTATTTTTGCATAAATAAGCAACACATAAATCAGAAAAATTTCATAACTAAATTTGTTTTCAAGAAAAGGATTTTAAATATTGTATTGTTTATTTAATAGTAAAATTGCGGTGGGGATTTTTTAATTCTTTTTTCCTTTTTCAATGAAAATGGCATGTATATTTGTTTATCTAATTGCACAAAATTTGTACTAATCACAAATGTAAGTTTACTTGTTCGAACAAGTAATATAAGTTAAGCAATTAAGAGTTTCTCCTTGTCTTCATAAACAATGTAGTCGAGTTGATGAGTTATCATCTTTGACACTAAGTTCCCCACTCTCTGTAGATTGTATTAGAGTTATACTAAAAAAATTGTTATTGTGCTTGTTTGAATGAGCTAACGATAATGTTTGTAATTTACATATTTGATTATGATATTATATTATCGTTAATACAAGAGTGTGATGCATAAGAGGTATATTGAAAATTATGGATAACATGTTAAACATGAAAAATACAATTTAGGTTGTTATGTAAGTTATAGTTTGATCTTATCATTTATGAGTTGTTATGAACAACTTCATTCATTGGTAAAAATACTATTAAACATTCGGTAGTGTATATATATATATATGAGTATTGTATAGTCGTTAAGTTTAATATAAAATTATTCTAATTGATGTGAATATTGTTCAATCTTTATGAGTCGTTTAGATTGAGTGTGAAAATTATTTGTTGATTTATGTACTATGTTGCGCCCCTGATTGTAAGCAATATAGTGTTGCGCCCTCAATTCATATTTATTTTGCGTCTGCGTTGCCTCTGTAGAGATTGGTATTGCTACACGCGTCTCGCACGCTCGATTGAGAAGAGGGGCTGAAAACAATTCATTTAGGAACCGGTAAATTTTTTTTAATTTAACTCTTCATTCTCTTCATTCTCTTCACTCACTGTAAATTTGCAACCTAACTGCATATAAGGAACAAACACAACTACTGAGTTTCTCTTGTGTCTATACGTATTTGTGTCTCTACAGATAAATACTTAAGAAGCTTCTTTACCATTTGATGGTAGATTGAAAGCGGAGCGGAGAACAATTCATTTTCAAACCGGTAATATAATCTAACTTATCATTTTTCTCTTTTGTACTTTGTATTTGATTTGCACAAATTATTGGAATTTCGTTTGATGAATAAATTTGGTATATATTAGTTTGGTTTATGATAGAAATTTGTGTTGTTGAATAATTGGTGAATGCTTAATAATAGGCATGGTTGTGTCTTTTTTTTACTTTGTATTTGATTTCCACAAAATTATTAAAATTTGGTTTGATGGATAAAGTTGGTATTAGTTTGATTTGTGATGGAAATTTGTGTGATGAATGGTTGGTGAATGCTTAATAATAAGCATGGGATATGTAAAATTATGCAAAAGTCATGCCGATTTTTTTTTAAATCTCTTCGTAATTAATATTGTTTGATGTATGTGTATATGTCTAACAATATCTAATTTTTTTTATCAGGTCTCACTACATTCAAGTCCGTGAATCACCTCTCTTGTTTCCCACCTTCTTCCATTACTGTTGCACTTTCCTCCTCTGTGCACAAGTAAGTAACTAAACCTTATTTTTTGTTTAATAAATGCAATTATGTATTTAAATATAAGTGCTAGTACATAATTTAGCTTCATTCCATATTTGTTGATGCATTTCTTTTGTAATTTATTTTTTGTTGCTCCCTTGCAGAGACATATCAGAAGTGGTATTGCTGCATCTCTCGCATAGAAGCCTACCTCTCAGGCACCAGTCTCCCCTGTCCATAAATCCTTAAAAAACAAGTACGTATTTTAACTCTCGATTCTTTGTTAATCTCTAAACCGGTTTTGAACTTATACAGTGGAGAATTGAAAATGTTGATTTGATGATCTGAATTTGCAATTGGTTTTCAGTTAGCTAGTAAAGAATTGATTTATTTTAATTGTTGGTTGCTGCCATTATTGGAATGTTTTGTGTTGTGATGACTTTGGTGAGTGCTGAATAATAAGCACGGGATGTGTACAATTATGCAAAGGTCATGCCGAATTTTTTGTAGAAAAAGTATTCGTAATATTGTTTTAAACACCGGTTTCTGTTTTAGAAGTGCAACAATTTCTTAAATTTAAAATGCTAGTTTATTTTGTGTTTGCAACCTTAGAGTTAGGCTAGACTAATTGACAGTCATCCCAGTCATGCTCCATTAAGAAATAAACATGTGCAACTTAATACAGAACCATATTCTACAAAGGCTCTCACTCACACCGTTGATCTGTTGCACAATAGTATGGAGCGTGACTGGATGTATGGTGATAGAGGGAACATTTTGACAAAATGCTGAAAGAGTTTTGCAAAGCTGCAGTGCAACACAAGGACAGGACAAAGGCGGAGAAAATTCCATGTCCTTGTGTTGATTGTGGTGTGGTTAGACATTATTCAAGCATCAACGTCGTACAATTGCATGTGAAGATCCGTGGTTTCATGCCGCATTATACAAAATGGATTTTTCATGGAGAACCTGTTGAAGATAATGCTTCATCTTCCTACAGTCACGATCGGTGTAACACAAGAACCGAGCAGACATTCGATACTATTAACGATTCAGAACTCCCAAGCGCTTCCGAAGTCAATGTTGACAGTGAGTCGACTTATCATGATGAGCAAATGGACGAGATGCTTAATAACGTTGAGGATAATTTTGTCGACCAGCCGGATGAGTATCAAAGGTTGTTGGACGCATCCAAAACGGCGTTGTATCCTACTTGCACTAAGTACACAAAATTGACAGCTATATTGAATTTGTTCAACCTGAAGGGAAGATATGGATTGAGTGACAAAAGTTTCACGGCATTCCTCGAGCTGATTCATGATATGCTACCAGGTGAGAACGGTCTCCCTACCACGACGTATGAGGCAAAGAAATGGGTGTGTCCAATGGGAGTAGAGTACAAAAAATTCACGCGTGTCCAAACAACTGTGTGTTGTACAGGGGTGAATACGAACATCTTGACAATTGCCCGAAATGTTCGTTGTCCCGGTATAAGCATAAAGATGGTGAGTACTCCTCCGTTCAAAAAAAAAGCCCTCCAGCAAAACTAGTTTGGTATTTGCCGATTATACCCAGATTCAAACGGTTGTTTGCGAATCCGAAAGATGCAAAGAACTTACGATGGCATGCGGAGGGTAGAAAGAGTGATGAGAAACTAAGACATCCAGCAGATGGGCCTCAGTGGAGAAACATCAATAGACGGTACAAAGAACATTTCGGACATGAAGATAGGAATCTGAGGCTTGGGCTATGTACTGATGGAATGAACCCGTATGGCACATTGAGTAGTCAACACAGTACATGGCCTGTTCTGCTAGTGATCTACAATTTGCCCTCATGGTTGTGTATGAAACGAAAGTACATCATATTATCTCTCCTGATATCTGGTCCCAAGCAGCCAGGTAATAGCATTGATGTGTACCTTGCCCCTCTGATCGACGATCTGAAGCTATTGTGGAATGAGGGGACCGTGGTATATGATGCTTATGCAAGAGAGAATTTCACGCTCAAGGCTTTGTTGTTCTGTACGGTCAATGACTTCCCTGCGTATGAGAACTTGTCCGGTTACACGGTTAAAAGAACATTTGCATGTCCCATATGCGAGGAAGACATTTGTTCGGACCGTTTAAAACATTGTGGGAAGAATGTTTATATGTGTCATCGACGTCTTCTCCCCGAAGATCACCCTTATCGAGTAACGAAGAGAAAGTTGTTCAATGGTCAAGCCGAAACTCGTGTGGCCCGTCTACCTCTGAGCTCTGAGGAAGTGTGCGAAAAGGTTAAGGACATTGCAAATGTATTTGGAAACACATCAAAACCGGCGAAAAACATTTGGAAAAAGTGTTCTATCTTTTGGGAACTACCTTATTGGCGTCATCTTTCTGTGAGACACTGCTTAGACATCATGCACATTGTGAAGAACGTTGGTGAGGCAGTGAGTGGGACTTTACTCAATATACCCGGCAAAACAAAAGACGGATTGAAAATCAGAAAGGACATGCAAACCATGGGTATACGAAAGGAGTTACACCCACAAGAGAACGGGAAACGAATCTACCTACCTCCTGCATGCTACACGCTCTCAAAGGCTGAAAAGATTAGTTTCTGCAAATGTCTGCACTCGGTAAAAGTACCGTCTGGGTACTCTTCAAACTGGAAGAACATTGTATCGATGAAGGATTTAAAACTTTTAGGCATGAAATCTCACGATTATCATGTACTGATGTTACATCTTCTTCCGGTCGCAATTCGAGGGATATTGCCATCTGATGTCAGAAATGCTTTAACTCGGTTATGTTTCTTTTTCAACGCTGTTTGCTCCAAGGCAATTGACGTAACCTCTCTAGATGATCTACAACGTGAAATTGTGGTCACAATATGTCAACTTGAGATGTATTTCCCACCATCTTTCTTTGATATAATGGTGCATCTAATTGTGCACATCGTTCGAGAGATACAGTTCTGTGGTCCGGTATACTTACGGTACATGTACCCTTTTGAACGGTACATGGGTATTCTGAAAAGTAGAATGAAGAATAGGTATCGACCAGAGGGGAGCATTGTTGAAGCAACAGTGACTGAGGAAGTCACGGAATTTGTGACCGATTATTTGAGTGAGGCAGAGTCTATTGGCATCCCAAAACCACGACACTATGGCAGGTTTAAGGGTAAAGGTGTTATTGGTAGAAAGATCGTGCAAGTTTCGCGTCTACTTATTCATCAAGCACATTTGTTTGTCTTACAACATCTTGAGGTTGTTGAACCTTATTTGGAAACCCATATGGTTGAGTTAAGGCATCAAAATCCTTTGAAAGGCCACATTTGGCTGACAAAGGAACAAAACCGAGTTTTTATCCAATGGTTCAAAGATCATGTGTTGACATTAGCATCATCAGATCCAGAAGCTGTAAGCGAAGAGATCAGATGTTTGGCAATCGGACCTGAAACTAATATTACTCATTTGAGGGGTATGATATTAGTGGGTATACATACTACACTGCACGCCAAGATGCCAAATCGATAAACCAGAATAGTGGGGTAAAAATTGAAGCTGCTGCCACTGAGTACCACAGCGGTAACCGATCTCAACCAGTTAGTAACTCTAGTTGGTATTATGGTGTCATCGAGGACATCTGGGAACTAGACTATGACATTGATTCCTTTCTGTTGTTCCGGTGCAAGTGGGTGGACAACCGACGGGTACCAAAATGATGGAGGGCTTACCTTAGTTGATCTTTCACGGTTACACGGTTATAATGATGATCAATTTGTTCTGGGAAAGGATTGCGAACAAGTGTGGTATGTTGAGGATCCGAAAGACTGCAGATGGTCTGTTGTTCTTCCAGGAAGAAGGCCGGTTGTAATCGAAAATGAAAATGAGGATAACGATGAAAATGGGACTGTAGAGGAAACATCCTTGTTTCCTACTGGATTACCGGATTCGATTGATGATACCAAAAACGATTTGCTCTACGCACGATCAGACCATGATGAGGGTGTTTGGGTAGAAAATATGAAATGATTTATGTTTTTGTACGTGTCAGGTAATGTTAGTAGAATGTAGACTGTAATGTCATCTTAACTGTTATTGTTATGCATCATAGTATTTATGTTATGACTTTATCTGATGAAAATGCTTTATTATTTTTTTGCAGTGGATGATCACCCTATGGATGACCCCATTGGACAGCTTCTCTTGACTGGAGAACCTGAGCCACAGCAGAATAGACCAAGTAAGCGGGTCACAAGAGGAGGAAAGAAGAAGAAGGACCAGTTAGCAGTACACGAGACTGAGGCTGGCCCTTCACAGCAGACCGAAGAGGAGTCAGTTGTCCCACCAGAGGCGAAGAAGCAAAAGAAGAGAGGTGCAACACGTGGGCTGAAGGCTAACAAGGGCCCTCCTACAAAACCGGTGGACTTCAATCAGTTCAACCAACCCCATGGAAATTGGAAGAATGACTTCACCGCTTACGGTAGCCATTTGGTGAAGTCATTTGCAACATAAACCACAACTGGAAGCAAGTGCCTCAAGCATTGAAGGATACTATGTTTCAGCGTCTTCAGGTAAATCTCTACATTATTACTATGATCTTTTGTGAAATAATAGAACAATGTTTACTTTACTAACTGAATGATCATGTACGTAGTTCTTCTCCGTGGATCCCGCACTTAAAAAGGATGTGCTATCAGCGATGTCGAAACAGTTCCGGGACCACAAGAATAAGTTGGCTGACAAGTACATCTACAAGATGCCTGATCCAGAAGATCCAGATGCTCCAGATCATGGTGGAGACGGTGAGAGACCACCATGGGAGGTTTACGAGGGCATCACCGAAGAGCAATGGGTACAATTTGTTGAGACACGTCACACACCGGAGTTCCAGGTGCACTTTATTGTCATACATACATAAATTAATCTTAATTTCTTATGTTTTTTGTGTTCAATTTCACTAAACATGATCCCATTAATTTATGCAGGCTCTCCGTGCGCAACAACAAGCAAATGCTAAGAAGAATCTGTACCCTCACCACTTAGGTGGAAAAAGTATTGCTCAAAGGGTACCAGAATGGGAGCAAAAGGGATATCTGCCCACGGATGGCTCATTGGATGCCAGTGGCAGAAGAATGAAAGTATGGGAGTTAAGCCACATATCCTAAGAACTCTACTCCCGAAAATCCTCAATACGATGAAGCCACGAGAGCAGTTATTGCTCAAATGGTAAGTGATATCATTTCATTTTTAGTCAAACTGTTCATTTCATTTGTATATGAACTTATGTTAAACTAATAACTGTATTTGTGTGTTGTAGGGTGAATTAAGCTCTCAGCTCACCCAGGGCACCTGGACCTCACAGAGGAATGATGATCCTCTTACACGCGCTCTTGGTAAGAAGGATCATCCAGGTCGTGCCATTGGGTTTGGTGGGCACGTTGGTATCCGCCAGGCATTTGGCGTACCCGGGTCCAGAATCAGCCAGGGAAAGACGATTAGCTACGAGGAGCACCTGAGAGCGTGGCTGAGGAGCAAGGTACTGATGGAGATGGAGAGGATTACTCAGAGCGTCGACGAGAGGATCGCTCAGGCTATGTCAAGGCTTCAGCCCAGCAGCAGCATGACAGCCAAGAGGTTTCTCGACCACCATTGAGTCACCCATTCAGCAGCAGAGTGCACCGGTAGTGAGAAGTAGTGTCCACTCGGCTGATCCGTTTCCCTATGCATCTCTAAAGGTTAGACTAACATTTCAATTGAGTACATGACGATTAAGATTTTTCACTTGATCACTAATATCATCATAGAGGAATTCTCAATTTTTATCTAAACAAGTTCCACATAACACTCAGGCACCCACTGAGTGCCATCTGTTTTTACAAATTGGAGTAGAAGAGGTCATGGTGGCATGGGGAAAACTTTTCCCCTCTCTTCCAAGTGATATTGTGCACGGTGAACCACTCGACATTACCATGCACGAGTGCTTCTGGACGAATTTGTTGCAGAGCATGCTGACGTCGGTTTACCGGTGCCGATCAAACAAAGACCTACCTTGCGTTCCGCACAAACTTTGACAGTGCAGTGGCCTGTACGATTGGTCAGACTCCTGGGCAGGAGGTATTACTCTTAAGTTGCTATAAAACTATTGGTGTACCACCTTGCATCCATATACTTAATTAGACTAATATCATAGGATATGAGCCGACCGAAGACTGATAAGGGCAAAGGAAAAAGAATTGCTGCACCTGTGCAATCAAAGGCATCCACAAATTTCGTGCTTAGACCTGCTTTGGTGGAGAAAAGAATATTGGCCGGCTTGTCGACTAATATGCAGATTCTGCATTCATCGTTGTTGCTGTACCACCTGATTGTGATTCCCTCACTGTGGAAGATCCCGAGCGGATATTTCACTATATAGTTCAAGGAGAAGATATACATCGATTTGGGATGTATATGTCCGACTTCGAGGAGTGCTTCAGGAGGGATTGGTTGAATGTGTCGATTATCAAGTCAGCCGCCATGTGAGTGACTTCTACCTTTTATATTTGAATTCATTGATTGGTGATGAATTAGATGTTTGAATAAAAGTTAATGACTAATGATATTGCCTCATAGGTGGGTGCATATAAGGCGATCAATGTCTATGAAGATCACAGATTCGGATTCTGTGTCCTGCTATGTGCAGTGAAGTCCAGATGACAAGTGATATGGAAGGCCTTATGCAATATATGACGAATGCCCTCTTTGAATGTTCTACAAGTCATTTATTATGCTGCCATATCATTCAGGGTATGATATTTGACTATTTCTCTTAGTATTATCTAAAACATATAGTTTGTGTTAGTTGCTTAATGATTTCAACACATTGTGTAATTTGTGGACAGTCGACATTGGTCATTGCTTGTGTGGTGATGTTGAAGCACCCACGAATCTTGCAATTTGACTCACTTGGTACGAATGCCAAGAGACCGAAGATCTCCACCGCAATACTGGGGTAATTAGTTTGTTATCGTAAACAACAATTATTATTACTTAACATTAACTGTTTCATAACTTGCTACTGATGCTTAAAACTATATATTGCTGATGTATATAGTTCCATGAGAGCTGCATTATCTCTCCAGAATAAAACAATGAAGAGTAACATCCCTGGAACACTGTCAAGGTACTCTATTAATTGATAAATTTGTGTTATAATGTTTAAACTTGTTTATAACTGTCAATATGTGCGTTTGTATAGTGTCCGGTGCAGCCTGGGGGTTCAGAATGTGGATACTATGTCATGAGATTCATGAGTGACATAGTAGGAGCGTCGAACCTTTTACCAGAGCACTCGTTAGACAAGGTAACATTCTTTGAAAGTTTCAGTTATGCTCTTACATGTTGTTAGACTTGTACGTTTTAGATTAATGTTCATTTTTTTTCAAGGCTTACGAAGAAGTGTTCAAAGGTGGTCAGTATGATGATGCTCAAATTGTTGAGATGCTTGAGGAATGGTCGGAGTTCGTCTGCACAAGTTTAATGAATTGATGATCATGAAGATGTTTTGTGAACTTTTTCGAGTATGTAATTGTAACTCTGTACACTTGTGGATGGTAATGGTGTAATGGTAGATTGAATTGTAATGTTGTTTTTATTTGTAATTGCATTGGTTTTGTTAACTCTCAAATTGTGGTGCGTCGTTGGTATTAATTGGGAGCTTTATAACTTTTTAAATGTGTTGGAGCTCCCTGTATGGATGAAGCTTTATTACAGGTCTCATTGAACAAATGCGGTGATATATATATATATAAGCTGGGATGGAAAAAAACAAAAAAAAAATACCCCTATTCTCGGCGGTTCTTAGAGAACAACCGCCGAGATAGACCCATGGGATTGACCGATGCTGAGATTGACATGAGTCTATCTCGGCGGTTCTTAGAGACAACCGCCGAGATAGACTCATGGTCAATCTCAGCATCGGTCAATCCCATGGGTCTATCTCGGCGGTTGTTCTCTAAGAACCGCCGAGATAGGTGAGGTGCTCATTTCGGCGGTTCACAACCGCCGAAATAGGCCCATTGGAACCGCCGAAATAGGCCTTTTTTCTACTAGTGGATGTAGTGGTCATCTCCCACGATTGGCATTTGATCACTGTACAAGTAGAGAGATGGCGCAGAGAGATACATACTTTTCATATGCCATCAGGCGAGACCACCATCACTTTGGAGGACATAGCCCTGCTATCTAGGCTACCAATTTATGGACAAGCAGTCACTAGTAGCTGACATAGAGACTGGGGAGCATTGTGTGACAATCATCTTGCAGCTCGATCAGTAGATCTCAGGCATCACAGTAGGATCAAGCTCACTTGGTTGGGCACTACTTTTAGTTAGTTAACTCATGATGCGAATGAGGTGATAATGTTGAGGCACACCTGAGCGTACATACTAATGTTGTTGGGTGGCACTGTATTTGTCTATTGGTCAGAGAACCAGGTCCACCTGAAGTCTTTACAGCTTATGCAGGACTTTGATGAGGCTGGTCAGTATAGTTGGGGGTCCTCCTGTCTAGCGTGGTTGTACCGGCAGCTCTGTCTGCATCGGATGCTGGGGACAGTGGCATTGCTGGTGTGCTAGTCACTCTACAAGTCTAAACATGGGAGAGATTTCCTTACATTGCTCCCATTCGTTGCCTTACCCGTCTCGCTCAGCCACCTGCTTCTCTTCCGCTTGCTGCTCATTGGCAAGTCGACTTTGATGTGACCGGCCACTTTAGCCATGTCCTTAAACATTATAGAGAGACATTTGACAGGCAGATACCGAATCAGGTTAGTGTTGTTTTTGTGTTTGAGTTTATTATTGTATTTGCTTCATTTCTTTACCATAGTGCCTTAACTTTTTTTTTCTTCTTTCAGATTGTCTGGCACCTCTATACGGATAAGACAATACAATCTCTACCTCCATATTGTTTGGCTGGTCGTCACAGTGCACGATCTCGGATATCACTTATATACTTTCACATAGTGGAGTGGCATCTCCCGGAGCGTGTGATATGGTAGCTTGACGGGATTCAGTTTCCACCGACTGATCCTAGCACAGACGGGGATGATCCACAAGTAGATCTGCACAACATTGACTTGAGAGGCCGGACTGATTGGAACTGGGCAACTCACCATTCAATTTATATTGCCTTGTGAAACCCGCATGCTGAGAGAGTGGTTGATCTCTAGTTGGATAATGCTGGTGCTACGTACGAAGAGTGGTTCGGTCGTGACACGAGGAGGTACATAGGCAGCATGGAAGTTTTGTTGGGATATATGGTGAGCAAACTTGACTTCACTTATTTTATTTTAATATCAAGACATATTATCTTAATGAATTCATTTGTTGAATTGTGGTGCAGGGGGAGACTACAAATGAGGTCATCGGCATGCTTGAGGTGATGCAAGTTGATGACGCTTTCACTAGACTACGGGTGATGAGAGACGAGTACAACAACACGTACTATGTCCTCCCACGGCCACAATAAGTCCCAGCAAATGCCCCTGCGGATCAAGATGCAAATGTCCCTGCGGCTTAGGGTAGAAGAGGAAGAGGTCGTCGTATGCGTGGTCAAGGAAGAGGACGTGCACACGGTTGAGATGCTGAACCAGATCATCATCAGGAGGGTGATGCATTCGACATCGCCGGTAGCATGCCCATATTTTAGGTCGACAATGTTCCTACACAGCAGGTTGTCACCACTAGATTTGCATACTATGGGAGCAGCTCCGGCTTTCACGAAGCATCATCTTCCGGTGTTAGGATGAGCATGGATGTTGATTATTCGACGCCGGCAACAGACCTTGATTTGAGTTTTGACTTCTACACCTGCAGCACCTCTTAGGGATAGAGATTCCCGACATCATCATGATGTAGGGGATCTTAGTGGTCATGCCCTTGATCCTACTCTCGCATCAGCGGTTGAGGATCCTACACCCAGTGAACCTGAGACTTATGTACATCGAAGACGTAAATGATGTAGGTTTGTAATTTGTTACCACTAGTAGAAAAAGACCCTACCGCAGCGGTTGTTTGGTACCTATGGCAGCGGTTGAAAACCGCTGCGATGGGTGCCGCTGCGGTAGGTGAAACACCTAACGCAGCGGTTGTAGAACCGCTGCGGTAGGTAGTCTAACGCAGCGGTTCTTTCAAAGAACCGCTGCAGTAGACCTTTTTTTAAAAAAAAAAGCGACCTATCCCAGCGGTTCTTAGTAAGAACCGCTGCAATAGGTTTTTTTTTTTGTTGTTTTTTCTATTCCACCCTACAATTCTACCACACACACCCAAAATCAATCAAACCTGTTAAGATATAGCAATTAACAATGCCACCACAGTGGGGCATTAGATCAACCATTTCACCATTTAAATAGCCACCAAACCTATTTACGGGCAATAATCCACTTACATTTACAAATTTGAGCAAATTAATCAAACATCTACAAAATCTTTACAAAAACGACAATTGTTTCATGAGAATTTCAAAATCATCCTACTCAATCCTACCAAACCCTAGAAGCAACATACATTAACGCTCATGAATTGTGCCCATTCTTCGAGCACCTCGGTTATATGTCCTTCGTTGTAACCGTCTACCAACTCTTCAAAAGCCTTGGAATTAACACAAAAAGAAATATGATTAGTTGCTAATAATACTTTGAGTTTAAGAATCAATGTTAAAAATTATCTACAAAACCAAAATATTCGAGAATGCTACTTACCAGGTCTAGAGACTTCTCTGGCAAGAGTCTCGGTCCCGCTATCAAGTCACTCATAAACCGAATGACATAGTAGCCACATTCCGAACCTCCCGGCTGCTGTGGACACTGCACATGTATATGCGTACATATTCAAAATCGATTTAACACATAAATTATAATACTGTTCCTATTTTAAAACTAATGAACATACTACAAAATTTGAATAAGGACTACAAAAATACCTTGACTACATTCCACGGAATCTTCTTATATCTCTCTCCTCGGACTTGCGTCATTACAGATACAAAGGCACTAGAATTCATACGCACAGATAAAGTAAAAGTTATCAACCGGATGATTAAGAAATAACTAAAAATTGATAATTAATCAAGTTAAGTAAATTCATCACCTCATCAACATGTTATATATAAGTGGCCTCTTGGGACGTAGAGATGCAGAGTCAAGCTGCAGGACTCTTGGGCTTTTTATACATAGAACGAGCAAAGACCAGTGTCGGCTGTTCATAGATTACAATACAGGAATAACTTAATTCAATCAATTACATAATACAAATATCATAATTTTTAAACTAACTTAACATTAGATAACATTCTTACCCTTGATGAAGAGGCAGCATTATGTAAGATTTATCTGCAACTGCACACGCATGTATCACATTCGACAAATACTGGACCAACGCATCGGGGTCAGATCCCATATTAGCTTCGGAACAGTAGTCAGGGCATAGGAACCCGAAACTACTATTCTCATGTACTTGGACCGCCTTGTCATCAATAAACCTGCACAATATAAAGAAACAATATTATGAATTTAATTTTCAAATATACAGAGTAAAATGTGTACAACGTATGCTAATTACTCACATGCAAGCCGATTTGAGAATCGACGCACTCAACCAATCCTTCGTGAACAACTCCACAAAATCAGTAAGATAGATTTCAAAACTCTGAGCGCCTCTATAGTGAAAAAGATCCGGTCTTGGTTCCATTATAACCGAATCTCTTCCTGGCGGCGTCATCAATAGTGTGGAGTGCAACAGTTTCAGCATGGGGGGTAAGGCATTCAGAACCGCCGGTCGTAGCAAATTCGATCTCATCACAACTCTAGTCGCGGATGCCATCGAAGGATTAGCTGGTGCAACAACAACTCTCTTTCCTTTTGCCTTATCAGAATTTGATTGAATGTGTTCCTAATATATTAATTTAATAAGTATATGTTTCTACTCTAGGATATGTTAAAGAATAAGTTTTTTCATGGGGTTACCTGCTGCTCCCCAAGCCTAATCAATCTACAGGGCCATTGTACTGAATTGGATTCAGCTTGACGAAGGGTGGATATGTCTGCACTGGGCACCGGTATCTGACAATCCGCGTAAGCAGGCGCGTAACCTTCAACAACCACCCGGGCATGGTACTCTCGGAGCGCTATATTCCTCACGGTGTCTCTAGCATAAGACTTGAAAAGTTTTCCCCACCCTACTTCGACTTCGTCAACGCCAATCACTTGGAACAATGTGCAGTCAATTGGTTGCTAAATTTTCAAAATTAAAGATTTTAGATGCACATAAACAAGTGTATAATTTGCTTTTTTTTTTGTATTTGTAGTTAACATGTTGTTCTAACCTTGAGAGATGAATATGGAAATGGGTTGACGGAGTGAACACTACTGGGAGGCACTACTGCGGGCTCTGATGCTTGTGCCTGATCTGGCGGTCTAGAAACCTCCTGACTCATCCTCTCAGAGCGCATCATCTCCATAGCTTCAGCGATTGACTGTTGAAATTCATTTCGTAGTCGCTGCTCGAGCTCCGCATTCTGGCGTAAGTGCTCCTCATATGTAATGCTCCCTGCAGGACAGTGTCTCGACCCAGGATTACCAAAGGCTTGGCGTATACCGACATGACCACCAAAGCCTACTGCACGACCCGGATGATCCTTCTTCCCGAGAGCGCGGGAAAGTGGATCATCCTGCCTAACGGGCTGCCAAGTGCCCTGGGTGATCTGGGAGCTTAACTCTTCCTGTTATGGAGTTTAATAAGTCAATAAGGATGCTTCGGTTTATTTAACTACTATTGTTACTCTATAAATATAATAAACATTTTTAAACTAAAAATCACTTACCATTTGGTTGATGACCTCTCTCGTGCCGTCATCATACTCAGCAGGTGCCGCCGGATTTGAAGGTTTCTTTCGTCGACTTAAGTCCCAAACCTTCATCCTTTGTTCGCTGACATTCGAGCCAGCTGGCAGCAACCCCTCTTTCTCCCACTGCGGCACACGCTGAGCAATACTTGTACTCCCCATGTGATGGGGGTAATGATTTTTTTTTGCATTTTGTTGTTGTTTCTCACGTATAGCCTACATATATGTATGAAAAGACAAATTATGCAAATAATATATGAAAAAGACGAATTAACCAAATGAACTGTAAGGACACTTTAAACATTTATCATACAAAAGAACAACTACTAGTGTGAAACTCACCTTGAACTCAGGGGTCAGACGCTTCGCAACAAACTCATTCCACTGCTCTTCAGTAATACCATCATATTTTGCCACGGTGGTCTCCGATCATCCACATCTTCACCTTCTGCCTCCTCTATCTCTGCGGGCTCCTCACAGTAAATGTACTGCCTCGTGAGCAGAGATCTGAAGTCTTTGAATTGTGTGGCAATCCCCTTCATCACATCATCCTTCAGAGAAGGATCTATACAGAATCGGTCCTATATGCACAAAAAAAAAAGGTAATTAGTGTAAAAAAGTAACTATATAAATCTTAAAACAAACTATTAAGTGTAACAAATACCTTGAGACGTTCAAATATCTGCTCCTTCAACGCCTGAGGCACTTGTTTCCAATTGTGGTTTATATTGAAATATGTACTCACCAAATGCCTGGCTAGAGCAGTGAAATCATTTTTCCAGGTACCTGTGGGCTGATTAAATTCATTGAACTCCAAAGGCTTTGTCGGGGGGCCTCTATTTGCTTTCAGCCCACGGGTTGCCCCTCGTTTTTTGGGTTTCTTGAGAGGCGGAGGAGCAACTTGTATCTCTTGTCCTTCCTGTGAAGGCCCTGCTGTCTCGGTCTGCTGTGGGGTGGTCTCTACGTCTGCTTTCTTTGATTTCTTTTTACCACCTCGTGTGGTGCGTTTTGCCGGTCTATCCCCAGTCAGGAGCAGCTGTCCTATAGGATCATCAATAGGATCATCATCCACTGAGGAAAAAAACACACACATTAGATCAATATTCATGGAACGATGTATAATTGCAAAAATAAACATAAATAATTAATTCTGATAACATTGTAACAACAATAATACGAATTATATAATGTAATTTCAAAAAAAAAAAAAAAAAAAAAAAAAAAAAAAAAAAAAAAAAAAAAAAAAAACAAAAAAAAAAAAAAAAAAAAAAAAAAAAAAAAAAAAAAAAAAAAAAAAAAAAAAAAAAAAAAAAAAAAAAAAAAAATAAAAAATAAAAAAAACAAAAACAAAAAAAAAAACCAAATGGGTTACCTAGACATAGTACATATATCATGATCTGTTTTCTACCCAAACCCCCTCATTATGGTCTGATCGAGCGTAATGGTCTGAACATCATCATTTTGTAAATCATCAGTTGAATCATGCAACCCTGTATGCAACGATACAGTTTCATCTATCATCTCATTATCATCATCGTCGTTGTTTTCATCCTCAAACAAAACCGGTCTTCTCCCTGGAAGAACAACATGCCATCTACTAGCTTTTGGGTCTTCAACATAAAACACCTGGTCACAGTCTTTACCCAACACAAACTGATCTTCCTTATTAGTTGTAACACGTGAAAGATCAACCAAAATAAGTCCTTTATCATTTTGGAGTCCATGTCGGTTGTCCACCCAATTGCAGCGGAACAATAGAAACGAATCAATGTGATAGTTTAGTTCCCATATGTCCTCTATCACACCATAATACCAACTACTACTGCTCATTGGTTGAACCTGGTTACCTAGACCATATTCAGTCACCGATGCTTCAATTTTTACCCCACTGTTCTGATGTATTGATTTAGCATCTTGGCGTGCAGTGTAGTATGTGCATCCATTAATGTCATACCCTTCAACGATACAACATCTGTTCCAGAACCAACAGCTAGACATCTGATTTCTTCACTGACATCTTCGGGGTTCAATGAAGCTTGCTCAAACACATATTCCTTAAACCATTGGACGAATACTCGATTTTGTTCTTTTTTAAGCCAGATACGGTTTTTGGTAGGGTTTTGTCGACTCAACTCAGCAATGTGAATATCGAAGTAGGGTTCAACAACCTCAAGGTGTTGCAGTACAAACAAATGTGCCTGATTAATAAGATCACGAGAGATACGAACAACCTTTTTGCCAATAACTCCTTTACCCTCAAATCTACCATGGTGACGTGGTTTGGGAATACCAATTGACTCTGCATCGTTCAAATAACTTGTTACGAATTCTGTGACTTCCTCAGTCACTGTTGCTTCGATGATACTGCCTTCCGGTCTATATCTGTTTTTCATTCTACCCTTCAGAATCCCCATATATCGTTCGAAAGGATACATGTAACGTAAGTAAACCGGACCACAATATTTGATCTCTCGGACAATATGCACTACTAAATGCACCATTATGTCGAAGAAAGATGGTGGGAAATAAATCTCAAGCTGGCATATTGTCACAACAATTTCATGTTGCAGATCATCGAGGGTGTCTGAGTCAATTGCCTTGCAGCAGACAGCGTTGAAGAAGAAACATAATCGAGTTAGAGCATTTCTGACATTTTCTGGTAATATCCCTCGTATTGCAACTGGAAGAAGATGCAACATTAACACATGATAATCATGAGATTTCATGCCTAACAGTTTCAAATCCTTCATAGAAACTAGGTTCTTCCAGTTTGAAGAGTACCCAGATGGTACCTTCAATGTGTGCAAACACTTGCAAAAACTTAATTTTTCACTCTTAGAGAGGGTATAACACGCAGGAGGTAGATATGTTCGCTTCTCATCCTCTATTGGGTGTAGTTCTTTCCGTATGCGCAACTCTTGCATATCTCTCCTCACCTTCAATCCGTCTTTCGTCTTGCCGGGTATGTTGAGCAAAGTACCACACACTGCCTCACCGACGTTCTTCACAATGTGCATGATATCCAAACAATGTCGAACAGGCAGATGCCGCCAATACGGTAGATCCCAAAAAATGGAACGTTTTTTCCAAATGTTCTTCGGCGGCTTGGATGTGTTTCCAAAGACATTTTCAATGTCTTTTACCTTTGCATACACTCTGAATTCAAAGGCAGACGAGCCACACGAGTCTCGGGCTCATTGTTGAACAACTTTCGCTTTCTCGAACGGTAAGGATGGTCTACTGGAAGAAACCGTCGATGACACATATAAACATTTTTGCCGCAGTGCTTCAGACGATCTGAACATGTGTCATCCTCACATACCGGACACGCTTTGAATCCTTTCACCGAGTATCCTGACAAGTTCCCATAGGCAGGAAAGTCGTTAACAGTACAGAACAACATCGCCTTCAGTGTGAAATTTTCTTTCGCATGAGCATCATATACCACTGTCCCTTCATTCCACAACAAGTTCAGATCGTCGATCAGTGGTGCAAGATATACGTCAATGTTATGACCAGGTTGCTTTGGACCAGAAATTAGGAGTGATAACATAATGTATTTTCGTTTCATGCACAACCATGACGGTAAATTGTAGATCACTAGTAGCACCGGCCAAGTGCTGTGCTGACTGCTCAACGTGCCATACGGGTTCATCCCATCGGTACACAATCCAAGTCTCAGATTCCTATCCTCATCCCCAAAATGATGTTTGAATTTTCTGTTGATATTTCTCCACTGAGGTCCGTCTGCAGGATGTCTTAATTTTTCATCGATTTTTCTACCATCCGCGTGCCATCGTAAGTTCTTCGCATCTTTTGGGTTGGCAAACAACCGTTTGAATCTAGGAATTATCGGCAAGTACCACAATAATTTCACTGGACGATTTTTTTTCTGAAAGGAGGAATCCTCATCCTTGTCCTTGTACCGGGACAACAAACATTTAGGACAC
Source organism: Limonium bicolor (assembly GCA_023374045.1). Lineage (NCBI taxonomy): Eukaryota > Viridiplantae > Streptophyta > Magnoliopsida > Caryophyllales > Plumbaginaceae > Limonium > Limonium bicolor. Next base: position 71,471,195 of record CM041779.1, on the reverse strand, counting down.
TTGTCTAGATGTTCGTATTCACCCCTATAAAGCACACAGTTATTTGGGCAAGCATGAATCTTTTTATATTCAACTCCCATTGGACACATCCATTTCTTTGCCTCGTAGGTGGATGTAGGAAGACCATTCTCATCAGGAAGCATATCATGTATCAGCTCTAGAAATGACGTGAAACACTTGTCACCAACTCCATATTTCCCCTTTAAGTTGAACAAATTAAGTACAGCAGTCAATTTTGTGTATTTAACGCACGAAGGGTACAAAGGTGTCTTTGATGCGTCCAACAATCTTTGATACTCTTCCGGCTTATCGACAAAAGTATCCGCAACATTTTCTAACATTTCATCCATTTGCTCATCATGGTGAGTGGTCTCGCTGTCATCGAATCCTGAATCACTTAACGGTACCGACTCATTGATGGTATTGAAGGTGTGGGCGGTACTTGCGTAACGTGGATCATGAGCACTTGATGATGTTGAAGCACTAGCTGCAACAGTTTCTCCATGAAAATTCCATCTTTTGTAATGTGGCATGAATCCACGGGACTTAAGATGAAATCTAATTTCCTCAATGTCTTCATATTTCCTTACGACCCCACAGTCAACACAAGGACATGAAATATTGTCCGCCTTTGTTATGTCCTTGTGTTGCACTGCCGCTTTGAGAAACTCTTTCAGCTTCTCATCAAAATAGTGACCCCCTCGATCACCGTACATCCAGTCACGCTCCATTCTATATGTGAAAACAAAACAATGTTTAGATTGATTTGTCTTTCAGTTTCGTCTGCATTTGTAGATGGAGCATGTTTCTACTGGATGTACGGTTGCAACCAAACTCAGCACTACTCTATGGTTACAACCTAACTAACGTAGCCTAAGTACTCTAACGTTCCAACGTAACTAATCTAGCCTTATTCTAACAATTCTAACACATTTAATTTAACAAGTATAAATTACTTACTTGTTTTAAGGTTGTACAGAGGGGGAAGCTAGGAGACTGCTTTGGTGATGGGCTGGGAAAGTACTGGTACAAATCCAATAGCAGATTCAGAAGACCTGACAAAGAAAAGTAAAGATTCTTATACACAAATAACAAATAAAATTAATTAATAAGACTAATACGATTCTAGAAAAAATTCGGCATGACCTTTGCGTAATCGTGTTAATCCCATGCTTATCATTAAGCATTCACCAACATCTTATTTACCACGACAAATAAATTCCACAATTGGCAGCAACCATTCGCAATCACTCAATATTAACCACAACCACTTTTTGCAATAATTAATTAAACAAACAAAGAGAAAACATAGATGAAGATGTTACCTTTTCACTCTTACTTCACAGTAGAAGAAATGAGGAAGAAGAAGTAGAGACCACCCCAATTACTGCAGACAGCGGGGAAGCAAGGAAATAATATTAGGGGGGCAAAAAATCCATTATTATAAGCATTATCATATTAATAAAATAAAAAAGATAACATCCAATAGATGATATTATTACCTTTCAGCTCATGCTGTACAACAGAAGCAATGAGGAAGAAAGAGACCTAGAGACCACCCCAATTACTGCAGACAGCGGTGAAGCAAGGTAATAATATTAGGGGGGGCAAGAAACACATTACTACAAGCATTATCATATTAAGCACGTATATACTGCAATGTAATGGGAGAACATAGATGTTATAAAGTTATAGATCTTACCACTTTATTAATGTGAAACTTGAAGTTAATTTTTTAAATAGTTTGAGAATTAAGAACAAAATGATTTGTAGTTATTCATTTTCTTTTCGTAGTAGTTTTATTTACAATTTCAATCAATATGAATTTAAATTATAAATTTCTTTTCGTAGTAGTTTTATTTACAAGTATTACTTTAATTTCAGCACCAAATTAGTCGTATTAAATTTGTCGAAAACAACATATTAAGCTAGTTTTTTACAGGATTTTTTAATTAATAGTCTATTTTTTTGCAGGAATTATGTAAAATTATAATAGTCAACAACATATATACATATGAATTCTCAAACTTTTTCATGTCAACAAATGACTTATATATGGTTTATGACATTGGTATCATGTAGTCATTATGTAATGAATTCAACATATAACGTTTAGATCTAATTAGTTTAGTAACAAAATTCATATACAAAAATCTATTAAAACTTGTTTTGAATTACAAACTTGTTTATTGCATCTATATAATGAAAAGTTAAAACTTATAGTGTGGAAAAAAATTATAAATGAAATACCCCTAAATTAATTTAAATTAATTTAGGGGATTTCTTTTATTAAACCTTTAATAATATTATTAAGTATTAAATTATTATATGGAATGAGGAATATTAAATTATTATATGGAATTATGAATATTAAATTATATGGGGTTGTGAAATTTATTTAGGGGTTTTCTCCTAATTATATATTATTATATAGTATTATGAATTTAATAATAAGATTTATAAGTCAATAAATCTTGGGAAAATTATTAAACACTCCAAATATATTATAAAGATTTTAGGAAGTGTTGGAACATTGTTTTGAAATATAAAAGTCAATGTAAAATTCTAGAAACCTTAAAGCTTATTAAGCCTTGCTAGAGTTGACTTTTTGAGAATGGTCAAACCAGGTCATGAAACCTATACCAATAAATAGGTTATGAAAAACCATGAAGATCGATAAAAAGAACGTCAAAAACGGATCATCCTAGCCAAAGTTATGCTAGATTGAAGTTTTGAATCAAAATTTTAAGAAGTGCCACGTGTCACTCTGTAATGGGTCGCCCACACAGCCGATTTCCTTCCCTGATTTTCGTAACCGATTTCACTTCCTAGCCCTAACTTTAGACGGCTATAACTTTCACATTACTCAATATTTTTCCATGTCGTCTTCACCACTCTCTTCTCCTACAATTCCTCTTTTCAACCATTACTCATACAAACCCTAGATCCTTCTGAGTCAACCGTAAAATTGAGCCAAAGTAGCCACCTTGCAAAACCGAAACTGCAGTTTTCCAGTTTCTCTTCGAATTCAGGTAACTTCGACTAGCCATAACTTCTTCGTTTCTCAGCCAAATTCCATGTTCTTTAGCTAGTTTTGAAGATCTCTAATCCCTCTATAACTTTCATGTTGATGACCAAAGCCAATTCCAAACCGTTTGTAAGAGAGAGGTGTCTAAAGTTTCGAATTCATCACAGCATAAAATCACAGTTTTCTTTCCAGAAAACGTAAGGTAAACTCGCAACTTCTAGCTTCAATATCTTTCTGTATGGTGCGAGTTAGGTTTAGTTCTTGCTACCAATACGTAGATCTACGTTTCTTCTTTCCAATGAGCCCTTACTCGTTATCTAACTCGTTTTTTACCGCAAGTTATAGAGTCGCAAAGTAGGCTACCCAAACGGTCAAGCTCGAACGGTTTTTCCAGTTTCCGATTTCGAATTCACCAAATTCGCACAATCCGGTGAGTCTCCGATCAAATTTCTCCGTTGTTGCTGTTCGTAATGGTATTTCCGATCTAACCCACGTGTTAATTTAGTCAATTACATGTTAGATTAGGAGAATTTGATGGAATTGTCTTCGAATCGTGTTCTGTACCGAAATAAACCCTAACATTCGAATTGAATTCGTAATCCATCGTATAGTGCATTATAATTGGGGAAACCGGTCTCAATAGAACCGAAATTCGATTTCGAATCCATAGAAGCAAGAATCACTCGATTTCGTTCTGTAGATTAGGAGATATTGATGATTTAGTACTCGACTGGGAATCTGAATTCGCTGAAGAACTGGGTGTACAGGGTCCGTCCGATCTCGTTTTAAAAGATTGGACGGCCGAGATTAGATCGTGCTATTAAATAATTATAAAAATTCAGTAAATAGTCTTAACTTGTTGGGTTAATTTAAATATCTTCCCGAAGGTATTTTGACTTGAAATTTTAACCATAGATTCCTTATTTAATCTAGTTTATTTTTATGTAAATTATTATGATTTTGAAGTTTTTAAACATAAGTTATGATTTTTACAAGTTACGGGTTTTCTAGAATTATTTGGTTAAATTAAAAAGATATTTTTATGAAATAAAAATTTTATAATATGTATAAAATGTTATAGTTACTGTATATTAAGTTTGGGAATTTTTGGGCAACGGGAAAAGGTTTTAAAAATTGGGTTTGTGAGTTTTTCATAAGAATAACTTAATATATAGTTTTTAATGTAATCAAAAATTAAAGTATAGTTGATTAATGAACTTTATAGGTTGGGGAAAATATAATAAGACTAATTAACATTTAATACAGTATGTTTATAAATATTTTGGGTATTAACTTTAAGTGAAGTGAAAATTGTTACATATATTTATATGAGAGAAATAAATAGAAACTTATATTAAATCAAGGAATTTAACTAAACTACATTTTATTTATTATATATAATATGGAAACTAATATGTTTAACTAAAACTAAGGGAAATACTCTATTTTATAAACCATAAATCAGTTGTAGATATATCTAAAAGATATTAAATATAATTAAATACAATAGAATTTCTTAAAGAATGTTCTGGATAAATCTTGATATATGTGGGTATATATATATGTATGTGTATAAATACAATAAAAATAGATAAAGGAAATAACATTCCTTGTGAGATAATAATAGGAAGGATATATATATATACGATAAATAAATAAATAAAAGGAATAAATACCTTATAGAAAATATAATATGAAGGAATAATGAGTTAAACTAAACCTCTACATGATACTAATAAAAGAATATTATATGAGGTGGTATTAATTTATGGTTATAGGTTGAGTTTTTAGTTATCTTTGAATTTCTAAGATTTATAAACAGTATTTAAATATACGTATATATTTAGTCAATGACCACAATGTAAATCTATAATTTGGTTAAGAAATTAATAAGTTGAAATTTAGGAATATTTGGAATTAGTTTACATAAAGTGTTACACAAATAGATCTTATTATATAATTAATAATAAAATGAATGAAATACTTTTACATTTAAATGTTCTTATTATGTAAACAATAATAAAATAAATGAGTACTTTTACATCTAAAGGTGAAGAGGATAAATAAGTCTAGATTTAATTATTTCTTAATATTTATAGTATTGAGTAATAACTTAATATTTTAAGATAAAATCATTAAAAGGGATTATGATATAAAACTACATTAAACTATGATTAAGAATTTAATCTAAATAATAATCCTTAAGTTTCTTACAACTAGTTAAGCCATATAAATACATTTAACACCAATATTCAGGATGTGAGTTTGTAGTTAAGTAATGTATTTAGTAGTTAGAATTTATAAGGAGGTTTGTAAATAGAAATTAGATACTTAAAATCTTTAAAACCTTTAATTAGATGAAATTAGGTTACATAAGAGATTATATTGATTTACCTTTTGACACTGGAAATATTAATGTGTCATTTGAATATAAGGTATGGGGATTGTTCAGAATATATTATCTTATTAAGTAATTGACAATTTCACTTACGAACCAGAATTTAATTCTTTGATAAATTCTACCTCATGCTAAGATATAATGTCCATCCTAAATACAATAAAGGAAATTAATTTATTAAGTTATTCTTTTGAAACTTTAGGTTTTGTAAACAATATAAAATGTATTTAAGGCTTGAGTTTAACGAAGTTTAATATAAAAGGATTATACATGGTCTATAGAGAGAATGTGTGTAAAAGTAAAACAGTTAGGGAATTAAATGAAGTAAGGATACATAAAAGGTTATCTTAAAACACCTTATTATAAGATATGGTTAAGTAAATAATATACCTTGTGGATACTAAATGTGAGAGTTCGATAAGTTTGAGTTAACTATAATATGGTTATTTCAAGATGAAAAGTAATTTAACAACTTATGACAAGATTAATAGATGGTTGTAATTAAAGGCCATTATGAACTAAAGATAAGATAATTGAGTTTAGTAGCTCAAATAAGTTATACTAAAATGCGTCTACAACACTACGATTTCAATATACAAGATGTAGGTCTTAGTTAAGTTAAGGGAAAGACTTAATCCTAATGGGTTGTCTAGTAGAAATTGTTTAAATATATAATATTTATAGGTGAGATAATAGTATAGTATTCTAAGATAAACCCATCATTGGTCATAACACATTGTTTATTCTAAATTAAGAATAAAGGTATTGAGCTTAAGATTATTATTGAAATTCTTAGATTTAATTATATACTAAAAACACATTTATGTTATAAAGGTCTCAAAAGTCTTGAATGTGGGGATTGTGGTTAAATATGAATTAAGTGGATAGGAGTGGACAGTTAGCAGGTGTTAATAAAATACATTCCTTGATCCTAAACCTTGGGCTATACAACATTCTAAACAAGTCGAAGGCTATACTTAACAATTAAGCGAAGGGTTTACAAGATGATCGAGGTTTAGGAATACGAGTGAGGAATCTATTTAAGTTTGACTTAGGGTATGAGTTATTGATGATAGATTACCTTTAATATTCTTCAGAGTACTGTTGATTGTTTACGCAAGTTGTCTAGAGCTGCTACAGCGTTATCCAGGTACGATTTCTCGTACTCAGCTTGATGTGTTTTGGACTTTATGGAATGTTTTGTACGATTGCTCGTACTACGTTTTTTTGGCTGATTGACTTTGGAATGTTTTGGAAAACGCTAACTGGCTTTAAGAGGAACTTCTAAAAAAGGAAATGGTTGTGTGACTGACCCAGCTTGTGTGACTAACTGAGCCTTGGATGTGGAACTCACTTGGGTATTGGTTCTTCTACTTGGTTGCCCGTTAGACATTGGCTGCTTAGGGTTTACGCTTCTGCACTCTGTAGGACTGAGTGTTTTGGTATTGCTCTGGGTAGTTGGTGATCTAGCGGGATTTTGGAAAAGGTCAATCTTGGAAATCTTTCTTTCGACGTGCGCGCGTCTTTAATGGTAACAGCAGGGGGCTGTATATCCCTCGCCCATAGGGGCATTGATATTGAACAGCAGGGGGCTGTATATCCCTCGTCCATCAGGACATTATTAAATTTAACAGCAGGGGGCTGTATATCCCTCGCCCATAGGGGCATTGATATTTAACAGCAGGGGGCTGTATATCCCTCGTCCATCAGGACATTATTAAATTTAACAGCAGGGGGCTATATATCCCTCGCCCATAGGGGCATTGATATTGAACAGCAGGGGGCTGTATATCCCTCGTCCATCAGGACATTATTAAATTTAACAGCAGGGGGCTGTATATCCCTCGCCCATAGGGGCATTGATATTTAACAGCAGGGGGCTGTATATCCCTCGTCCATCAGGACATTTAAATCTGACAGCAGGGGCCTGTATATCCCTCGTCCATAGGGACATTGATATCTGGCGGTGGGGGCCATCTCTCCCAATTGAATTATTCCACTCTTGAGTTATTGGTTCTTGGATCTATCTTATTATTCCTAGTCCTTTGTGACTATCTGAGTCTTTATACTCCAAACGGGAATTGGTTCTAACATCAACAATGGATGTTTACTAACTATGTGGTGTGACTACTTAAGTGGATGACTTGTTTTGGAAATTCTTTATCTTTGTCTTGTTTCCTTTCTCTTTAAACTTGATTGTTTCGAAGTGCTTTATCTCTGTTTTACTTTTAAGAGTTTGTTTTCATGTTACTATTTATTTTGAAGAGTTATGTTTTATAAGTTTGTTTTTGGAGAATTGTACCAGTTCCATTCCAGGGAACTGACCCGCCCCTTTTGGGGTGGGCTGCTTGGTTTCATCTTGCAGGTACGAATTGATTTACAGGTGGCCACGAAGAGAATGAGCGTTTGAGATGGGACTAGGTTTTGTGGAGAGAGAATATGTTTAATTTCTATTATGTTGTGTTAAGTTTTTCTCGAGTTCAGACCGTAGCTTTTGTAGATTGTAAGTTGTAATTGGTGAGGTTTGGTGCCGGGTGTTTGGAACCCGATGGTCTGTAATCGCCTTAGAGTTTTATTTCCGCTGTATTTATGGTTAATAGGGGCGTTACAATAAATTATAAAATGGTATATAATACTTGCACTGAGTTATTTTATATAGTAGATGTTTATATGCATTATTTGTATATTGATTTGCAATTTTTATTTTTAATATCTTTCATAGTTTCATAGTCATGTTTATAATATTAGTTCTATATTATATAATTAAATTTATCATCCGTATCATTAACCCCGTTTTATCCGTATCCGTACTTCCGTATCGCATATTTATATAACTAAACTCCCATACCGTTTTTTACAACTTTGGGTTGTATGCAGAGGGCACAAACAGCAACAATATCAACTCAGGCATTTTATCGAACCTTATATGCACAACTATTTATACTTGTTCAATAATCTATCTATATTCAAATTATGCACACACAACTAAACTAACAATCAATAACTATTACAACTAGTTATTCAATCAACAAGACAATAATTAACATATTTCGAAGTTACAAATCGAATTCGAACCTAGGGTTCCCGCTAGAACCGACGATCGACACCTGCGACCGGTTCTCTCTGTTGCGACGGCGACGGCAACTGCGGCGGCGGACGACGGAGGCGCGCGGGAAGGAGAAGGTGGCGGTGGTGGTGGCGGAGTCGCAGGCGTCGCGAGAGGAATCGCCGTCGCCTTCTTCGTTCTCGAAATATTACAGAAGAGAATGAAGAGGGAGAAGACGAAGTGGAGTCGATTTGGGGGAAATAAAACAACTCTATCGCAGCGGTTCCTACTAAGAACCGCTGAGATAGGTCTGTAAAAAAGACCTATCGCAGCGGTTCTTAGTAGGAACCGCTGCGATAGAGTTTTTTTTTTTTTAACGACCCTAGCACAGCGGTTATTAAATACAACCGCTGAGATAGGTGTGCGGGTTTTTTAAAATCGGCCTATCTCAGCGGTTGTTTTTACAACCGCTGCGGTAGGGGCGCTGCGATAGACCATTTCTGTACTAGTGTACATTTTGTAAATAACTAGAGTTAGGGATTGTAACTATTGTTTATGCATTCTATTTTATAAACTATTATCTTTGGTTTTCATTTCTTTTGTTTCTGTAATCTTACGTTATGTATGTGCTTGAGTGGTTATGAATATCATGACTGGGTAAAAGTTCATAATATGTGCAGGTTTTGTGTTGATTAATTATGGTGTTTTTACACTTGGAAAATGTTCCAAGTGCTGTTAACAGGTGATTTCTTATTGATTTCGATAGAAATCGTTTGTCGTATTAAAAAAAAGTCCGACCGCGGATCGGTCCCATGGTTAGGTCGACAACAGAAAGCTAAGTGTCGATTTGGTCTATGCATCCAGAAATCATCTTTTTAAGAGACGATTTCAGTTCAATTTAGGGTTGTCCATACGGTTCGGTTAATTTGGTTATAACCAAAAACCAATTTGTTTCTGTTTTTTAACCATTTTTCATAACCATTTTTTTATTTTGGTTAACAGAAGTTTATTTGGTTCGGTTTTTGGTTATTGAAGAGAAAGTTTCAATAAACCGAATAACCAAAATAATTTTTAAAATTAAATTTAAATGTATAAATATTAATGAAAATTGTAAGTTTTCTATTAAAAATTTGGGTTTAACCTAATTTTTTGAGTTAATCATAACTAATTTGGTTTTTGGTTCGGGTTTTCAGTTATTAAGTAGAAAAAAATTGGTTTTCGGTTAATTCAGTTATTGAACTGAATTTCAGTTAATTCAGTTATAACCAAAATAACCGGTACCGATTTTTTTTTCAAAATTCTGTTTTTGGTTACCAAATTAACCGAATGGACACCCGTAGTACACATACGCGGGCACTCTGAAATCGTCTTCCTAATAAATCGTCTAAAGACGATTTTAGTGTTTCTCCATCCCGCTGAGTCAACGGCTGATGTGGCGCTAGTTTAATTGAAATCGTCTCTTGAAGAGACAATTTTAACTTCCGGAATTAATGAAATTGTCTGGGGAGTGTTATTTTAGGAATTAGTTTTGGGGAAGATTGAGAAGGGGAATATTTTAGTAGAGACTAGAGGAGTGTTACTTTGGATTTTTTTCACTATATTTCACATTTTTCCTTCTTCTTTTATTCATTTAGGCTCTGTTAGGCATGGTTGTTTTGGTAGCATATTTGGTAGCAGGTTTGTGCCGACATATTTGCTGACAGGTTTGCGCTGGGGTATTTGTAGCTGTTTTAAAAACTATTGTTTGGCTGTGCGGTATATATGAAGCATATTTGGTTAAGTTAGTTATATGTAGTGTGTTTACCGTCTTTGTATTACAATTACAATTTATTATATTACATTATGTAACTTTATTTGGTTAGTAAAAATAAATAGAAAATTTCACAAACAATATATTACTATGAGTATTTAATTTACAATAAAAAAATCTGAGAAACAAAAGAAAATAAAAATATTTATATAACCAATAAAATATTAATTTTTATTATTTAAGTCAAAATTGTAACTTCTAAACAATATAGTTATTTTCTTAATTTTATAAAATATAAAAAGATTAAAAAAAAAAAGAGAACAAGTATTTCCAATTTTCTGATAATGTTGTGTGAATTTATTTAGTGAAATTATAACTTTTAATAATATATAATATTTTGTAACTTTGTATTTTAATAAAATTATATATATTCATATTTCTATATACTTTTTTAATATTTTAATTCATATATCAACTTGGTTTTTTAATTTTATTAATCTATGTGGTATTACAAATAATATATTGTAAATTAGTATTATTGATGTGGTTTTTTTCAAATTTGGCTAAATAAATAGTACTATTTTTATAAATTATTTGAAGCATTGTGTAATTTGTAACAAATAAAGTAACTTGTAAAAAATATCATAAGATAAGTAGTTTTTTTTAATCAATAGTCACAGTAATTGTATTATGAAGGGAGAAAAGAAACGGAAGTGAAGCCCGGAAACGAAAAATTAGCTGGGTATTTATCTTGACATTTATATTCTTTTAACTGAACAACAAAACAAATAAATGAGACTAAAGTAACATATGCCACAATATATATATATATATATATATATATATATTGCTACATTTTTTGTTAGGCGAACGCAACCTAAACTCGTTTGATGCTCATGGTGTGAGAACTCCTGAATTCGAACGGTTAGTTTTCCAACATATGAGCGTCTTCACATTTGAATAAGACTCCTTTCTTTCCTTTTATTCTAATCCCATAAATGATTTGACTTTGACCCGTCAAATTTGCGTAGTTACATCGTAATAAAAAAGTATATAAGGGTACCTACCATTCATTTTACGGCATCATCTATGGTATATATACATCATACAAGGGTCCATCGTTGCGTTGGTACATCTCCCACTTACTCTTGATTATAAATATCCTTCTCTCCATCTATCTGTTCAGCAAATCCTCATATTCCTCAAAGCTCTACCCATGGCAGGACCTCCACCTCACCCATACTCAACGATGCAGCAGCAGCAGCCGATGCCTGCTCCAGCCCCAACTGTTGTTGCTCCACAAAATCCGATTATCGTGTTGGGGCAGCAGTTTTTGGCACCATACCCCGTAGAGCTAGTGGTTACTAAGAAGCTTATGACCCTTAAAGAAGGCCAATTTACTGTGAGCGATGTCAACGGCAACGTGATTTTCTCAATCAAAGGTTCAGTGTTGAGCCTTCACGATCAGCGTGTCCTGCTCGATGCCTCTGGCAACCCACTTCTCACTTTGCGCCAAAAGGTACCCAGATCTCATTCCTTGTTTTATGTATACAAACGTATCTCTTGTGATGCCTTTTTTTAGGAACAAACGTGATGCTTTTGTATTTGGTGCGTTTTGATCTTTATTTTTGTTTTGTGATTTGTACATTTCTGGACATATGAGGTCGGTCAGAGACAGGGGTTTTGTTTTGTCTTGGTCGATTAGTTAGATGCCCCTCTTATATATTCTCTAGAATTTTGTAAAAAAATTCCATTTTTTGGGGAATCTCTTTCTTTTTTAGATAATTTCAAGATTCAAGTGTTGATGGATATATAATATTGATTGTCTGCCCTGTTTCGATCTACTGTACATATTAGAGCCGGTTTTTTAGCTAGGCACCAAAGTCAAAATTACAGAGAAAATGCCCAAGTTAATGCGAAGATACAGATCTGCTCATATTATGTGTCCCGTTGACTATAGAAAAGGGTATTTAGGCTTTAGCTGATGTCCAAAGGTACCGGAAAGGGGGTATTTAGTAGCTAATGTCCGAAGGACCAAATTCATGAACATGAAGATTTTGAAACTACTAATTTCTAGACTTCATTTACTCCCAATTATTCTCAATGCTGTGGGTTTTGAAACAATCGATAGACAGCTATGGATCGCGACAGCAATAAATGGCACTTTTGTATTTGGAACCTTGCCATTATATTTCTTGCCATTTTATATTTTTGGATTTTATATTTACAATAGAGCAATCAGTTTGTTATTTATTGCTGCGTGTTACAAGATGATCGACCTTCCAATTATGACCATTCTATATATATATATTTATGATTAAGATTGTGTTGATTTGTACAACCTACCCTACATGATAATGATAATACATTTAATTATCTCCTACATGACATGATCACCATTATCTATATATGTACTGCCTAATGAACATCGATCTTGGTTAATATTACTATTAGATATTGAGCGCACACCGAAGATGGCAAGTGTATAGAGAACAGAGCTCAGACCAAAAGGACTTACTGTTCACCGTGAAAAAGTCTTCCATGCTGCAATTCAAGACCAAGTTAGATGTGTTCCTTAGTGGGAATACTTCAGAAGATGTTCCTGATTTCCACATACAAGGAAGCCACTTCGAGAGTGGGTGCACCATGTATTTGGGAAACACTTCCTCCGTAATTGCTCAGGTACATATAACAACTACTATTACTTTAAGTACTGCTCGTACATGAAGTCATTGACACCGGCCATCTGTTCGTACATGAGAACTATTATTAATTGCAACATGTTTGAATTGTTATATATGATGCAGATGCACAGGCGCCACAGCGCTCAAAGTATACTGTTTGATAAGGACACATATGGTGTAACCGTGTCACCAAATGTTGACTATGCCTTTATAACAGCTCTCATTGTGGTCCTTCATGAAATCAATGCTGATAGAAATGGAGAGGACTAGAGAGCAAAATGCTGAAGATGCCACCGATCAGCAATTACTAGTTTCTGTTGGTTCAATATTGAAATCAATCAATACCTCTTCTATTTCTATTCTGGATGCAGCTTGTATGCTATTCAACTGAAAACGTATGGGATGTGTGTGGACTTCATGAGTGTACTCCTATATAAGTGTGGTTATGATGACAAACTGGTACTAAAGAATTTTAGGTTTCCAGCTGATGTGCGTTTATGTGTGGTTTGAGGATGTAAAAGACTGTGGATTATCAATCATTGTGAAGTTGAAGCTAATAGTTGAACCTTTTTTTTTGTGTGGTTCGTTTTACGCTGGATAAACTCCTATTTGTGGCTTAACTGGTTTTTTATATGGTGGGGTTAATATTTGACTGAACAAACCAAAATACTAAAATAGGATAAGTGCTTCCAAAGTGAGTGTATTTTTTAACATAAGAAATGAGGAATTAAGAAGAGTCTAATAAAGATATTCTATAAGTATGATAGTACCCACCCTCCCCCAAGAGGATGGAAGTCTGGATGGGATAGGAATGGAGACGATCAGGCGAGGTAAGAACCTGAAACATCCAGGTCACGTGTAGGGATGGCAATGGGTGACAGGTGTCCGTTTCACCTGATCACCCGACCCGCTAAAATGGGTGAAAACTTCGCAAAAAATGGGTGAAAAACGGGTGACGGGTTAAACTGGTTCAGGTGACGGGTCGGGTGAAAAATTTTCACCCGGTCACCCGACCCGTCACCCGCATACATATTTTTTTTAAAAAAAAATACTTATTTCATGGTTAATTCTCTATGTTTTGAGTATGTTTTTGACATTAGTTGATATGGCATGTATTATTAACAAATATGGATGTTTTTTAGCAAAAAACTAAGCTTATATAGGTGTTACAAAATAAAAATATATGCTAGAAAAAAAACGGGTGACGGGTGAAACGCGGGTGACATGCGGGTGAAACACGGGTGAAATGCGGGTGAAACGCGGGTGAAACGGGTGAAATACGGGTGAAACACGGGTGAAACGGGTGAGAATTACATGCTAGAAAAAAACGGGTGAAACGGGTGACAGGTGGTGATTTTTCGGGCGACGGGTCGAGTCAGGTGATGCGGGTGAAAAACGGGTGACTGGTCGGGTTGAGCGTCACCCGACCCGAACCCGACCCATTGACATCCCTATCCCCGTGTGAAGAGGGCAAAAAATATGGAGCAAAGCAAGAGCGGCAGGACATCCATGCCCTGGCGCATTATTATATAACATAAATTAGCGAGCGTAAAACATCCGGGTGCGTTGTAAATACCATAGTTATCCACGCTTATCATGGTGCAGTCTTGTCCATTTGACACCCTAGTCAGCTTGGCTGGATTATTTTTAATGATTGAGCTATCTTTTTATTATATTAACTTTAAATAATTGTATATTTTATATAAGTTCAAAATGAAAAAAAAAATATATCATTATTTATCAAAATTCAAGCTCTTCAAAACAAAACCAGTCATAAATATGTTTTGACAACATTGAAAAAAATTTATTTTTACATGTATATATGATGATCCACTAATATCATAATATAATTCATTAAAATTAAAATTAATATTATGATTCATTAACTGATAAATGGGGAATCAGATTACAAACTTCGGAACTGATAAAAATTATTGTTGTTTTATAGTGTATTATTATTGTTGTATGATGTATTTTAAACCTTATATGGTGAATCATGTATTTTTTCTTACGTACCAAATATTGTTTTGTGTTGTATTATTGTTTAAAATTGTTATTTTTATATGTTACTGATGATACACTAAAATGATGTTATGATTCATTAAATTTGATATTATGATTCATTAAAATTGATGTTATGATTAATTAACTAATAAGTGAGAAATTAGATAGCAAACTTTACAACCGATAAAAATTATTATTATTTTGTAGTGATTATTATTGTTGTTTGGTAAGATTTTACAACAGTTATTTACAAAACTTGAAAATTAGAAGTTAATGGCAAACAAGTGATTAAGGCTCCGTTCGTTTGAAGCATTAATGCTTCAAAACCACATTAATATGCATTTATGCTTCAAAACCACATTAATGTGCATTTATGGTTAATGTTGGACAAGACGTGTGCGATTTGTTGGGACATTTTGTGCAAATAGCACATTTAAGATAGATGTCCAAAACCCTGCGTTCAACAATTAAGCTGGGTGTGTGGATTTTCCATATTACTTATTTGCCCTTGTTTTTTCTTTCTTTTTTCTCTTTGTACAGATCGAGCGGTGTTCTCAACCAGCATCCCGTTGAAAGCTGCCATGGCTGTGTGCAAATCACATTGAAGACGCACCCAACTCCAGAAAGGAAATAATCCTTAGGCGGCTTCATCCATTTGGGCTTTCAGCATTTTAACCAGTCAGTCACGTATCTAGTTGATATCGTACGAGTGAAATCACACACATATTTGATTTCTTAAAAAAAAGTTGAATCACATGGACAATTTAATAGGGCAGAACACGACCCAGCCCCAGAAGCATGACTTGCCTCACTGAAGTGAACACGCCAATGTTTTGCGGGTTAAAATTCCCTTTCACTATCGACGATGTTTTATGAGGTAGGAGATGAAGAATCGAAGATGGATTACAGAACAGGGAAGGGGTGTGGTGGTAATTAGTTCCTTCTGAATGAAGAAAAATTAGAGGCGTCAAACGAACGACAACCAATTAAAAGCTGCAATTCATGGATTTTTACTGACCAGATTAATGTTGGATTAATCTACCAACAAAATGGGCCGCAGTAATCGAACGGGACCTAAGTGACTTGTACGTCAATTTGAGGAATCATTTCTCACCGCCTAAACAGAACAGGTATATATCCCTATTAACTCATGTGATGCCATATCAAACACTAAGACTACCAACATCCCACTTGAGATATGTTGCAAACATAACAAAGAGCCAGACCAGTTCATGTAAGAGATGATTGCTGCTGAGGAAGAAGATGTTTAACATCAAAAGAGAAAAGCGGTTCTCATTCTGGAGCTGCCATGCTTCTATCGAAAGGCAAATAATACCTAGAGCACAATGCAAAACACAGAGTTCAATGAGAGAAGAAATAATAGAGTTCCCTGTTGATATGTATCGGAGAAGAATAAGGCACTAAGAGATGTACTATAACTAAAATCCGAATTAAAAGAATAACGGAACCAAGAGAAGAGCGGGTACCTTATCAGCAAACACACGAAACATGTCCAACTCCATCACCTTGTCTAGTTCCTGCGAGGCAAGTTCACACACAGTCCGACTAATCAATGTAGTACGACCAAATCAACATAGACGACAGAAACAAAATTTTGTACACCAACAACAGGAGAATACATCTTTATAAAGGCATGGAGAAAACAAATGGACACTCACTTTCTCCGGGTTGGGGGAACTGTCAACAGTGCAAATCAGTTTCCTGATATCTTCACTCTTCAAAGCTTCTCTGATCTCAGCAGAAGAAGCTGTGCAGGGTAAAACACAAACGGTTTCAGGCTTCAGTCCCCCTCCTTTCCTGATTCAGAATTCAGTACATAGTCAATCAACAGCAACAAATCTCACCTATTGACTCAAACTTTTCCTGCCCTAGTACTTCAGTTGACCTGTCAATAAACACGGCTCGTCCATCCTCATCTGACCCCGAAGCACCTGTGGCTATAGGAGCTTGATTTCAAAAGAACACAAGGATTAGAATCCGCTACGCAAACTATCAAACTTTTGCCTGAACTGAACCCTCTGAATGAGATTAAAATATCAGCCATTTCTTATAGCAAACAGGTGCAATGTGATAATACTGTTAGGTTAGTAGGAGTAAATGTGCTTATTACCAGGTTTTTTAGCAGCAGGTAATAATGTATCACCATCTAATAATCTTGGCTTCTTCTCACATGTGTTTTCTGCACAACAGGGATACATATTTAAAGGGAATATTGGTCCATCACTAATCCATAGCCAATATATTCACAAAAGGTATGACTATGAGAACAAGTTCAGACATCACTAACAGGAAATGTCAGGATTGTTTTTTTCTTTACCTTTATGCTTTCTGAAGCAACCCAAAGAGCAACTGCATATAAGATTTATCGTATACCATAAACCCAATCAAATTCATCAGAAAAGTGATCATAGCGGGTATACAAGTTAATGTTCATGACAGGAAAACAGTACGGGTGAGAAAAACCATCAGCAAAGCAGAATAGAGTTTTTGTTGAGCTTTACTTACTAGGGTATAAGGCATGAAGGGCACTTGTACTTGGATGCTGAGTTGTTGCATACCCTACAAGGTGAAGGGCCCATTGACACAAGCTTAACAAACAAGGAAGCGGAAAAGGAACTTTCTCGACTTTAAGGCAAAAATGGCGGACCCTGTTCAGGGGCAAACGACGATGGGAACTGAGGTTGGGAAGAAAGGTTTGATATGAGTTGAATGATTGATGGACTGGACAAGGAATAACGAAGCGGTAGAAGCCCTAGAAATTTTTTTGATATCTATAACCAGGTAGGGGAGTGGATTGAGGAAAAGAGCCTGGGAACAAATGAGGGAGCCAAGAGCGGCTGTGTCAGAGCGGTGCTTGTGGGCGGGCTGGCGCCGCTGGTCTCATGTCCTGACAAATACTATTGTACAACTGGAGTGAGAGATCAACAATTAAGACTCAGAGTTGGATAGCAACATTCAACATTTATTACTATGAGTAAATGAGAGAACTAGCAACCTGGCAGACAAAAACAATATTACGTTAGCAATTATCCATAAAAGAGCATCAAAATCGCAGTTAATAGATTGCATATCAGATGACAAATCCAGGATGGGCTGCACCAGCAGTGTACACGTTGTATTTTAGGGAATTGACATCGCACAGAACAAAGACAGTGACGCTGGTACTACTAGTAATCACCTATCCACGAATAAAACATAGGTAATGCACCATCAATGGTTGAGGCACCCCTTTACAGCAAGGACAGTAGCTGAAATGTTTGCTAAAGAGGTTGAGAGGCTGCACAGTGTACCCAAGTCAATTGTGAGCGATCAGGACCCGATATTTCTGAGCAGATTTGGAAGGAGTTTTTCCAAGCTCAAGGGACTACACTGCGGATGAGTAGTGCTTACCACCCTGAACCGGATGGCCAAACTTAAGTGTTAAATCGCTGTTGTGAGACATATTTGCGCTGCTTTGCAGTGGAACAGCCCAGAACATAGTCAAAATGGCTCCACCTGGCTGAATATTGGTATAACACCAATTTCCATGTATCAGCAGGAACAACCCCTTTTGCCACAGTTTATGGCAGAGCTCCACCCTCCATCACACAGTATCTTCCGGGGGAGTTCAAGGTGGCAGCGGTGGCTGAAGCTTTCATGGACCGGACAACAGCTCTCCGCTAGCTAAAATACCACTTGGAGAGAGCCCAGGAGCGTATGAGAAGGGCTGCAAATGAACACCAGCGAGATGTGGCATATCAACCAGGCGAACTGGTTCTACTTAAGGTCCGACCACACCGACAGAGCTCAGTTGCAGCACGGTCCAACCAGAAACTGGGCTACAATTATTTTGGCCCCTTTCGTGTACTCGAACGTATAGGAGCGGTTGCCTATCGTTTGGATTTACCCCTGACCTCAAAGATTCACCCCGTAGTCCACATATCCCAACTGAAGCGGGTCACAGGGGATCACAGTGAGCAAGCCACCCTCCCTCCCAATCTCGCTAGTGATGAACCAGAGTTTATTCCAGTTGACATCCTGGCTATTGCACCTGCACCCGAGCTGAGGATCCCTGCCACCAGCTCCTGGTCAAATGGCTCAACAAACCCCCAGCAGAAGCATCATGGATTAGCTGTACTGATTTCCGTGCTCAGTTTCCCTTCTCCAGCCTTGTGGGCAAGGCTTGTCCTGATGGGCACGGGGATGTTAGGAGCCCATATCCAGGGCCAGTATCCGGGTTAAAAGAGTGGAGGGTTTATTCGAGAAAGAAAAAGAATGCGCCTACCCAAGTACGTGACAAGGCAGATGAGGAATGAGCTTATTTGTACAGCGTCGTTTTGGGATCATGTGCATGAGAAAACCTAGGGATCTGTCTAGGGTGCCATATAAATAAGTTAGAGAATGTCTGCAGTAGGTAGCTTGTCTTTTCTTTTCCAAAAGTGTAAGGCGGAGCTTGTATGCCATTGGCTGGGAATTGTATGTGATTGCGTTCCAGGTGTGGGTTGTTCAGTCCCTACCTGAGTTTTGGGTGGGGTTCTGTGTGTGATTCGTTTGTGGTGGCATGGCTAGCCTAACTCTAACAGGAGGTCTGTTGTTTTTTTTATATACTTCTACAAAATAATAGCATCTACCCATTGCTGATAGGAGTTAGGACGCTAGTGTTAGGCCTAGTTCAAAACAATTGCATGACATCATTGTTTCACTATTGTTGTACAGATGCACTCATGGAAATGGAATTCCTGTATGTATCAGTAGACATGTGGCTCCTTCAGGAAATAACAATTTATAATAGAATAGCCTAAAGAAATTGCAAATGGATCTCCAATAGTATCAGAACTTCCCAACTTAAGAGTTGAGACTTGAAAAGCATTTAGATCTTAGCTAGGAGCATTAGAAAAATAACCTCAGGGTCGTAATGACTGCATAAGAGATCCTCAAGTATACGAAATTCAACATCTCATGCAGCAACTTTATAGGTGAGGTAACAGAGATTAGGCCAGAACACAGATTTAAAGGAAGTGAATCAGACCCCAACTTAGTGTCATTTTGTGTGGCCATCTCAACCACAGCTACTCATTAATTTCCCAATTTTCAACCGAAGTAAAAACAAGAACTTCTCAGGGGATTCGCACGTGGTGGCTCTGTACTTCCCATATTAGAAAAAGTACCCAAGCACAGTTTTCTTTATAAAGGACCATTCCAAAGACGTAACGCTGGTTTGTCACCAGGACCCTTCATCTGTCTACTATTTCTTGATATGCTTTGATTCATATTAGATTTCATCATAGCTCCAGAGATTTGAATTAACACGTTCAGAAACTTACCAAAAGAAGCATATCATTTTTCATACATTTCTTCATAGCTGAGACGTGCACCAAGATAGAAACTCCTTCCAACTAAAAACCCAAAAAAGAACACCAAAACCTACACAAGAATTCAAAGATTCCCAGATCTTAGCCAAATTCCACAGAGACAAATTTCACTCCTCTCACTACTTTGATTTTCCCGGTCAACAAAATTCTTCTAGACACCTCACACTACGTCACCATTGCTTATTGGGCTTGTGCAAGCAGATGGGCAATCGACAATCATCACATCTTCCATTCATCATAAAGCACTTAAACCACCTACACCTAATCACTGTAACCGATCACATTTATTCATGTTTACTTTAATTAAGTCCTACAGCTCCACAAATCGAAGATCAATT
Organism: Limonium bicolor; assembly: GCA_023374045.1. Classification (NCBI taxonomy): domain Eukaryota; kingdom Viridiplantae; phylum Streptophyta; class Magnoliopsida; order Caryophyllales; family Plumbaginaceae; genus Limonium; species Limonium bicolor. Next base: position 71,450,575 of record CM041779.1, on the reverse strand, counting down.
TTAACCTTTCATTATGCTAACCAGACATGACACCACAAGTGTGGTCCATCATAGACCGGCGCCTTAATCTTTCCATAGACGAAACCAATTCTTAGCTCACTTGATCCGCGATACTCATAAAATTCAAGTTCTTCAGTTACTAGATTATCGAGTAATTTTACTTGTGGCAACTAGGTGATGATCTGTCAAAAAGCCCATCTAACCATTCACCACTCCTTTCTTTCACCATCAACAAAACAAAATCCTTAAATTTCTTCTCCAAAACCTACTAGAATTGATTGATCTCCTAAAAGTTCGTGCCTAAGGTCTACATGCAGGCCCTGGCTCAAAAATCCATGATTCTAGAAAAGTCCAATGTTTTATCCAAATTGATTAACTGATTGCTAGTCTAAAAAAACTATCGCATGACAGTCAACACAGACATATATTATGATGCAATGCAATAAACGCAGTCAAACCTAATGGGAAGCCACCAACATCATTGGAAAGAAACCATATATAGAGAAATATCATGAAAGCAGTGTTACCAAATGATACCCATGGTGGCACCATGGCTCTACTGTGTTGCGCGAAATATAGCTTCCTCCATAAATGCACAGCTTCTAGTGGATATGATACAACCACACGAATACAACAAAAATCACTAGTTCCACCTAGGTTGAAAATTAACTCACTTTCCAACTCCAGTTCATCTAGAGAAAGTTCAGCTTACTCAATGTAACCACCACTATCTGTTTCAGTTGTACTAACATTTTACAATAAATCATCGGGCAGACAGATAATTGCTATCATCACACATCAACTCCTCACCATGATTTTAAAACATTAAAAAAAAAAAAAAAGCGGTAAACAACTATGGGCAAGCTATTACCCAGTACCGACCATTCGGCCGAGGAAATTAAATACTGAGTATGACTTTCGAGGTGCGAATCAATTAGCAACGAAGAACCCCAAATTCTGTTTGATCAAAAGAGAGAGAGAGCCCCCAAACTTTTTGGTCGTCTTCCTTCACTGTTGCTAGCAGGAAATTGAAAACAAGTCTAGAGAGAGAGAATAAAAAGAAGCCTCACCGATTACACCCGCAATAAGAAGGAGATGAGACTTTTAGTTCGCAGCAATCAGTAGATTCACAAGATATTCACACGGAAGAACAGAAGTTAGGGTTGAGAAACAAACAAGAAGCACGCAGACAGTGGACATTTAAATTACATCAGCAACCCTGTTCTAAATTTAACCCTGCAGTACTCGGTGGAGTCAACTGTTTATTGCGCTCAGGCAGATTTCTAAAAAATTTCCAATTTTATCAATTCTTTAAAATATACTCCCTTCGTCCTGAATTGACCATCCTGTTTGCTTTATGACACGTTTTTCCACTTCAATATTAAGCATATAAGATGAAATAATTTTATAAAACTAAATTTTGTAACATATAGTTTATCATGTAAGGATTCATATGCAAAACTTAAATATTCAAAATTAATTTATCTTATATGTTAAAAATTGAAGTCAAACGACATGACCAAATAGTAAACAGGACGGTCAATTCAGGACGGAGGGAGTAAATTTTATTTTAAAAATAACAATTTTCACACATAAAGCACATTAATTTTATTGACCTTCTTTGTTTACATATATATGTAATATCTTATTTTTAAATTGTTTAATACCCCGGACCTAAAAATCGTGATTAAATTACTCTAATAGGTTTGTTAAAGGCCTAATGGTGCCTAAAGAGTATTGGTAAAGAGAATAAAACCAAAAGTAAAGAGAAAACGCTTGAAAAGTGAAAACGCTAAAATGCGCGTTAAATGAATATAAGAGATATATGATCTCGTTAGGGTCCAAGATGGATTCCTAAGGCTTAGTTAGGCCTAATTAGTGTACGGGAGTGATTCCCGAAGAAAACAGATCCAAATAATGGATTAAAAATACTAACGGAGTTTAAAAGCACGTTTTTCGAGAAAACCCGAAAACGTAACTTTAAGTGGTCAAACAGACCCATAAAAATTATAGTTGATTAAATATCTATAAACAAATATTAATGGAAGCTTAATAACCACTAAAAAATAAAGAAACGAGAAAAATTCGAAAAACGGGCCCGGTGAGTGAATAGTGTCGAACCGGGTAAAATAATGAGCGTTTTCTGTCAGAAACCGAAAAACGCTCCAGCATATATGTATATAGTGGGCCGATTTTTATTAACTTAATCAGCCCCTCTCTCTTGTTAGCTAGTTAGTAAAGAAAGGAAGAAAAGGAAAAGGAAGAAAAGAAAAGAAAAGTAGAAAAGTGCTTTTAACACTCTCTCTCTTCTATTCTAACTCCCACACGTTTTCTTTCTCTGCTCACTAGAGTCCTCTTCTTCCTCCTTGCTAGCTCCGATGGCGATTTTCCTATGCCCACACAGCACCTCTCTTCTTTCTTCTAGTGAACACTCAAATCAACTCCAAACTCCATAAAATTACTACCGTTGAATTCCCCTCTTCACAAGGAACAAGTTCCACCCTTCAAATGATGAAAAACTCCACCTTCATCACCATGGCTAAATGCCATTTTGAAGCGTGAAGGAGAGTATTTGGACCTCCATCTCCTCCTTATTACTCCAAGGTAAAAATAAGCTTAAGAGCTCATCATTTTAGCCTCTCTTACATTTCTTTAGAAATTTCCAACGTGAGCTTCTCTTTCTTCCATGTCCAGCCGATTGTTGATCTTCATTAAGGGATGGAATTGCTAGCTATGTTGTCCAAGAACTCCATTTATAAGTGCAAGGTAATTCCTTCTTAAAAACCTTAAGAACCCTCCTTAAAATTCTAGGGTTTTGATGTCAAGAGTAGTAATTGACTTGGTAGTGGTTGTGTGTCATTTGGGCGTGGCTGTAGCTTGCCTCACTTGGTCGACCAAGAAGAGAAAGAAAGAATAAGAGGAAGGAAGGAAGGAAGGAAGAGAAACCAAAACTAGCAAGCTAATTGAGCTTACCTTGAGTTGAATTGTTGTCTTTGGGGAACCGATTTTTAATGTGAATTGAAGACCTTGTTTTAGTGTAGTTAAGATACTACAATTTGAATGAGTAAGGAGGATGTTTTAATGTTGCTTAAGTGTGGGAAATAAGCCTGGGACTAACAGTTATATATGTGTGAGCAAGGGGGGAAATTAATGTGTTAATGTGGTAAGTGTTTGAAGTTGATAATGCCTAAATCAAACAGGGAGAAGAACTGATTTATGAGCTGTTTTGTTGTGGTGAAAATGCTTAGGAAAGTAGGTAAGCTCTGTCGAATTTGATTTAGGAATTTGGAGGCTTTGGGTATTTGTGAGAGAAAAGAAACAAGGTGTGTTTGGATTCACCATGAGTAGTTATTTGCCTAGGAATGTATGGGCGTGAGTGTATTGATGCGTGAGGTTAGATTGGTAAGAAAGAAAGGATTGAAAACCTGTAACAGAGGAAAGAAACTGATAGAGGAAATGGTGTATTGAGCATGAATTAAGTGATGGTTTGATCCATGATTTAAGGAGGTTTTGAGCAAGATTAAGGTGCTAAAATATGTTGGATTACAGGTGGAAAGATTAAGGAATGATTAGGGGTGAATTAGGAGTTGAAACATAATAAAAAACATACATATTTCTCATTTCTGTAAGTGGTCCGGGTCTGTAAACAAGTACAGAAACCCGGACCAGTGCTAAAACACGGCAGAAACCTATATCAGAGGAGTGGTCCGGGTTTACAAACCAGGACACAAACCCGGACCACCCCTAAAATGCACCCGAGAGGTTTCTGAATTAAGGGTCCGGGTTTGTAAACTAGCATGTATACCCGGACCACCTCAAAAACACACCCGAGAGTTATAATAGGGGTTGGTCCGGGTTTGTATACCAGGACACAAACCCGGACCACATGTAAAATTGTCCAGAGAGTTTAAACCGTGTCTGGTCCGGGTTTGTAACCCCGGACACAAACCTGGACCAGTGTAAAAATGTACCAGAGAGTGTTTTTAAGTGCCCTAATGATGGGGAAGTGAATGGAAATGGTTTTAGATGATGTTTAGGCCTTGTTTGGTGACTAATAAAGATCCTAAGAAGTGTAAATAAGTTTGAGAAGTGAGTGAGAAAGTTGTGAGTTAAGAACACATGAACTGAACTAGGAATAACGGGATAACGGGGTTGAGTACGGGAGTATTAGTTTTACTTACCGTAACGCTTTAATGTTAATATAAGCATTTGAATGTTATCAGAGGATCGTGTGTGAACCGAGCATGGTGAGATGACACGGTAAAAGTAAAAACCCCGGTGAAAGGTATGATTTTCTCATACTCCGCGTGCTAACCGAGTTACGTTGATTTGTGTGTTTGTGTGCCGGCTTAATCAAGACTAAAGCATGAAAATAATCCCTTGTTTGATTATGTATGTCATGTTGTATGTTGAATTAGCTAACATACTTGTATGCCGGTGTGGTCTAACATAGAGTAAAGACCGACTCATAGTGAGTAACGTTTGGCTAGAGACCCATAGATCGGGTCAATACTTGTGATATCGAAAACGTGCAAACACACAAACTATCCGTTAAAGTATAACGATAACGCAAACATATGAACTCCCTAGAATGTGAGGAGAAGTACGGGTTGAGTAAATACCCGATAACGGTTAGAAAACCATATTGAAACAATCGCAAAACAAATGAGAGTGGAAAGATAAGTTAACCTCCTTCAAGAGGATTTAAGATAGTTCGAAGATGTGAACTAGTAAAGAAGGTAAAAGAGACCTAAGGGATTAGTAGCTCCCTTAAGACATGGTCGACCTCCTATATGAGGATTTTACCTGATATAAGCAAATAACCGAAAGTATGAGTAAAGGAAATGTATGGGTAACTCTTAAAACCTAAGATTAACCAAACTTAAGTAATGTTCCCAAGGTCATTAGAGACATCGAGAGTGATGCTTCTAGACGAATATACATAATATTATTATAACTCCGAGAGAGGAGAGTATGGGAATGTAAGTAGTCCGAGAGTAGTCGGACCTAAGTAAAAGATAAAGGAACTAAGAGAGAGTTTCGTGAGCTAGTTGAACCTTCCCACCATGCTAGACCCAGAGTAGGGTCGAAACCGGGGAAGTAAGACTATGCTAGAGAGCCATGAGTTTTGGCCTAAGTATGTATTAAGAGTAACAAGCGTGACGTAGGAGACCTGTAGCGTCTCGAGAATCTACAAGAGCTTGAGTATAATTAACCCAAGAGTGTGGGTGAGATAATGAGTATAAATAACCCAAGAGTGTGGGTGAGATAATAAGTATAAGAACCCGAGAGAATGGGTGAGTATAGTACGAGTAGCCCAGGAGAATGGGTGTGTATATGAACAAGTAACCCGAGAGAGCGGGTGAGATATTGAATAAGTAAACAAGGCATAGTGAGGTATAACCCTCAAGGCCTAAGAGTAAACAGATACAACTAACAACCCTGTTATGTTAGTTAGGAATTGTGTTCCGTGATTGGATGTAGATTCCTTGAGTAATACACATATATATTGTATTGCTATGATGCATGTTGTTTGACTAATGAACTCCATGTACATCCGACAAAAGTAGTCGGCGTACCCCGGTTAGCGCTCGGGGTATGCGAATTTCATATGCAGCGTTAAGCTGAGCCCCTAGGGGCAACGTTTTTTTTTATTTTTATTTTTCAGGTACACCAAAGATGTTACCGTTCGAGAGTAGGACGGGGTCGGTGGTTGCATGGGTAGTTAGAATTAATTACTTATGCATTGAAAGAGGTGTAAGACCGAATATGTTGTCGGCATCCATAAATTGTAGACTCGGTATAGTAGAGAAATAGTTTGAGTATTGTATTTGTATTGTGTACTCGGTTGTTCCAGTTCATCAGACCGTTACGGTATGTAAAAAGGCCTGGTTAGCCATATGGATGGCTAACGGCGTTGTTTCACCCCTCGTTGTAATTAGAGTCCCGCTGCGTGAGTAAGAGCATTTAGTGACAGTTTAAGAGGTAATGACGAGCTTAACGGTGGGGTGTTACAAAAATGGTATCAGAGCGAAGTATCGCTCTGATGACTGGAAATACCGAGCTTAGGAGATACCGAGTTAGGAATTAGAGACTTAGGGCTAAGGGTTGAGTGGTAGCGTGAGAGATGCGCTAGTTAGGAACTTCCAGTATGATCTGGATACCTACAGTACCAGACCCGCCCTCCACAACCCCCGTATTAAAGGCTCGGGAAGGAACGCCAGAGAGATGGGGAAACCCGATCTGGCAGTTATTAAATATTTCAAAATGAACCAGAACCTGTCATGCGGTAGATCCTGAGAACCGGAAACCCCGGCGATGGATCCCGCTGGGGCGATAATAACCGCACTCGATGGCGAGACGTCGAAACATCCTATTCTAGGGAGACTAGAATTTGTGGCAGCTTGGGGCGACATGCTTTGCAGTCGCGAGAACCTAACTGGCCGAGCGGCAGCAAGAAGAAAGCACCAATCGTGCGACAAGACGGACTCATAAGAAATAACGAGAACCGGGACACGTGTCTACGGACCGCCTTGGTTATGTAATACCACTAACGGCTAGTTGAGAGTAGGTGCACCCACCCTGCCACACCCGAAGAAGTTGCAATACTTCACTGATATAGCTTAGACAGCTACGAGCATAACTATGGGATATACCCAAATAGGACTACAAAAGTAGTGCCTTAATGAGTTAAACCTCGGTAACCACAGTAAAGACGTGGGAACGAGCAACGAGGTAAAGCATAGAACTAACGTAATTAAGGAACTCCGAGAGTGGAGAAGCACCTAAATGAATGACAGTCATGTCAAGAGGAATGAGAAGCAGCACTAAAGAGTAGTTATCCAACTAAAGGATTAAGGAAGAGCCGACAAAGCTACCAAATACAATGTGAACAATACCGTGACCGGTATGAGTTAACCTAAAAACCGCCTGTACCGCGCACTTGCCACGGCAAGTGCAGTATTAATGGGACTTTTAAGAAGAGCTTTGACAAGCGACCAGTACTTAGCAAGTACCAAGACGGTGAGAGAAGCCAGTATGGAAAGACAACCCTAAGAATTTTGAAATGGAAATTTGGAAAGGCCTAACGGCCTGACCATTGTATTAAGAGCATACCAGTCGGCGAGAAGCTAGACTTGGTAAGAAGCAACCGACATTGAAATGTCGTGGAGATTTTATTTTCAACTCAAATTTTTCTTTCAAACAAAATTTTCCAAAACCCCCAAATTTTAAAACCAAACCAAAGAACCACGGTAAGTTATCATAGGACGATATAAGAGGAGTTGGCAACAAAATACTTCACTTATGCGTGTGACCGACACTACGGTGTACTAAACGAGACATGGGACGACCGCACTCCGAAGGAGCTTGCGGGTCTGACAGACCAGTTATGAGTTAGTTGGGTAAGTGGCAACGTATCAATAAGATACTCCATGTATGTATACAAGTAGAGTACGGAACACGGGAAGTAGTCACTCCATACTACGGACGAAAGAGCCAATTCAAACCAAGACAGTTGGACACCTCGAATGATCGAAGAACACAAAGAAGCTTACCAAGCTAAAGGAGTCTAGAAACCAGTAAGATGACGGACCTAAGGACATAGCGTAGATAAGTGCGAGAAGCACAGAGTATTAAGTATAGACATTGGATATGTCTCAGAAATCAAGGAGGAAATACCTAATAACTGGAATGAATACCAGCGTAAGCATAACGGCGAATGCCTAAGATGAACATATTGATGTTTGATAAACGGGATAGAATTCCCACAGTACATCTCACTAAGAGAATAATGACCTAACTAAGTAGGTAAAGGAAAAGTACTAATAATCTACCCAATAACGGGAGATACTATAACCCTAACGGGATAGTTCAAACTATATGCAACTGCATGACGGTGTAAAGAACTGGACATACCCAAGAATTCAAACCAGATGTATTGGTGCAACTCAGTAACACCCAGGAGCAATCCGGAAGGGTGCCGGGAGTCAACAGTGGTTGAACGGAACATTGTGTTGAGAACACAAGTGTTAAAGCGAACACTCGGGTAGAACCCGAAGGGATCCCACGTAACACGGGATACCCTAAATTGCCAGAGGGCATGAGTTAATGTCAAGATATGTAAAAGGCCTTCTAGGTACGGAAGCGTGATGAGACAACCATATCAAAGAGCCCAGAAAAACCTCCTAACCATTTAATGGCATACGGAGAAGAAGAAACCTGTATAAACAGCCGCGTGGAGCATGGCGAGGCAATGTGGCTTGTAAGCCGGAAAAAAAAAACCAACTACAATTTGTAGATCCAAACGTTGTAAAACTTATGCATAAAGGCATAAAAAGGAATTGTGGACAACGAACCACTACCTTAGAGTGGGGACACCACTTGTTATTGTGGAGCCTATGGAACGGTAATTGCGTGAATCTTCCAGAGAAAGGCTACCACCCATGAATGTAATGTGAAACCGCTAGAGCGGCGCAATGAAACTTGAGCATGTGTTAATTGCCAAGGAGTAAGTCGAACAGAGGTAGGGCCTAGAAAGGCGTTGATAGCAGTGGAAGGAAACCGAGAGAGTAATCGGATTAGTAGTAAACACTGTATGTGTGCAGTATGAATTGTAGAGTAAACGATGCGCAGTAAGCGTAGAGAGTTTAGAGTAATATATTCTATTGAGCCAAGTGAATGGCAAGCCATAGTATAAATGGCAGGAGTATATGAGTGGAAGCTAAAGTAGTAGCGGATGCCATGTAAACGAATAAGAACATGGTACGCAGTAAGCGACCATTGTAAGAGTATAATCAGATAATGATATGAAGCTGGTGAGAAAAGATAGTAAAGGAGACATGTTCATTCCTATCTCATGGGTGATTTACTGCCAAGCGTTTACGCTTCTGCACTCTGTATGACTGAGTGTTTTGGTATTGCATTTGTGCGGTAATGATCTTATGGGATGGCTAGGAACTTGAGAATTGTCAACAGAACCTGTTGAGCGAGAATATAAGGAAATAACCGTGCGGCCGTTGGCCAAAGATGCACGAGGAACGTGGGCAGTAACCCACAGGGCCTAGGATCGATGGATGGTAAATGCAGAGAAGTATGAATGAAGAACTCTGGCACAGAAACAAGTAAACAAACATAAAAATTAAACGAGGAAGCACTACATACTAAGTAGTAGCTCGACCTCAACCGATAGTGAGTCGGAAAAAGGTAAGTGAATAATCACGAAAGTATACAGTGTTATACGAAATAGATTTCTAGAGAACTGGAGAGAAAACCTATAACTCATCGAATTCGCATACGGTAAGAGGTACCACACGACGATTGAGAAACCTTTATTCCCAAGTCAAAAAGGGATAGAAAGGGAGTGAATAATACATTGAGAATACCAAAGGGCGAATTAAGCTTTAGTTACCGATCACACATCAGGAGCCAGTAGGCTGTAATTCAAAGTTAAGTATACATGACAAACATGAGTAAATGGCTAATCATAAACGCCTTGAAGCCTTGGAGGCTAGAACCGAACCCGGTTATGAGTCAATTAACGGCATTGAAGTTAAAACACTTCATAATACCTGAATTAGTGAACCAATGTTCAGTGATAACATATGGTCTGTTACGCGGGTGTAACCCCTTTTAAGGGGGGTAGGGCGAGAAACCGCTTAGAGTATGTTTTACGTATAGGTGCGTAAACTACTATGTGCATAACACAAAAAGAATTGTTTTGATGATTGGAACTTATGTTACATAAACATATGTACCCATTCATTGTGTAATTATGATCATTATGCATGAGAGATGCAAGTAACGAGTATAGAATATGTACGAAAAGAGGAGTAGAGAGACTCCTAGGGAATGAGAATCCCTATAGTATATGTCTAGTGAGATTAGACATGAGACATAATGAGTATGAATTGGTATGAAACCGATGTGGAACCTTGTAGGGAGTGAGTTCCCTAGGTGATTTTATTTGAGAATGATTGATGGAGTGAGTTCCATTCTTTGGAGTTGTATGTTGTGTGTTTTAAATTGAGTAACAATTTGAGGAAAAGAGGCCATAAGTATGGAATACCTAGGTAAAGTAGTGAAGCAATGAGAATGACAAATGACCTAAGTACTAGGAACTAAAGATTAATTGAAACGAATTGTTTCGTGAATATGACTAGAAAGAGTAAAAGATAGAAAACGAAAATGTTTGACTATCTGATTGTTTGAAACTGACGTGGGAGGTGGAACTTGATCTGCTAGAGATCAAGGGAAACCGAACACAAATTGGAGTGGAAGAATAATTCAACACTGATGCTGATCACATCAGGGTTGGATGATTCTTAAAGCTCCCTATAAGTGGTCACAAGTAATCACGTTAAGAAAAGATGCAGCTACCATAAATTTGATTTGGAGTTGTGTGATGTTTTAAAAACAATTTCCAAACAGAATTTAAAAAGGAATTTCTTCAAGTATGAAGATGGAAATGAAAACCGGTTTTCAAAACTGCTATCACCCGCCGATGGCTACGGCCTTAAGTCTTGATGACCGGTAGAACGGTGGGCGTGTATTAGTTTTGAAACCATTGCACCGTACGTGCGGCGGTCCTAAGTGACCGGTTGGGGTGGTGACAGTGTGTGATTTTTCCAAAGGCAGCGGGACGGGGAGAGTACCCTGAGACGATCCTGTGTTGAGTGAGACAACCAGAGTGCCTGAGGATATGTATATGTGTAACGTTTTGATCAGAATCGAAGGGATCGTGGGCCAGAGAGAGTAAGTGCCCATTTGTCATGAAACGGCCGTGAACCAGAAAGAGTAAGTGTTCAACGTGACCGGTACCTGAGGGATCAGTAGTATATTACTCAATATGGATTCGAGGACTGTAGTGCCTTCTTGTCTTCGGACCGATTCCATGGAGAGAATACAAAGAGCATTTTTTATTGCTATACATGTTGTGATTTGTGTGTGGTATGTGTAGTGTGAAATGAGAATGACTTGTGAAGTCTGTAAGGTTATACGTGTATTATAACCTTGGCATAGCGTGCCCATGAGAGTAACGATATAGGATTCACCAACTTTGAGGACAAAGTTCCTAAGGGGGGTAGATTTTAATACCCCGGACCTAAAAATCATGATTAAATTACTCTAATAGGTTTGTTAAAGGCCTAATGGTGCCTAAAGAGTATTGTTAAAGAGAATAAAACCAAAAGTAAAGAGAATAAAACCAAAAGTAAAGAGAAAACGCTTGAAAAGTGAAAAACGCTAAAATGCGCGTTAAATGAATATAAGAGATATATGATCTCGTTAGGGTCTGAGATGGATTCTAAGGATTAGTTAGGCCTAATTAGTGTACGGGAGTGATTCCCGAAGAAAACAGATCCAAATAATGGATTAAAAATACTAACGGAGTTTAAAAGCACGTTTTTCGAGAAAACCCGAAAACGTGACTTTAAGTGGTCAAACAGACCCATAAAAATTATAGTTGATTAAATATCTATAAACAAATATTAATGGAAGCTTAATAACCACTAAAAAATAAAGAAACGAGAAAAATCCGAAAAACGGGCCCGGTGAGTGAATAGTGCCGAACCGGGTAAAATAATGAGCGTTTTCTGTCAGAAACCAAAAAACGCTCCAGCATATATGTATATAGTGGGCTGATTTTTATTAACTTAATCAGCCCCCCTCTCTTGTTAGCTAGTTAGTAAAGAAAGGAAGAAAAGGAAAAGGAAGAAAAGAAAAGAAAAGTAGAAAAGTGCTTTTAACACTCTCTCTCTTCTATTCTAACTCCCACACGTTTTCTTTCTCTGCTCACTAGAGTCCTCTTCTTCCTCCTTGCTAGCTCCGATGGCGATTTTCCCATGCCCACACAGCACCTCTCTTCTTTCTTCTAGTGAACACTCAAATCAACTCCAAACTCCATAAAATTACTACCGTTGAATTCCCCTCTTCACAAGGAACAAGTTCCACCCTTCAAATGATGAAAAACTCCACCTTCATCACCATGGCTAAATGCCATTTTGAAGCGTGAAGGAGAGTATTTGGACCTCCATCTCCTCCTTATTACTCCAAGGTAAAAATAAGCTTAAGAGCTCATCATTTTAGCCTCTCTTACATTTCTTTAGAAATTTCCAACGTGAGCTTCTCTTTCTTCCATGTCCAGCCGATTGTTGATCTTCATTAAGGGATGGAATTGCTAGCTATGTTGTCCAAGAACTCCATTTATAAGTGCAAGGTAATTCCTTCTTAAAAACCTTAAGAACCCTCCTTAAAATTCTAGGGTTTTGATGTCAAGAGTAGTAATTGACTTGGTAGTGGTTGTGTGTCATTTGGGCGTGGCTGTAGCTTGCCTCACTTGGTCGACCAAGAAGAGAAAGAAAGAATAAGAGGAAGGAAGGAAGAGAAACCAAAACTAGCAAGGTAATTGAGCTTACCTTGAGTTGAATTGTTGTCTTTGGGGAACAGATTTTTAATGTGAATTGAAGACCTTGTTTTAGTGTAGTTAAGATACTACAATTTGAATGAGTAAGGAGGATGTTTTAATGTTGCTTAAGTGTGGGAAATAAGCTTGGGACTAACTGTTATATATGTGTGAGTAAGGGGGGAAATTAATGTGTTAATGTGGTAAGTGTTTGAAGTTGATAATGCCTAAATCAAACAGGGAGAAGAACTGATTTATGAGCTGTTTTGTTGTGGTGAAAATGCTTAGGAAAGTAGGTAAGCTCTGTCGAATTTGATTTAGGAATTTGGAGGCTTTGGGTGTTTGTGAGAGAAAAGAAACAAGGTGTGTTTGGATTCACCATGAGTAGTTATTTGCCTAGGAATGTATGGGCGTGAGTGTATTGATGCGTGAGGTTAGATTGGTAAGAAAGAAAGGATTGAAAACCTGTAATAGAGGAAAGAAACTGACAGAGGAAATGGTGTATTGAGCATGAATTAAGTGATGGTTTGATCCATAATTTAAGGAGGTTTTGAGCAAGATTAAGGTGCTAAAATATGTTGGATTACAGGTGGAAAGATTAAGGAATGATTAGGGGTGAATTAGGAGTTGAAACATAATCAAAAACATACATATTTCTCATTTCTGTAAGTGGTCCGGGTCTGTAAACAAGTACAGAAACCCGGACCAGTGCTAAAACACGGCAGAAACCTATATCAGAGGAGTGGTCCGGGTTTACAAACCAGGACACAAACCCGGACCACCCCTAAAATGCACCCAAGAGGTTTCTGAATTAAGGGTCCGGGTTTGTAAACTAGCATGTATACCCGGACCACCTCAAAAACACACCCGAGAGTTATAACAGGGGTTGGTCCGGGTTTGTATACCAGGACACAAACCCGGACCACATGTAAAATTGTCCAGAGAGTTTAAACCGTGTCTGGTCCGGGTTTGTAACCCCGGACACAAACCCGGACCAGTGTAAAAATGTACCAGAGAGTGTTTTTAAGTGCCCTAATGATGGGGAAGTGAATGGAAATGGTTTTAGATGATGTTTAGGCCTTGTTTGGTGACTAATAAAGATCCTTTGAAGTGTAAATAAGTTTGAGAAGTGAGTGAGAAAGTTATGAGTTAAGAACACATGAACTGAACTAGGAATAACGGGATAACGGGGTTGAGTACGGGAGTATTAGTTTTACTTACCGTAACGCTTTAATGTTAATATAAGCATTTGAATGTTATCAGAGGATCGTGTGTGAACCGAGCATGGTGAGATGACACGGTATAAGTAAAAACCCCGGTGAAAGGTATGATTTTCTCATACTCCGCGTGCTAACCGAGTTACGTTGATTTGTGTGTTTGTGTGCCGGCTTAATCAAGACTAAAGCATGAAAATAATCCCTTGTTTGATTATTTATGTCATGGTGTATGTTGAATTAGCTAACATACTTGTATGCTGGTGTGGTCTAACATAGAGTAAAGACCGACTCATAGTGAGTAACGTTTGGCTAGAGACCCATAGATCGGGTCAATGCTTGTGATATCGAAAACGTGCAAACACACAAACTATCCGTTAAAGTATAACGATAACGCAAACATATGAACTCCCTAGAATGTGAGGAGAAGTACGGGTTGAGTAAATACCCGATAACGGTTAGAAAACCATATTGAAACAATCCGCGAAACAAATGAGAGTAGAAAGATAAGTGAACCTCCTTCAAGAGGATTTAAGATAGTTCGAAGATGTGAACTAGTAAAGAAGGTAAAAGAGACCTAAAGGATTAGTAGCTCCCTTAAGACATGGTCGACCTCCTATATGAGGATTTTACCTGATATAAGCAAATAACCGAAAGTATGAGTAAAGGAAATGTATGGGTAACTCTTAAAACCTAAGATTAACCAAACTTAAGTAATGTTCCCAAGGTCATTAGAGACATCGAGAGTGATGCTTCTAGACGAATATACATAATATTATTATAACTCCGAGAGAGGAGAGTGTGGGAATGTAAGTAGTCCGAGAGTAGTCAGACCTAAGTAAAAGATAAAGGAACTAAGAGAGAGTTTCGTGAGCTAGTTGAACCTTCCCACCATGCTAGACCCAGAGTAGGGTCGAAACCGGGGAAGTAAGACTATGCTAGAGAGCCATGAGTTTTGGCCTAAGTATATATTAAGAGTAACAAGCGTGACGTAGGTGACCTGTAGCGTCTCGAGAATCTACAAGAGCTTGAGTATAATTAACCCAAGAGTGTGGGTGAGATAATGAGTATAAATAACCCAAGAGTGTGGGTGAGATAATAAGTATAAGAACCCGAGAGAATGGGTGAGTATAATACGAGTAGCCCAGGAGAATGGGTGTGTATATGAACAAGTAACCCGAGAGAGCGGGTGAGATATTGAATAAGTAAACAAGGCATAGTGAGGTATAACCCTCAAGGCCTAAGAGTAAACAGATACAGCTAACAACCCTGTTATGTTAGTTAGGAATTGTGTTCCGTGATTGGATGTAGATTCCTTGAGTAATACACATATATATTGTATTGCTATGATGCATGTTGTTTGACTAATGAACTCCATGTACATCCGACAAAAGTAGTCGGCGTACCCCGGTTAGTGCTCGGGGTATGCAAATTTCATATGCAACGTTAAGCTGAGCCCCTAGGGGCAACGTTTTTTTTTATTTTTATTTTTCAGGTACACCGAAGATGTTACCGTTCGAGAGTAGGACGGGGTCGGTGGTTGCATGGGTAGTTAGAATTAATTACTTATGCATTGAAAGAGGTGTAAGACCGAATATGTTGTCGGCATCCATAAATTGTAGACTCGGTATAGTAGAGAAATAGTTTGAGTATTGTATTTGTATTGTGTACTCGGTTGTTCCAGTTCATCAGACCGTTACGGTATGTAAGAAAGGCCTGGTTAGCCATATGGGTGGCTAACGGCGTTGTTTCACCCCTCGTTGTAATTAGAGTCCCGCTGCGTGAGTAAGAGCATTTAGTGACAGTTTAAGAGGTAATGACGAGCTTAACGGTGGGGTGTTACAAATTGTGACAATGTTGGTATATGGATGTAAATAGGGTTGTCCATTCGGTTTATTCGGTTAACTGAAAACCGAATTGTTAAAAACCGTTCGATTTTTCAGTTAATTTGGTTATATCCGAATTAACCGAATTACATTATCATAACCGAACTAACTAAAAACTGATTTAACCGAAAACCAAAATTTTAGATGACCGCATAACCGATAACTGAACCGAATTTATTTTCAGTTATTCGGCCAACCGAATTAACCGCTTTAACCAAATAACCGCAAAACCCGAAATAAAGAAAAAACCGAAATTATATAATTAAAACCGAAAAGGATGTTAGAGACAATAGCACTCTTGTAATCTAGGAATTACAAATCATATATTATAGTATATTCATTGTTCTACTCTACAATAGCACTCTTCCAGTTACAGATTACATTTGTCTCCCTACGTTAACTAACAGTATTTCAAATTCATTGTTCTACTCTGTTACGACTGACGAGGATAAATTTTATGGGAAAGTCTATGCTAGGAAAAGGCAGTAGAGATTAGAAGATTTGGAAGGATTTGATTTTACCATTCGCATTTATTAGTAGACTGAATATCTTGTTCGTATTTATTAGTAGTTTGAATATAATGTGTTAGTATTTATTAGTAGTTTGAAATATAGTGTGTTAGAATTTATTAGTAGTTTGAATGTGTGAGTGTGTGTGTGTGTGTGTTAGCATTTATTTATAGTTTGAATATAGTGTGAACAGAATTTGAAATTCAGCAAGTAAGTTAGTATAAATAGGGAGTGGGGGTGTATGCAAAGAGTATCCATGAATTGAACACATTGTGGTCTCTTGGAGGATTAATAGGCAGGAAGGTTCCTTGACCCTCCTGAGTTCTATCATTTTGGCATCAGAGCCTGATTCTGGCAATTTCGTGATGGTGGTAACAAGGAATTCAGGAACTCAAGGCGCTGAGGACTCGCAGAGCGATTTGTTCACCATGAACGCTTGCGTAGGGGAAATTGAGGTGAAAGTGGAGACCATGCAGAAGGACATTCAAACCATCCTTCAATTGTTGCAGTCAGGAAACTCGGAGGGCAGCGAGGACCGGCGAACTGGGAATTTCCGGTGAGAGTCTGAAGGGGGCGCTGATCGGAGGGAATTCCGTGTTCGAAAACTAGACATGCCCATCTTCACCGGAGATGACCCACAAGGATGGATTTATCGGGCAGAGAGATACCTCACTCTCAACAAGGTGGTGACCACAGAGAAAGTACAAGCGGCCGAGATTTGTACGGAAGAAGATGCCTTGCACTGTTTCCAGTGGGTGAAGCACCGAGAAGGTTTTCTCGATTGGGAAGATTTCCAGAAGGCTTTACTGGAGCGTTTTGGTTCTTCCATCAATGGGGATAGGAAGGACTCCCTTTGCGCCTTGAGACAGACCGGGACGGTGGAGGAGTACCGTCGACGCTTTGAGTTCTACTCCGCACATCTCCCTGACATCCCTGACTCGATCATGAGGGGAATTTTTAAGAATGGCCTAAACACTACTATTTCTGTAGAACTGGTGATGTACACTCCCCAAAACTTGAGGGAGATGATGAAGAACGCGCGCAAGATTGAGGAAAAGAACGAGTGTCTCTTAGGAGGTGGAGGGAGAGAAGTTGTCATTCAACGGGAGTCAAAGTCTTTTCCCAGCCCACGTATGTTCGAGTTAAGTTTCACAAAACCGGTCTCGTCTGCAGCTAGTGACCGGCCCGATAAAATTAGGGAAAATCCCAAAGGGAACCCTAACCCTAATTTCTCTTCCACCTCATCGACAGGGTCAGCAGTGTCGACGGCAACATCGAGACGGTTGTCCAATTTCAGGCGCGTCCCAGACGCGGAGATGCAGAGGCAACATTCGATGGGGCTTTGCTTCAAATGCGGTGAAAAATGGGCTCCAACACAGATGCAAGACTGCTAGTCTGCAACTTCTTCTCACCAACAATTTGGACGGGGAGGAAGAAGCGTATGAGTTCATTCCTGAGGGTGATGGCGTCTTGGCAATCCCTTCCTTGTTTAGGGCTGCATTATCTCTCATGTCATTGATGGGTATCTGATGGAACCCACTATTATAATGCCGAAAATTGATGGAAGCCACTATTATAATGTCGTAAATGGAGAAACAGAGAAACAGAGGTGATAGAGAATGAAAAGTAATCTCCCTAAGAAGCCAAATCAGAACAAATCCTGCCTAATCAGGTGAATCAACCTGCCTATTCCTCACAGAGGCCAAAAACGTGAATATTCTCCTTCATGTCCTAAGCTACCACTACTATTTCTTTAAATAGCCAACACTAGGAAAAGTTACCTTGGGCAAGGGGCAACGCTAACCCTTTTTCCCAAACTACCCTCGTTCCTTTTTGTGGTCCTATCATACCTCCCCTGTTAAACCACCTTGTCCTCAAGGTGGTGCACTCAGAAGAAAAAAAATGAGAAAAATAATAATAAAAAAAATAATTTCTGAATCCAATGTCACGGTGCACTCTGCTGTTTTGTGGTTGAGGCAATTGTGGCTCTCTGGATGTCCGTCATTCCACCCTTGCTTGACCCAGCTGCATTTGCAAGAACTTGAGAGTCCGTGAGTATGAGCAATAATATTCTGCTGTCCACATGTTCGAGATTCCCCTTTTTAACATTGCCTTCTGTGTTACTCGTCGGTCGGAGTACTGATATCCATAATTAGCCCAACTTATTTGGCTACAGCTCGTGCCCACTTGTGTCTCTCCTTGAACGGAAGAGAGCCCTAAAAGCATCGTTACGTGTCCCATACACCCTATCTTCCACCTCTTGTCGGCCATCCATATACATCGTTCCGCAGCTCTCCAAAAAGTGGTTCAGAATTAAATCCCTTCTCTGAATCTGATCCGGTGTGAGCTGTCGATTCTCCTGAGGTTCCAGTTGTAAAGTGGTGGCTGTCCTTGACGAGCCCGTGAAGAATATTCTGGGTACCATAATCGTACAACCAGTCTCGTACAATTCTTCTTGAAATCCTGGGTGACCTTCTAGTTCCACAAAAACCTTCAAACGATACAACCAATCTTGACGAAATTGTCGGTGCTCTCGATATTCCCCCTCCCTCTGGTTCAGTTGTTTGAGTATATATATATATTTTTAATACTTGTTCCTCATTTGCTGCCATAGTGGTGGAAGTCGTCACACGTTGGTGAAGGCTAACTGGGTCGTCCCTAATCTGCTCACGTCTACCATTGTTGTTTTGCTTCTGATTTTTTCAGCAACACCAATGGTTTGACCGGCCGTTTACCTTCGATTCTTTTGAGGTTGCTTCGCTCTCTGACTGCGGCTTCGTTTCGCCCCTCATGCCTTTGAGTTCCATTCGACTGCTCCACCTCTTACTGCCCTGTTTGAGTGATGGCCGACATCCAATTTCGAGCGTTGATAATGAGTTCATGGCCTGAATTCCGGAATCCAGCATTTCGTGCGATGTCCTTCTCCGTTCTTTATCCACCCCGATCGTCGCCTTCTCCTTCCCACTCCAGCTCTCCACCACGGGTATTAATGGTGTATACTTTTGGGTATATAGGGAGCGTATCGAACTGATTGGGACCTTTCCTACCTCTCTCAAATTTTGACCGCTGACCATGTTACTAAAGCCCATTCTATTTTTCTCTTTCCTTTTCTTTTCTTTTCTCCATTTCCTTTTCTGCCTCTTCTTCCGTTTGATCTTCTCTTGCCTCCTAATCTTCTCTAATTCTATCTTTTCCTTATCTAAACAAGAGTGCTTAACATACCTCTCATGGTGCTCTACCTTCATACTTTGTCTCGCCTTCTCTTTTTTTTTTGTCTTCTCTGTCTTTTCTTATCTTCCTAAGTGCTTGAACCACTTTGGCCGTTATCGGTTCCATCCAGGATTCGTGGATGACTATCTTTTCCACCTCTTTAATGGTGGATTTTGTCATCTCCTGGATCTGTTTGGGTTCTTTGACCACCTCCGTGTGGTGCCGATACTATCAGCCATCCTGCTTCCGGGCTTTGGTGCTGGTAAAGGTGTGTCGTATGTGTGGGTTGGGTCACATCTCCACCGACTCATCCGCTTCCTCAGCTCCTCCACCCATTTCGTCATCCTTTTCAAGATTGCTAAGATTTCTTTATCAATCCCCCCCATTCCCAAGAAACTTACGGCTCTGATAGAGGCCAAACGTAAATATTCTCCTTCATGTCCTAAGCTACCACTACTATTTCTTTAAATAGCCAACACTAGGAAAAGTTACCTTGGGCAAGGGGCAACGCTAACCCTTTTTCCCAAACTACCCTCGTTCCTTATTGTGGTCCTATCAGTATCCCTGTGCGCAAAGCCATGAAATTAGCGGGGCTTCTTCAGGGGCGTAAGGTAGTGATTCTCGTCGACAGTGGGGTGACCCACACTTTCATTCGGGAGAACCTAGTTCAGGAGTGGAATCTCCCAGTTGATGATTCTTCGTGTTTTGGAGTGACAGTAGGTAACGGAGCTAGTGAATTTGGAAAGGGGATATGCAAAAATTTGATCTTAGACCTTAGTGGGGCGAAATTCTTCATAGACTGTCTTCCGTTTCCAGTAACGGGTGTGGACGTTATTCTGGGCATCGATTGGCTCTTTAGATTGGGTGATACTATGATCAATTGGAGTACTCTATCAATATCCTTTTGGTGGGCTGGCAAGTGGGTATAACTCTTGGGCAACCCTTTGTGCTCTTTTTCCAAAATTTAAGTTCAGCCAGCCTTACAAGATTTAGAGGAAGGATGAGATGGTTGGTGTAGACACCAAAAATTCTCACCCCATAAAGCAAATTCCGAAATAATAAGAGGGGTCGTTGCCTTTCTTTTTTTCAAAAACATATTAGCGTGCGTGCTAAGACGAAACCATCATTTTATAATCTTTTTCAAAGCATTTCAGAAAAAACACAATTCTTCGAAAATGAATTTCCATCGACAGTCCAGTTTCAAGGTCATCCCCTTTTGTTTATTCACTTATTTTACTATTTTATTTTATTTTATTTTTAATCATTTATTCACTTTTTCTTATATTTTTTTTTTATTCTACTATTAGCATTAGTATTTTTATTTTCATTTCTATTTATACACACTCATTTTCATCTTTCAAACTCAATCCACACTTGGTTGAAATCTGGCCTAGCCCAATTCCTTAAACCCACTCTATTTTCAGCCCTTGGCTTCAAAAAGCCCACATTAAAACACAAAGCCCACTCATAAACCCTAGAACCCACCCTTTCTCATGACAACAAGAAAAACCCTAGTGATTCTTCACTTAACAAAAACACCCGCGTCTCCTTCTCCTGGCTTGATCTCTCGGTCATTTTTTTTCCTTCGATCCCCACAAACAAAAACGATAGCCGACACTGTTCCCTCAGATCACCACCGGTGGATACCTCAACTTCTTCTTCCAGGCATTTTCTTCCTCTGTCGATTGTTCACTCCCACTCAACCTTCAACCTCGATTAATCTCAGAAACTGCCAAATCCATCGCTCATCTAGCCACCACCTTCTTCCTCGTCGACTCCTTCTGTTTCTCCCACCTCTCACTCTTCTTTTGATCAGTCTCTGAAAATTGAAACACAACATCGACCACCACCATCTTCTATCAGCCATCATCTTCTTTTTCTGTCTCAAAAGCCGAAGAAACCAGCCGTCTCCAGATTCTTCATCGGTCTTCCCGGCGCCACCATCTTCTTCTTCCCTGGGAAATTTTCTTCTCTCGACGGTCATAACAAAACAGGCTGGAAAACACAGAGCAAAATACCTACTCTCGATTTGTCCATCTCCAAGCTGTCCCTCTCTGCTGGAATCGTAAACAAAAACCCACGAGACAAACCGCCACCATCACCTTCGTCCACCTCCCCCCATTCTCCGATTAGAATATCCATCCCATGTTTATGTCTTCCTCAATGGTATTCTTCATCCATCTTGATCACTCTTCGATCTCTCTCTTCATCTCAAAAACATCCAGAAAAACCCTAGTAGAGATACGTTTTTGTAGAGCGGAGTTTTTCCACTCTCCAAAAGAATAGCCATGTCTGAAGCGTAAACGTTCATTTGTCTTCTCTTCAATACCGTCGCGTGGGTGAATCGTCGACACTCGTCCCCGGCCTTTCGAGTCCGTCGCCGAATTCAATACCCACCACCATTGTTCGATGACTCCCGCCTTGTCATCTGTCCAGTGATGCTCACGAGCTGGATGTCGCTGACAGGACGACTCGCCCTTTCCGGCCTTGGGGTCGTGTCGTCTCCACTTCACGGGTACCTTGCTCTGGTCGTAAGCTTTCTTTTGTTTAACAAGTGAATTGATTTCAGATCTACTTCCACTACCGATGATTTTGGTGTTGTGTGAAATGTGGGACTTGGACAGAGAGTTTTGTTTGAAATCCGTTTATTGCTTAGGATTTGAGCTGGGTTTTATTCCCATGTGCTGGTTATTTGATTCGATCTGATTGGTTACTTTTGTGTTGAGAAGAAACCCCTGCGTTTATGTCTGGCCTCGAGTTTGTCCAGCTTTGATTCTTCTGCGTTCAGAGACAAATTGCGAGTTTACCGGTTCCATTTTGAGGTCGAAGCTAAATTTCACTTGCCCTCTTATGTTGATTGTTTGATGCAATGTACTTCTGTCTTGATCTCTCATTTGTGACCGAGCCTTAATGATCAGCTTGCGCTCCTGGTCGCACCACCCTGTTATGAAGTAAGAGTCTGATTTTTGCTCGCTATGTTTGGAGAATTTAGACGAATCCGTAAGATATGTGTTTATTGTTTAAGTTGTCGGTGATTTGCGTTAAGAATAAATTATCCTTAGTTGCCTTTGGTCATTAGTCTACCGGGTTAAGTTCATTTAAAACTTGTTGGCGTCAGCTCTGGATTCACGGAAGGTCTTGTATGCAGCAGTTTATAGGATAATTCTTGTATTGCTGTCAAGTATGATTGGGTGCAAAACTCGTCGGTTTTCAATTTGCTGATTTGGGTACATGGGCCGTGGTGTATGAGACTTAGCCCTCATCGATCCGGTTTGGGTTTAATTTCGGATGACAGTCATTTGGTCCGGACTAGCGTGGTTTGGGACCATTTATGGTTTACATGTTGATTTATGCTACTTTTGGTTTGGGCCCCTCACCTTTTTCCGGCCTTTTGTTGAATTGGGGCCCATGTATCTCTTTTTGCCCGGAGAGTTTGGGTTTGGTGTGATCCGTTGTCTGATGTTGTTCTGGCGCTAATGGTTTACTTCGATTTGTTTACTCATTATCTGATTTCTCATTTTAACCGAGGTATACAATGGGCTTCCTTCCTTGGCTGGGGTCGCGCTTACTGGATTTGTATCTGACTCTGGATCACGCTGATGTATCTTGGGCTCGTTAAATCCTCATGGGTTTGGAAATTTAATTCTGTTGATTAATATCCCCTTGCGCATTGATATGGGTTTGGAAATTAATTTGAAGCCAACATGCAACTTGTCCTTTCGCGCTTAGATAAGGACATAGATTGAGATAGTTGCCCTATGCCATAATTGTTAGATAAATTATTCATTGGCTGGATGGTCCTTATTGATTCTTCATCTTAGAGGGAAATGATATAAACCCTTCTAGGTATGATCCCACATGACTCACAACTTCACCCCTTTGATACTACACTTCGGTTTGAGTCATAATCTAAGATGATGAATTAATTTGAGTAGCAACCCCAATGCTTGATTTATCTTACAATCCTTAGCATTTGTCGGCAGCTTGAAACTCTTTTCTATGTTCTCGGTTGGGGTGTGGGAGATGATTAGATTGCCCCCTTTCCTCCCATTGAGAGGGGCCGTATGATCCCATTGCACACATCCCAACCTCCCTCCGTTCTCTTGACTGATGTATTGTGCCTCTCTTGGTTGTGTTCCATGACATGTACATAATGCTCGAGGAATGGAAACCTTGGAAACCTGGTTAGCTAAGGAACTGGAGTTTGGCTAGGACTACCGGGGTCTTCACTTCAAACACGTGTAACGGTTGGTGCACTTCTTGCTGATCCTATCAGCTCAAGTGAGGCGGCGTCGATGCGACCCCCCATAGCAGCTCTTTTAATTTAGCACTTTAATTCAGCATTTTAATTCAACACTTTAATTTGTTATCATGAGTTGTAATTTGTCTATTAGTTGTGCTATCTAGCATAGTCTTGGATTTCATAATTTTTGTATTTGTCGGCTTGATCATTTTTACTCTGTCTATCTTTTGTACATATTTTTGAATGCTTGTTTATACATGTTCGGTTCTATTATACATTGTGCGTTTTATTTGTTAGTTTCGTCTTATAAGCTGCTAGATTGGTTTAGCACATGTAGCCATAGAATAGCCTTCAGGTCTATCCACTTAATTTTTGGACATATCAAGTCCAGTTTAGAAAAGCCCTAGGACCATTCATAGATGTTGCCCACATTAAGGTCGTAGTACCCGAGGGTTGTAGTACCTGTTTGTGGGAAACATCTCTCCTAAAAAAAACTTTCCAAACAATCCTTAAATGTCACAATAAAATTCACAATCAATGATTCGTTTCAATCAATAAACATCCAATTCAAAACCCAAAATTCATTTCCAAATTCAGCCCAAAAATTCAATTTCAAATCAATTTCTCATTGAACACCCTTCAAAACCACTCTCTCATCAAACACTCACAAAACCAATCTCTCTCATCTAACACCCTTCAAACCAATCTCTCTCCCTCATCAAACACTCACAAAACCACTCCCTCATCAACACCACAAACCACTCCCTCATCAAACACTCACAAAACCACTCTCTCTCATCAAACACTCACAAAACCACCACTCTCTCATCAAATACTCACAAAACCACTCTCTCATCAAATACTCACAAAACCACTCTCTCATCAAACACTCACAAAACCAATCTCTCTCATCTAACACCCTTCAAACCACTCTCTCTCTCATCAAACACTCACAGAACCAATCTCTCTCATCTAACACCCTTCAAACCAATCTCTCTCATCTAACACCCTTCAAACCAATCTCTCTCATCTAACAACCTTCAAACCAATCTCTCTCCTCCAACACATTGCAAAATCAATCTCTTTCACACTCTTTCATCAAACACACCTCAAAATCAATCATCCCCCTACTACACTCATCGAACACCCTCCAAATCCAATCTTTCTCATGCTCCAACGTCAAACACATTTCAAAAGCAATCTTTCTCACTCACTCACTCATCAACACTCTTCATACACAATTCAAAATTCATTCCAATTCAGTATCAATCCGAACTTCAAATCATCCAATTTGAGGCCCAATAACCAAATTCAATTGAAGCCCAATTTAAAGCCCAATTCGAGGAACAAACCAAAAAGCCACTTGGCCCACATTTTTAGGTTCAAACCTGGCCTGTTTTCTAAGGCCCAACCCCCTTCTTTCTAAGGCTCAACCTGGTCTATGTTTTGAGGTCCCAACCTGGCCCGCTTTCCAAAGCCAAATCTGGCCCATATTTCAAGGCCCAAACTCGGCCCAATTTCAAGGCCCAATCTGGCCCATATTTCAAGGTCCAATCCGGTCCAACTTCCAAGGCCCAATCCGACTCATTTTTTTAAAGCTCAACTCAATTCAAATCCAAATTCAATTCAATTCCAAACTCATTCAAATCCAAATTCATTTCAATTCCAGTTCAAATCAATATTCATTCAACCCCGATTCAACTTCGATTTCAATTCAATTTCAATTTTATTCCAATTTCTCCCACACTCTAATTGTCTCATAGACCCGAGCGTCTCACAGACTTTGTCATTCCAATGATTCGAATGTCTCACAGACCGAGCATCTTACAGACCCGAGCGTCTCACAGATCCGAGCGTCTCACAGGCTTCGACATCTCAAGGTTTCAAACGTCTCACAGACCTGAGCGTCTCACAGACTAACCTCTCACATCCGAAACTTCAAACCCTTCAAAACCTCACAAAACTCCTAAAATCCCAAAACTCTGAACTACGTAAGGTCTGATCTCAACAGGGAGTTGAGTACGTAGGCAACCCACACAGGGTGCGACCCCACATCAATCAAATGCCATTTTTCACTCAGCCATCTCACCTCCAAGCAACCCCGTATTGTCTCACAGACCTGAGTGTCTCACAGACCTGAGTGTCTCACAGACTTTGTTATTCCAATGATTCGAATATCTCACAGACCAGAGCATCTCATAGACCCGGGTGTCCCACAGATCCGAGTGTCTCACAGATTTCGACATCTCAAGATTTCAAACGTCTCATAAACCCGAGCGTCTCACAGACTACAACACCCCACACATCAAGCTTTTCTAAAAACCTTCAAAACATCAAAATTTCCAAAACCCGAAAATCGTGAACTACGTAAGGTCTGATCTCAACCGGAAGTTGAGTACGTAGGCAGTCCACCTAGGGTGCGACCCCATTCCAAACAAAAAACCATTTCCCCTTCTAAGGTGGCTCTCATATCTCTCAAACCTTCTTCAGTTCCCATAAACTTCAAACCATCAGACTTCAGGTCTTGTCTATTCACTCAACCTCAGACTTCCCAGATCTTCATTCTAACTCATCCGAATTCAGCAATTCCTCCCCTTGGCGTGAGCTTGACAGAAAAGCTCGCTTCATCCACTCTCTTTCTCTCTTCCCGTCCTAATCCATCGTTGGCTTTTAAATGAATCTCTCTAACAAGGTTTTGAAAGAAGGAAATCCCGACAATTGGAGACCGAGGTTTCCTCGGGCACCAATCCAAGGTTGTGGTCATTGCCACTTCTCCGAGGGGTGTAACCCAGTGCGAACCCACATAGAATCTCTAGTATGATCAGATAAGTCCTTTCCATAGGCAACAATCATCAGAGTCAATTAACGGTTCCTAGAACCCAGATCTTCCTTCCTAGTTATCATAGGTCAAACTAGGTGGCGACTCTAGTCAACTTCCGCCTTTAGGGCATAAGTCCGCGTGGAGCCCATCGAGAGCGGGTGTAGTGCACACTTGCACTCCCCCTTATGCTTTCTGGGAAAGACGGACGATTTAGTGTATTTGAGGGTTGCCAGAATAACGGGGTTTCCACCCTCCACAGAATGGCAATTTCTAGGATCTAGGCTTTTAGACAGACCATATTTAGATAGACCCCCCTCATACCGAAAAATCACCCTCCACAGTTGGTTCTGTTTTCCCGATTCCTTACATTCTGAGAAGTTTCTGAGCTCCGAAATGTTAAATCTATCTGAAGAACAGAAGTTACAGTGAGTTCTTGATGAGTTCCCTGATGTATTCCAGCCTCTGGACTCCTTACCTCCTGCGCGGTTCCACGATCATCAGATCCCGTTGCAGCAAGGGGCAGTACCACCGAATATTTGCCCTTACAAGTATCCTCACTATCAAACGGATCAGATAAAGAAGATTGTCGAAAAAACTGAGGACAACAAGCTTTATACAACCAAGTACTAGCCCTTTTTCTAGCCTGGTGTTGCTGATTAAGAAGAAGACAGGTGATTGGTGATTCGGTGTGGACTACCGTGCGTTGAATAATATCACAATTCCGAACAAATTCCCTCTTCCAACAATTGACGAACTACTAGATGAATTAAATGGGGCAGCTATTTTCTCCAAATTGGATCTAAAATCAGGTTATCATCAGATTCGTGTGTCGGAACATGATGTGGAAAAGACCTCCTTTCGGACTCATGAGGGACATTACGAGTTTCTTGTGATGCCATTTGGTCTCAAGAATGCTCTAGCCTCTTTTCAATCCTTGATGAATGAAATTTTCAGACCTTTCTTGAGGCAGTTTATCTTGGTATTCTTTGATGACATATTAGTGTACAGCAAGACGTTTTACGTCCACTTATCCCACTTACAGCAGACTCTAGCCACCTTGTCACATCATCAGCTATGAGTTAATAAAATGAAATGTGGTTTCACCAAACAGAGGTTGGATTACTTGGGTCATTTTATATCTGGTGGTGGAGTGGAAGTCGATCCAGCAAAGATTCAAGCCATGGTGTCTTGGCCAATACCAAAATCAATCAAGGAATTACGATCCTTCCTGGGTCTAACTGGCTATTACAAGCGCTTTATCAAGGGGTATGGGCTGATTGCAGCACCTCTGACTGCTTTAACAAAGAAAAACGCTTTTTGTGGACTAGTACAGCACAAGTAGCGTTTGAAGAAGGCGCTGTCTATTGCTCCTGTCTTAGCTACGCCAGATTTTTCCTTACCATTCACTACAAGAAAACCCACAGATTTCGACGCAAAAAAAATGAAATTTCGACGCAACATTTGCGTCAAAAATTTCAAAATCCACGTGTCAGCCTCACGTCGTCTAGTTGACCGTCAAAATAAATTTCAGCGCAAACACCTTGTTTTTTTCAACGCATCAGAATGCGTCGAAACATCTCATATTTCGACGCTATATTTGCGCAGAAATACAATAAAATTGCGTCGAAATTTTTTGTTTTTCTTTTAAAAAAAATAAAAACAAAAATAAAAAGAAACTATTGAGACTGGTCATTACTATCTAGTATATTATGTATGTAGCATCATCCGAACTGCATTACAACATCTATTTAGGCTGTATCCAAAATTTCAAAATCCTAATAAAAAATCTACATTACAACATCCATTATTCCACACCCAAAATGGAAGTTCACACTGCTTTGTTATTCAACATCCAGCAATAGTTTTAATAAAATTGTAACTAACAAAAGCTATTTACTAGTGCTTTTTTTCTACATTCATCTAAGAGCTCTTTCAGTGGCCGAGGCTCTTACTTGGCTTGCAAAGTAGCAATCATATGTTCCATACTGGCCACTTGGTTTCAAAGCATGAAAACCTCTTCTCGATCAGCACAAGCAGCAGTAGGATTAGCCCCATCGCTAGTACTCTTTTCACAGTTGAATTGGGAAGGTTTAATTCCATAACCATATCCTTTAACCCTTCCTAAAAAACAAACACAATACTTTAATAATAATACAAAGAACACGATAATAAACTATTAACAAAGCAACTTTTTTTTCAGGAAACTACACATTTAAATAGTGGAGCCATCCGGTTAATATCAATGAGACATATTGCATACAACAGCCTCCCACTAAAGACAAATTAAGATGAGGTTATTGTAGACAGATATGAAACTTGCTATAGAAGGACTGCAGCAAAATAGTCATTTTGAACTACTTTAATAGTGTGGTTTAATGCAAGGGGATTTACTCTAGAAGGACTGCAGCAAAATCAGACATTTTGAACTACTTTAATAGTGTGGTTAATGCAAGGAGCTTTGCACTAGAAGGACTGCAACAACAATCTTTATCACAGCAGGCAACACAATCTGATATGGCAAACACAATCTGATATGGGCAACAAAATATGCAGTTTTGTTTTTGTTTTTTTCTCAGTTAACCTATATATAGATGATTCAGATGAAAATACATCAACATAATAACAATTCAGATTAAAAACAGGGAAGCCAAGCAAAAATATTTTAGTATTCAGATTTTAGTCCTTGTCAATTCAGAGACAACAATAACAGAACAAGGATTAGGATCTGTTGCAAAGCCAATGCTAATATTTATCAATTTCACTTTTGTCTTTGTCAGGAGATAACTCTATTGTCTTTGTCAAAGATTAGGATCTGTTGCATTTATTGCAGACATTCATGAAACTACAAATTAAAATAGTAGAGCCATCAGTTAATCGTACGTTTGATAAAGTTTGATCACCAATATGAAATTTACTACTCTAGAAGGACTGTAGCAAAATCAGACATTTTGAACTGCTTTAATAGTGTGGTTAATGCAAAGGGATTTGCTCTAGAAGTACTGCACAAAATCAGCATGAATACTTGAAGTGAGACTTAGAAATTAGCAACAAACAAATCAAGGATGCAATGGTACACATGAATAATCTACAAAACAACTTTATATATGACCAACATGAACACACCGACACAGATTATAGAAATCAACTCTGTTACGGGTTGTATAGTAGTAGATATACCTCTGTCATCTGGTCCTCGTAGATGATAATGAGGCTCAACTTCAATCTCAACAGTAGCTTAAGATAATGAATCAACACCAGTTTTTTCTTTCACATAGGATCGAGCAGCTTCCTGCATTTAAAATGACGAGTTAAACAAAGATAAATAACAATAAAACATATAAGATTGAGTAAATTAAAGTTCACCTTAATAGTTTTGCGTCTTAGCAGCATGTGATAGTTTGGCTCCTCAAATATAATCTAAAAACAGAAAAAAATACAACAATGTCAAAAACAACAGAAGACAATTAGTTCCATCACATAATGAATACCAAGGAATGGAATAAAACTTTCTATAATTCTATTATAGATGACAGCGATAACAACATAAGGAAGACTAATTTGATAATACAACAAAGCTAGAGGTGATTTATTACCTTGAATTCTTCGTATTACCAGTAATCCACCATTTGTTAAAGGTGCCCTTGTGCTTCCACTATGAAAGAATTAAAAAGCATAACCTCAAGAAGAGTTATTATTTTGTTGCTCCAAGCCAGCCCTGAACTGGAACACACAGAGAGAAGGCAATCTTACCAAGAGAGATAGAGAAGGAATATACAAGATAATGTTTTAAGTAGACAGTTTGGAGAATGAAGGAGAGCAGTAACAGCTAAGCCAACTAAACATAATGAATATAATTACAGTGAAAATAATAGAGACAAAAAAAAAGAAACAAACAAAACAATGATCTAGTGATATTTACTACTACGTAGTAGAATATGAAAGATGTAACAAACTTTACTTGGGATTTGATTAATGATAACAATGCTTTTGGCGAATGAGGTTTGGTTGAGAGTTATCTATTCATTTACAAAATAAAAAAATGTTTTAGTTTATATTGGGGTTAGAAGATGAAAGCATAAAAAAGGAACATATAAATTATTGTGGCATTAGTTAATTTGAAAGATAGTACCTCTGTAGCATCTTCAAGGGATAGTGCTGCCAAGATTACATCTTCCAGCAATTTTGCCAAGAAAAAAGGTATCTGTACCAACACATAATCTAACTTAACATCAACAGTTTCAATAATCAAGGCTATCTAGTTAGTTACCTATGTAAATTTAGCTAGTTGTTAGTTACTGTTTTCAAACATGCAACAGTTTTTCTTAAGTTTGTATATCAACTAAAGAAATACCACTAGAAGCATAATATAAGCACATCACTGCCAAGGACTTTAATTAACTATTCAAAAAATAATTACCTATTCGTTACAATTACCTTCTTAAATGCATCTCCCTTAAACATTAGCTTGGTCATTACGATTTAAACTCATGCTTTGGCTCTGTATCATGATCATACCAACAAAAAAACATACATAACAGGAAGGGTTAGTTGTATAATAGAAGAGAGAATAATTATAGTTACCTAAAAACCTTTAATCTCATGAGAATTATAGAAGTATTCATGGATTGACATTCTTTGATGCATTGCTACCTTTTTCAGAGATATATACATGAATTGTAGTATACCTGTTAATCCTTGACAGATTGACATATCACGATATCAGAGGCACACGTTAGTTTGATTACCAAGCAAATTACATAAACAGTTATAAGCATCATCAATTATTTTTTATGAGTAAAGGCATACCTCATTTAATTGAACCCGTATGTAAATTGTTGGCTCTGATAGTAAATTGAAAAGCTCTTTTGGATATATGAAAGTAGGTGGCTGGCACAAAAACAAATATTATGACTACCATAGCAAACTTGTACAAGAAGAAAATCACATCTCTAAGTTAAATTAACCTGCTAATTTGTACAAGAAGAACATCGTATCTCTGCTACCTCCTCTACTCGCATTTTCCAAACAAACTCATCCCTTCAATCGCAATAAAAACGATGGAGGTGGTCATATGCGTCAGGTGCAAGTGATGACTGCTCCTTCGTCTGCACATTAACGCTGTTATTCCTTCGTTATGGTGTCGTTGTTCCTACTATTGCTGTGTTTGAGCATGCCTGCTGCTATTTTTGACTAAGCAACGCAGGACCGAGAACAAATCCGGTCTATGGATGATCAGAGCGTGGGGCGGCAGAAGGAGGCGCTGTGTCTGAGAGGTTAGGGTTTTTCTTTTCTTTGGGGGATGAGAATGACTGGAAGTAGGCGACGTTTCTCTCGCTCAAATAAAAACAAAAGATACGAGACTTGTTTTGAAAAGGAGGCAGTGGAATAGGTTTTAGTATAGCTAATTATTTCTACGCATTTCGACTTTCGCATAAATATTTTGATAACAGTGTGACGCATACACGATTGCGTCGGAATTATTTAGCCAAAATTTAAGATTATTTTTGTAGTGATTTACTGTGGAGACGGATGCTTCCAGGAAAGGATTGGGCGTAGTCCTCCTACAGCAGGGGCGACCTATAGCCTTCTCAGGCCTTCTCTCAACGGGAGTTATCTAAGTCAGTTTACGAGAAGGAGTTGATGGTTGTAGTGTTTGCGGTGCAGAAGTGGCGCCACTATTTGTTAGGAAACCGTTTCACGGTTAAGACTGATCAGAAAAGTCTTAAACATCTTTGGGAGCAGTGACTGATGACCAAGGAACAATATAAATGGGTCACTAAGCTGATAGGTTTTGACTTTCAGATTTGCTATCGACCCGGCAAGGAAAATTCTGCTGCTGATGCACTGTCCCGAGTGGAAGTACGCCCTCAAATGCATCAGCTTTCGTCGGTTATCTTTGGGGGGTGGAAGAGTTTAGAGGAGGAAATCAACCAGGGTCCCAAGCTGACTAAAATTAGACAGGATCTCTTAGTGGCTGCTGATAGCCATGCAGATTATTCACTTAAGCAGTCCCACTTGTTTTACAAGGGAAAACTGGTCTTGCCTCAACACTCACAGCTGATACAGCAAATCCTTCAAGAATTTCACGCTTCACCAGTTGGCGGACACTTGGGGTTCCTGCGCACCTACAAGCGCATCGCGGGAGTTATTTTTTTGGCCGGGAATGCAGAAGCAAATCAAGGACTTTGTTTGTTCCTGTGATGTTTGTCAAAGGGTGAAGTATAGCACTTGCTCTCTGGCCGGTCTGCTCTAACCCCTGCCAGTCCCTACGCGAGTTTGGGAGGACATAACAATGGATTTCATCACCAGATTACCGAAGATTGAGGGCTACGAGGTTATTTTGTTGTGGTTGACAGGCTTACAAAGTTTTCTCACTTTTGTCCCCTTAAACACCCTTTCTCCGCTACTGATGTTGCTTCAGTCTTTATCAAAGAAGTAGTGAAATTACACGGGATCCCCAAGACTATAGTTTGATCGTGACCCAATCTTTGTGAGTTTGTTTAGGAAGGAGCTGTTCAAGGCCGTGGGAACTAATTTGTGCCTCAGCACCGCTTATCATCCACAAACGGATGGCCAAACGGAAGTTGTTAATCGTTGTTTAGAAGATTATCTCCGCTGTTTTTGCTTTCAGAAGCCTAAGCTTTGGTTGAAAGCTCTCCCATGGGCTGAATATTGGTATAACACATCCTTTCACCATGGTCTGGACACCTCTCCATTTCGTGTTTGTATGGTCGTGACCCGCCAGTCTTGTTAAAGTATCCCCCATTGGGATCTCTTGTCGATGAGGTGGATGTGTGCTTGGCTGAGAGAGATCAGTTTCTAGCCAAATTACGGGAGAAACTTCTGTAAGCCCAACAACGGATGAAGACTCAAGCGGACCGTCACCGCAAAGATGTGGAATTTCAGGTGGGTGACTTTGTGTTTCTACGCATACATCCTTATAAGTACCCCACTTTGACTAGAAAAATGAATGATAAGTTGAGCCCAAGGTACTTTGGCCCCTATGAAATTACTGCAAGGGTGGGGCCAGTGGCTTATACCTTACAACTGCCACCAGGAACCAAAATCCACCCTACTGTCCATGTTTCACAGCTTCGCAAGGCTACTAGTCCGACTGCTGCACCATTGCCCTTGCCTGCTGGCCTTTCTCCCGAATTAGAATGGCTCCAGCAACCGGATAAAGTGCTAGACTACAGGCAGCGCGATGGTCTTCCTCGCGAGGTTCTTATTCTATGGCAAGATAGTCCTGTTACAGATGCGACTTGGGAGGAGGTGCCCGCCATTCGGCAACAGTTTCCTTGGTTCCACCTTGAGGACAAGGTGGATGTGCAGCGGGGGAGTGATGTTACAACTGAAGAGGATAAATTTTATGGGAAAGTCTATGCTAGGAAAAGGCAAGGATAAAGGGCAGTAGAAGATTAGAAGATTTGGAAGGATTTGGTTTTACCATTCGCATTTATTAGTAGACTGAATATCTTGTTAGTATTTATTAGTAGTTTGAATATAGTGTGTTAGTATTTATTAGTAGTTTGAATATAGTGTGTTAGCATTTATTAGTAGTTTGAATGTAGTGTGTTAGCATTTATTTATAGTTTGAATATAGTGTGAACAGAATTTGAAATTCAGCAAGTAAGTTAGTATAAATAGGGAGTGGGGGTGTATGCAAAGAGTATCCATGAATTGAACACATTGTGGCCTCTTGGAGGATTAATAGGCAGGAAGGTTCCTTGACCCTCCTGAGTTCTATCATACTCTACAAGGAAAAAGGAGGACTCAGGCTCTGACAACACCTCAGAGAAAAAGGACAGATCTTAAGATATAATTGCAATTATTTTTGGAGAATTAAACAAGATTTAAGATAAGTGCAATGCTGCATTTAAACATGATACGAGAGTTGAGAGTTGTCTATATTCTTTTTACTGTAATGACAACAAATATGATTGTAACACAAAGAATCCAACTCACAGCACCAAGAAGAATAACAACATCATGTTAATCAGAAAGATATGCTTCACAAGAGTTGAGAATGGCAAAAAATATGATTGTAACACAAAGAATAATAGGTCAAGAATGTGAGATCTCCACAACCATCACCCAATTCATGTTCCTTCAGGTAATCATTGTGAACTGTCCAAATAGCACTGTTTCTAAGTTGATATGACATACTTATGCAGCAGGTTCAAACCTAATCTAACTAGATTAACCCTGTTTCTTTCAAATCTAAAGCAAAATAGCAATAAACATCCATGTCCAGGCTTCCTCGAGAAAATGGAATTCAAGCAATAGGCTTCTTCAAGAAAATAGAATTCAAGCAATAGGCTTCTTCAAGAAAATAGAATTCAAGCAACAGGCTTCCTCAAGAAAATAGAATTGAAGCAACGTGAAGTAGGTAACTCAGTTTCTATCTCTATGTAGTACCAAATCTTACAAATAATAGTAACAAATAAAAATTTCATTCATTTCCTTCTGTAAAAATAAGATTTTAAATAACAAAAGCCTAACAACTGTACAACACTTCTGCTAGTTGTTTTAATTTCTTCATATCCTCTAGTTTTTTATACAAGAAAAAAGAGAATTTAACACTACTCTGCAGCATTACCGGAAGAAATTCATCACTTAGTACTCACGTCAAGTCACCAAAATATTCAGAGCTAGCTTCGTCTTAATTATCAGTAGGAGTATAATTTCGCTATCATATATCACTGAATTAATTCAATGGGATCCACAATTAGCAGCAACAAGAATTATCACACACTATTTCTGGAAGAAAAAAGAAGAAACAACAACTAAAGAAAACAACATACTAGTTGGTGTGGCAGCACAAGCCCCCTGGTCCTAGAATCTAATTATGGTAAAACTCGGGATGCTAGCAATTTTATTCCCTAAAATATGTTATCGCTCTATGCGTAATACGGGTCAAGGATGTTGGAAAAGACTGGTTAAGTATGTAAACCTAAAACCTGCATCAACCAACCACTTTCCCCGTAGTCGACGTCTATCTACATATAGCACCGCTCCTAGTCTTATTCTTATGGTTGTGTGATATGGATATATACATAGAGTGTAGAGCAGGGCAGAAGAAAACAAAAAATACTCACATGAACGTGAGAATCCCAGGCGTTACGCTTAGGAACAGTGGCGGAGAAGACGGTGTGCACAAGCACAAAAGTCCAGGAATGTGAGAATCCTTGTCAAGGGAAACGGACTGGTGAGGGAGGACTGCGGGGTTGAATGCGGTGCAGTGTGGCGGTGGTGATGTGTTGTGGCGGTGATGGGAATCGGGAAAGTGGTGAGGGAAGATGGAAGTGGACTCAGAGAGGGAGGCGAGAAATGTGGGTCGACTGTGTTTTGTGGTAATAGGAAATTTCGGTTATAGGATTAACCGAATAGTGTCTATGTCAAAGGTTAACGGTATAACTGAAATATAAAATATGTTTAAAAATTTTGATCAAAAATGATAAAAAAATACTGTTTTTGGTTAAAACTAAATTGATTGAATCTAATGAACAGTCCTAAATATAAAGTTTATTTAGGATTTTCATATTTTATAAATATAAGCTCCTCTATCGGTCTAAGGAGACTACTATGAAATATTTACTCATGGATGGGGCAAGCTCCTCTATTCTGGTTCATAGTTTCTATTGGCTATATGGTTAAGGACTTGTGAATTACTGATCACATTTTTTTTCTAATTTTATTAATAACTTCTTATTTTGAAATAGGTGTAGACTAAACCTAATTAAAATATGAAATAAATAATCAAAAAATTATCTGAAAATGGTAAAAAATGGACAACCATCACCAAATTCGAAGGTTGCCAAAACCATACACAAAGACAATTCTACTTTGTATTTAAGCCCATATTATTAATCCAATCTAAATAGCAAATTTCCATGGCTTGACGAATAAACTAGGAAACTTGAAACAAAATGATGATTTGGTAACCGTTTATTTCTAAACTGAGAAGTATAAGGGCAGAAATGGATCTGGTATATACAATGTCAAATTGTGCTTACGTTGTGAGAGAAGAACAAAGAACAAGAA
This sequence comes from Limonium bicolor, assembly GCA_023374045.1. Lineage (NCBI taxonomy): Eukaryota > Viridiplantae > Streptophyta > Magnoliopsida > Caryophyllales > Plumbaginaceae > Limonium > Limonium bicolor. The sequence continues at coordinate 71,414,248 of CM041779.1, read as the reverse complement.
GGGAATTTGATCGTCTAGTTCACTTCTTGATGGGTCTTAACAAGAATTTTATTCACATAAGGGGTGGATTCTAGTAATGAAGGAGCCACCGACTCTAGAATATGTTTTTGCGCTTGTTGTTCAAGAAGAGAATCAAAGGGGAAAGGGAGGAAGGTAACACCCAAGTACTATCGTTTCATAGTGTTAATTTCTACAATAATGTCAGCTCTTCTAAAGGGGTCAGGGGCGCTAAATCTGTAAGAGACAAGAAGAAGTCATGTACACTTTGTAAGAAGATTGGTCATGTCTTTGTAGAATGTTTCCAGTGACATTCAGTGTACTTACTGCAAGAAGTATGGACATCAGGTTGATGATTGCTATCATCTTCATGGTCGTGATAAGGTATGGCAGGATTAGTCAGAGAAGAGTATAGCTCTGTTGAAATAGGGAGCGATACAACAGGTGTTACTAATCCATTCAACGGGTTAACTCAGGAACACCTGCATCAGGTTGTAAGCATCATTTAGACGCCAATCAGACACCCAAGTCAGTAGAGGAATCCTACTACAATTTTAGGTGAGAAACAAAGTTCTTTTTCTAGCCAATTTTTTCTTCAGTAAAATCCGCAGGCCTCTAACTCTTTCTGGCAAGTGGATATTGGATACAGGAGCAACAAATCACATGTTTATAGGTAGTAAATTGTTTCATAATCTGAGAGCCTCATCGCACGCGAGAATGTAAGAAAACTTCGAAGCTTTGATTAAGAATGTAGAGATCTTGAGTTTAGGACAGAAGAACGAGAGTGGAATGCTTGAGAAGTTAAACAAGAAGAAGGGTAGCTGCACAGAGCTTACAAGGGGAAAAACACGGGAGAAGAAAAAACCTCAAAAGAAAACGACTCAACAGTAACATATATATAACCCTAGGAACTAAACATCCTACTTATTAAAACACACAGTTTTAACTCTCTTAACACCCCCCCCCCCTCAAAATAAACAACCTCATTGTTCTGTTTTGCTAACTAAGAGAGTTAAAACACCCACAAAGGAAAAACAAAATAATTAAAAATGGTTTCGAATGCAATAAATAGAAACCAGCTGCACCAACTCTAGCCTTCAATCCCTCTTACCCCAAGCTACTGTAGAATCACAGGGTAAGAGTGCCCTGGCAGCACCTTGGTCAAAATGTCTGCCAATTGTTGAGCAAAGGGTACAAACTCCACTCGAACTAGCCCATCAAGGATCTTTTGCCTGACAAAGTGGCAATCGACCTCTATATGTTTGGTCCTCTCGTGGAAAACCGGATTCTTTGCGATGTGCACTGCTGCCTGGTTGTCTGATTTAAGGGGAATCGGTTGTATTCCTTGCACACCCAGCTCGTACAGCAGCCTTGTTAACCAGCTAACCTCTGCCACTGCTTGCCTTAATGCCCTGTATTCTGCTTCACCAGAAGAGAGTGCAACATTAGACTGTTTCTTGGATTTCCAAGACAAAGCACTCCCTCCTAACTCTATATAAAATCTACTAATAGACTTTCTTGTATTCGGGCATCCAGCCCAATCAGCATCACAATAGGCTTTCAGTCAAGATTTTCAGAGATATTAAACATCAAACCATAATTCAAGGTACCCTTAATATATCTAAGAGTATGCAATGTAGATTTCATATGAACATTCGTGGGTTTTTGCAAGAACTGACTCAACAATTGAACTGCAAAAGATAAATCAGGCCTAATATGTGTCAAGAAATTCATTTTGCCAATCAATTTTCTATATACCATAGGGTCCTCTAAAGGATCACCATCTTCCTGCAGCAGTTTAGTATTACACTCTAGTGGACCTACTGCACTTTTCAAATTTTCACAACCAAACTCCTTATCAACTGTTCACAATAATTTTTCTGCATCAATATCATTCCTTTCTCTGTTCTATGAAATTCCATCCCAAGCAATCTACCAAGACAGCCTATATCCTTGATCTTAAATTTCTGATGCAAACAATCTCTCACACGCTTAATCATAACAGTATCATCATCAGTCAATAAAATATCATCAACATAAACAGCCAAAATAGTGATTTTCTGATTACATCTTTTAGTAAATAAAGAGTAATCATTCATAGATTGCTTGAAGCCTAGTGAGATGAGAAAATTGCTCAGTTTTTCATGCCATTGCCTTGAGGCCTGTTTCAACCCATAAAGAGATTTCTGCAGTTTACATACCTTTCCCTTACTCTCTGTTTTGTATCCTAGGGGCAGATCCATATAAACATCCTCATGTAAGTCCCCATGCAAAAATGCGTTGTTAATGTCTAATTGCTTTATATCCCATTTTATTTTTACAACAAGAATAATTATTGCTCTGATTGTGGTGAATTTCACCACGGGGGAGAAAGTCTCTAAGTAGTCTATTCCATGCCTTTGGTTGTAGCCCTTAGCAACCAGTCTCGCTTTATATCTCTCAAGAGTCCCATCTTCCTTATATTTAATCATGTATACCCACTTTGAACCTATTGGTTTCTTGCCCTTTGGTTGATCTACAACTACCCATGTCTTATTTCTTTCAAGTACAGGAATTTCTTCTTCCATGGCTTTGACCCAGTTCTGTTTCTCTACTGCCTCAAAGTAATCTCTATGTTCTATTTCAGTTTCTTTCCTAACTAAGCAGGAAATATATTCAGATTCACAAACAACAGTTTCAGGCATAACTAAGTATACATGCTAAGGATTAGAGGAAACAGTATTACAAACATGGCCACGCTGTTGTGATCATTGTAAAGAGAGCCTACTACAAAGTAAATTAGTAAAGGGGTCATAGGACTTCCCTTGAGCTTGTATGGTGACACTCCCCAACTGATAATCTTCTAGGTGTTTTGGCATTTGTCTTACTCTTGTGGATCTTCAAGGTTCTATGCTTGTCTTCTCAGCATCATTCTGTTCAACCTCTGGCTCGATAGTTTGATCTGCTTGCTCAATTTCTTCTTCTATGCTTTCTGTTGCACTTTCTTCATTGCTCTGGTTCACTGGTCTAAGAATCTCATCAGAGTCATTAGTATAATTCATTACATTATTGTCAGCTGGTAAAAAACAGAGGGTGATCCTCATTGCAGTTCTCTGGGTACAAGAAGTGAGTAGGTTCAGAGACAGACTTAGCATTTGTTCTATATGGAAAAATATTTTCATAGAACTGCACATCTCTATTAATGATAACTCTTTTGTTATCCAAATCATATAGTTTGTACCCTTTCTTATTTGCTGGATAACCAATGAAGATACACTTTACTGCTTTGGGTGAGAACTTATCATGTAATGGAGCATTAATGTGTACAAAAGCTAGACAACCAAAGCATCTCAAAACACATATTCTGGGTGTTTACCATACAAAATACTGTAAGGACTTTTTCCTTCTAGTATATCTAATGGCATCCTATTAATCAAGTAGACTGTTGTCAAGACACTTTCCCTCCAAAATCTTATGGGCAATTCTGAGTGAAACATCAGGCCCCTTGCTGTTTCTAGGATATGCCTATGCTTCCTCTCCACCACCCCATTTTGTTGGGGTGTGTGGGCACAAGACATTTGATGCTGAATACCCTTGCTCTTAAGATACTCTATTCCTAGCTTTGAACTCCCTAATATGCTTTATCTGTTCTTATGCATTTTACCTTCCTTTTAAACTGCAGTTCAACCATCTCAATGAAACTCTTAATTACACTGAAACAATCAGATTTATGCATAATGAGATGTATCCAAGTGGCACGGGATATGTCATCAACAAAGGTGAGAAAATAGGAAAAATCATCATGGGTTTTGTTCCCATAGGGTCCCCATAAATCTATGTGAACAACTTCAAAAATTTCCTTTGTTTTGATTGAGCTTAGGTGAAAGGGCAATCTGTGGCTTTTAGCCTTGCAGCACGACTCACACACAAACTGTTTTTTAGCTAAACTTCTGTCAAACAAATGCAATTTCTTTAATTTTGCTATGGGTA